>CAWUFW010015935.1:0-334228 GCA_963921515.1 Calotriton arnoldi
ACAAATACAGTATTCATTTACAATAACAACATTTTCGTGAAGAACCACATTAGTGCCACAGGTAGATTCGGGACTCAGGGCGTTAGAGGCTCATCATGGGCGGGGACAACAGGTGGAACACATATATTACACCTGTATTCATTCCATTTACCCCAGAATGCGGACCACTTGTTTGGACACCCTTGTGCGATGTACACTGTCTTTTCTCTGATCATGCACCAGTCCATGTCCGCCCTCCAAGTTGCTACTGTAGGCGGCACTCCAGAACCTCACAACTGGGCAATGTTCCTCTTAGCCACCATCAGGCCCAATGTGACCCATATTTTACCTTTATTGTTTAAATCAGTGGGTTCCCAGACATTCAGTAAACATCGTTTTGCTTCAGGATTGAGACGTACCCAAAGAACTTCATTCATACACTCATGCATTTCCTTCCAATACTTCTGGATGTATCCACAGTCCCATATTATATGCATGAATGTACCTTCCTGCCCACATTGCCTCCTGCACATCCCTTCATTCACTCTTCCCATGCTGACAAGTCGGGACCCTGACACGTAAACTCTATGTAAGATCTTCAGCTGAACCAGGCGGAGTCTGGAGGAAATCGCAACTTCTCTCGGGGAGGACACTGCCTCCTGCCATTCCTCGTCGTCGAGCACTAATCCATCTCTCTCCCACCGCCCCCTGATCAAGCTGAGAGGATCGGAGGTGTTATTTATCAGTTTTTTGTATGTTAGGGAGATCGCTTTTGTGGGCATGTAGCCATCTAGTAACCTATCTTCCAGCGGCGAGGACTCTGGGGGAGATTCACCTTTAGGCAGCTTCGACATTAGTGCATGCCGCACCTGCAGATAACGGAAATATTCTTTGTCAGCTAACTCGTATTCCTGTTTCAAGGAGTCGAATAACACCACCTCCCCCTTCTTCCATAGATCTCTGACCTTTGAGATCCCGATCAGGTCCCATTTGTCAAACCCTTTCGAGGTTCTTAGGGTGCCGAGCTGTTCAGTGTCCCACAGAGGAGTGGCACGTGTAAGTTTCTGGTCCCATCCTAAGCTCCTGTTTGCTGCCTGCCAAATCTGCACCGAGTGTTTGGTTGGCCCCGTTAACGGAAACTTTTGTGTTGTGGAATAGAGGGCCATGTTATAGTTGCCACCCGGAAGCAGCCATTTGTCCATTCTATACCCTGGGTCATCCCAGCTCCGATACATGCAGTGGTTGATTGCGGCCAGGTGGGCGGCCCAGTAGTATTTTTTAATATCTGGGAGACCTATCCCTCCATCATACCAGGACAAAACTAGCTTTTGAAAGGCTATACGGGGTCTACCCTCCCAGAGCAACTCTCTTTGGAGGCCTTCAACTTCTTTAAAGTAACGCGCTGGAACCAAGTCAGGGCAGTTCTGCAATGCGTATAGGAAGCGTGGCAACGCCATCATCTTAAAGAACGCTGCTATACCTAGCAGGGAAAGAGGGAGTGCCCTCCAATGCGTGACATCTCTCTTCAATCTCTGGAGGGGGGGGAGCAAGTTGCGGTCATATCGTGTCTTGGAGGTCTGCCGATATAAAAATTCCCAAATACTGGAAGCCATCTCGGGCCACCTGAATCGGGCAGTTCTTTGGCAGGGGTGGGGGATCACCACTGAGGATATACAGGAGAGACTTAGTCCAGTTGATCGTATACCCTGAGTATTTTAGAAGTTCGTAAAAATGTTGAGAACTCTGTGGAGCGAGAGCCTTAGGGGAAGCAAGATAAAGAAGAATGTCATCTGCATATAAGGAGATGCGGTCCTCCCATGTGTCCGTCCACTTGAGACCACAGATTATTGGGTCTCTGCGGATCCATGCCGCTAATGGCTCAAGGGAGAGTGCAAACAACAATGGTGATAACGGACAGCCCTGACGTGTCCCACGACCCAACCCAAACACCTCTGACTTCTTGTTATTGACCACCACCTGTGCCAGGGGCTCGGTATAGAGGAGCCGCACTCACCCTATAAAGCCGGGTCCAAATCCCATCTTCGCCAGGACTGCAAACAAGTATGGCCATTCGATGGTATCAAACGCCATAGTAGCGTCTAGAGAGACCACCACTGCAGCCTCTTGGATCGTATCAAGTCTCCCTAGCACACCATGTACCCTCCTCAGGTTCAGTGCTGTGTTACGATTAGGCATAAAGCCTGATTGGTCGGGATGCACGAGTTTACTTATGACTTGGTCAAGCGACTCGCCAACAGTTTGGCCAAGATCTTGGGCTCTGCATTTAATAGGGAGATAGGTCTGTATGATGAGCAACTATCCCTGGGCTTACCTTCTTTATGTATTGTCACCAGAGTTGCTACCCTTTGGTCACGGGGAAGTAGTCCCACCTCCCTGCTCTCCTCGAACATGGCTCGTAGGTGTGGGGCGATCGAGTCAGTCATAAGTTTGTACAATTCAATTGGCAGGCCATTTGGACCCAGCGCCTTACCGGACTGGAGGTTTCTTATCGCCTGCGCGACCTCATCATTTGTAAAAGCGCTATCAAGGGATTCCCTCTCCTCTGGAGACAGAGCGGGAAGTTGTATGTCAGAGAGCAGCGATCGTGAGTCCTCCTTCGACATGGCAGAGCGAGTTCGGTATATCTGGTGGTAATGCTCGGCAAACTCGTTTGCAATTGCCTGTGGGTCTGTTATTTTCCCCCCTAGTGCATCTGTGATTTCTGGCACAAGGCGGCTAGCCAATTCCCTCTTGTCGAGCCAGGCGAGAAGCTTCCCGGCCTTGTCACCCAAATCATATATCCTGCCTTCTTTTTCCCTACCTAAAGTTTTGGCCATATCAGTGGCAATGGACTTATATTCCTCCCTCTTGAGATTGAGCTCATGTAATTTATCTCCTCGATCTCCCCTCGCTTTCTTCCTCTAGCCGGAGGATATCTGTTTCCACTTGAATCAAGTCTTTTACCTTTTCTTTCCGTACCCCTGCAATAAGTGAAAGTGCCTGTCCCCTCAGTACAGTTTTGAAAGCCTCCCAGACGGTTAGGCGTGAGTCCACTGTTCCTACGTTTTCCAGGAAATAACAATCTATGGCCAGAAGGAGAGCCTTCTTGACCACAGGGTTCCGAAGGTACCAGGGGTTAATTGGTGCGATCTTACCCACCCTTTTTCGTTCAAGACTAATTCCACCCAGATAGGTGGTCAGATATACCCCGATGCAGGCACAAGAAGGTAGTCTATGCGTGAAAGGCTGTTGTGCGCCCCTGAGTGGAAAGTGTATTGGCAACTCAGAGGGTGGAACGACCTCCACACGTCCGCCAGTCCCAGTGCTTCGACAAAGTCAGGGAGCCATCGCCGCGAGGGACCAATATCTCTCGGGGGATGGCGGTCTACAGTTCCCGACACTACAGAGTTAAAGTCCCCCCCCGCTATGAGGTGACCCTCTGGGAACAACAGCATTATGGCCCCCAGGTCCTTAAAAGTGCGGTCCTGCAGGCCCGGTGGGACATAGACAGTCATTAACGTCAATGTTTTGCCCTCCCACTGCCCGGAGATGGCTGCATATCTGCCCAGCTCCTCCGTCCAGATATGTTGTACGGATAATGGGAAGGACTTTTTGAGCATGATACCCACTCCCCTGGAACCTGTAGTAAAGCCCGAATGCACCAGCAATCTATAGCCCCATCTGTTCATAGCCTGACAGGAATTACCGACAAGATGCGATTCCTGAAGGAACACTATGTCTGGGGAATGCCTCTTGATGTTCTGTAGTACAATGCAGTGTTTTACCTTGTCCCCCAGACAGTTAACATTCCAACTCAACAGCCTAAGGCTTTTGTCCCATTGCGTGGTCATCGATACACCCAGAAACCCATACTTCCTCCCTTTTGTCTGCGGAGAAACAATGTCATCTTCTCTGAACTTCGAAAAATAACCTCCCCAACCCCACAACCCCCCTTCCTGCTCCCCTGCACTATGGGCTTTTAAACTGCCCATCAAACAAACAATGCAGAGTGCCTGTCGCCCAAACCTTTAACTAAAAGTAGTAAACAGTGGGGTGAAAAGCTCCGCCACCCCGCCCCCCCCCCTTAGTCAGTATACTCTACACTCCCAGAGGTGGGCCATACATCCCATTTAAGATATCATAGGGTGGCAGCGCAACAGCACATGATTGTTATCAAACGATCAACACCCCCATTCATCCCCTTTCACAGGAGTGTAAACAGTTGGTCTAGTGAGGCAGTTCAAAAGTACCTTACGTCTCAACAATGTTAGGCGTTACACTTATTCCGGGTCGCCACTCATCTGGCATTATGTTCTTCGCCCTCTCCAGCCCTCCAGCCAGTCCGCGGCCTCTTCGGGGTGCTCAAAGAACCACGCCTTGCCCTCTGCCTCCACCTTTAGCCGGGCTGGAAACAGCATGGCATACTTCACCCCCCTATCTCGTAGTTTCTTCTTCACGTCGAGGAATGATCTCTGTTGTTTTTGCACCCTCAGAGTGAAGTCCGGGAAGAAGGAGATCTCAGCGTTTTGGCAGCGAAGAGGTGGGCCACTCTGGCATTTTGTAATATCACGTCCCTATCTCTGAAGTTCAGCAATCTGGCGAGTATTGGGCGCGGAGGTGCGCCAGGCCTCGGACGTCCGCCAGGGACTCTATGAGCCCTTTCTACCACAAAGAACTTGGAGAGCCCTTTGGGTTTCAAATGATTAAGTACAAGATCCTCCACAAAGAGGGCCGCCGCTGGCCCCTCCCGCCCTCCTCGGGTACCCCAATAATGCGGATGTTATTCCTCCTAGTGCGGCCTTCATAATCGTCAAGTTTATCTTCGGCTAATTTACGGAAGTCCTGAAGTTCTTTAACGTCTTGCTGCAGTTGCGATGTGTCTCCCAGGAGGCTTGAGGTGACGAGCTCCATTTGCTTCACTTTCTCGTTGATTTTTGTCATGTCTGCCCTGATAAGCGTGACTTCAGTCGAGATAGCATCCATTCTTTGTTCCAGGGACTACCGCACCCCCGAAATAGCATCCATCACATCTTTAAGCGTTAGCTCAGGATGATCACCCTCTGGTCCTGCCGCCATTTTACCCTTGGGGTGAGACTCTGAGTCCATGGGTTTTGGGAGGGCGAATTTGTCCAGCTTTGTTTGCTGGGTGACTTTTGAGCTCTTTGGGCCCGACATGGCCCCGGTAATTCGGGTCTGTCTCCGGTCAATCCACTTGGCCACAGGTCCCTGGTGGAGATACTCCCGGATTTGTTCCCTGTGTTCGGGATTCAGAGGATATGGCTTCACTAATCGCAGATGTCTGCCCCGGCACCGGAGGGGCCGAGGATGCCTCCCCTAGTGGTCCACCCCTGCTGCACTAGAGGTGACTGTTGCTTGAGGGTCCAAGGGCACCGAGGTGATTTCGGTGGTCGAATAGTGCTCAGGCAATCAGAGGTATCCTCTCAGGGCCCAGAGTGCGTGATTTTGGTGGGCCAGACTGAGGTCAATGTATGGACTCACGCGCCGAGCATCGGGCCCCCACGTTAAAGTCACTGCACGTCTATGGGGTTACTGCAATATGGTGGCGTAAGTTAGGCCCAGGAGGTTCAGGGCGCCTATGCTTGAAAGTTTCTAGGCGATTCAAGTCCCGTGGGAGCCCACCCCAAGGACAAAGGTCGCTAAAGTAGACCGCGTGGCAGGCCCACAGGCCCCAAACTCCCATTTCTCACTGGGCCCCTTCTTCCTCCGCAGCCGGTCTCACCTCTTTGCAATCTGCAGGGCCCAATGTAGCACCGCATCTCCAGCGCCGCCGCACCCACCTCCTTTATGTTACAGTTCTTAGGTACTTATGGCACCGTTGTGTTGCGCCTTATGCTCGCCGTAGTGAGGCACCTCCGGGGTGTCTGCAGCAATTTTAGCACTCCCCGAATGCCAGGCAAATCAGCCGACTCACCGGAGACTTTCCCGGCACCTTGTTATGCAAAGTGCTGCCCCGCAGCCACCGGACAGCCGTCTACCGCCCGCAGCACGGCCGCCGCTGCTGCCTCCGGGTGTGCCCAATATTGTGTTCACTGCAGAGTCCTCCGAGCCAACGTAGGCCCCAGCCACGGTCTCGTGCTGGACGGAGGCCGGGGTCGGGACGCTGCCACGCCCCCTCCGACACCACAGCAGGTCCTGG
Source organism: Calotriton arnoldi (assembly GCA_963921515.1). NCBI lineage: Eukaryota > Metazoa > Chordata > Amphibia > Caudata > Salamandridae > Calotriton > Calotriton arnoldi. Next base: position 6,137 of record CAWUFW010015935.1, read on the forward strand.
CTTCAAGCTGCGGACAGGCCCGATGTCGTCGCGACGATCTACTTCAGCCCACAGGGCCAACGGAGCAGGAATTTCCCGGCCACAGCACCCCTACGTGCTCCGACACAACACCCACCTCCTGGGGGCCGGATAATTGTAGCGGATGATGGGGAAAAGTCAGGCGGCTATGGAGCTACTCTAAATCGCGGCCATCACGCTCCGCGACGTAGCCAGGCCCCCCTACTTAGTTTCTTGTTAGTGGGAGTGGGGATCAGGCCCAGTAAAACAGTATGAAGTGTAACTTGCATGTCCCAACCAGTGGCCTTATTAAGACTCATGATTATATCTGTCTAGTATTGTTCTAAGGAGGGACATTGCCACACCATGTGAAAACAATCCGCCATGGGTTGTCTACAGGGAGGGCATTCAGCTTAGTGGGTGTTATAACTGTTATGTAGGAGTTTTGCGGCTAGATAGGCCTGGTGTGTGTAGTTAAATTGGATCAGTTTAAATCGTGCTTTGAGCTGACTGCATGTATTTTTTTTCCATATCCATTCGGATAATGTTTCCCCCAGGGCTACCTCCCATCTGGCGTGGGCTTTTGGTACAATTTTCGGGATATCTATCCTAAGAGCCTGGTAAGCCCCTTGAGCCACCATTACGTCACTTTTTGTGACGAAACGGCGGCACAAACCACCAAATCATATTTATGAGGCCATGCAAAGCCACTTTGTGTGGCTTTGTATGGCCTCATAGAAATGGAGTGAGGCAACGCAGCGCAGTGCAAATCACTGTGTTGTCATACTCTGTGCTAGAGAGGTGGTCCATGGGCGTTGCGGTGGGTGTTCCCACGCAACACCCAGGGATCTTGATGCATCTCCAGATTTACAAGACCATGTAAATCTGGGGGTGCTCAAATCTTACGCCTCCCTAGGGAAGGCACAACGAGGAGAAATATCTTTATTTCTCCTTGTTTTTCCTTCTCTCTATGTGTGCTACATTCTGTAGCACATTCTGCAGCAAGTTTCCCAGGATGGTTTTGTGCAGGAAGGTGCCCGTTCCTGCACAAAATCAATCCTGAATACTAACGTAGTCACCCTTCCACCATGGTGCATGGCAGAAGAGTGGGGATGCGACATAACATTGATGGCAAAGGAAGGTGATGATGTGATGGGTGGTGGCAGAGGATGCAAATATGAAAGGAGATTTTTGGCAGGATAGGTTAATGGCAGGAAACTATGATGTGTTGGGGGCTTCAAACTATTATAAACCAAGGGCTATCACTAAGATAAAATACCAGAAAATGGCAGCAAAAAAATACAACTTTACTGCAAAATTTGCATTTTGTTGCTGCACAATTTCCATTTTGGTGCTGTGCTGCTTAATTCTCGAGAGTCTGGTTTGTGCCAGAGTACACGTTCACTAAATCAGGCCCATAGTTTATGTAGAAGCTAAAAATGATGATCAAACTACATAAGTTGTGCTATAGTTGCAAAGAAGGTGATGTGAGCGGCGTATAGGCACTCCACAAAAGAATTAGCATAGCATAATTCTAGTGGGTTTTCAGTAGGAGTAAGGAAGGTGAAATGCGCATTTATACATTTAACATTCTTAACCATTGTTTCTTAAGACAGGCAACATTTTTCTACGAGCAGAAAATATTTCCTGTACACCATCTAAAATATAGGTTACTTGCGGAACTTTGCAACTACTAATGAACAGTGGTATAATGCTTAGGTATATTGGCGCCACTCAGGAGAATAACACATGTATTTGTACATAAAACCACTTATTTGGAAGACTGTGCTGTAAGGTGAGGAGAACCACCAACCTCCCCAAAATAGCTGCCAAAGCCAACAAAATATACAAAGAAATCCTCAGCACACGTCATAGGTGTATCAACAATTCGTTAAGTGCACGATGTAAGCACAAATTATACACAAGTTATTTCAATTCTTATTTTCTTTCTTTATTCTTTTGGTCTTGCTTCAGAAAGCCAACACATGTTTCGTCACTTACAAAGGGAAATCGTCCCGCGACTTTCTCAAGGGTATTTCCTTTTTGATAAAGACCTTTCTTTTGTGGTGATATTTCCAACCCACAAAGGGATTCAGTATCTTGCACGATGTCAATAAGGCAGTCCATGCATCTGAGGGATCCTATTTTGTCCCCAAATCTTGAGATCGTGAGTCTGACGGTCTCGTCCTAAACGTCAGCTCTCCGTGTAGCTCGAGTACGAGACCACGATAGGTGCTCACGAGCTCAAGATTTGGGGACAAAATAGGATCTCTCAGATGCATGGACTGCCTTATTGATGTCGCGCAAGATACTGAATCCCTTTGTGGGTTGGAAATATCACCACAAAAGAAAGGTCTTTATCAAAAGGACATAGCCTTGAGAAAGTCGTGGACGCATTTCCCTTTGTAAGCGATTAAACACGTGTTGGCTTTCTGAAGCAAGACCAAAAGAATAAAGAAAGAAAATAATAATTGAAATAACTTGTGTATAATTTGTGCTTACATCGTGCACTTAATGAATTGTTGATACACCTATGACGTGTGCTGAGGATTTCTTTGTATACTTACGTGGAACTTTCCCTCACCTTCCTTGCACAGTTACTCCATTTTTAGGGAGTAAAGTTGCGTGTGCAAATGGGGTTGTAAAAGCCATCAGGAATGTTTATGAATACCCAAGTTATGCTTCTTGTCACTTTTCTTTCAAATTTCCATCTGCCTCTTCTCCCAGAACACCCATTTTCCCTCCCTTCTATCAATCATTTCACATTTAAATTATCCACCGATTTTAGGACTTTCCATAGTTGTAGAATTCTCATTCTGTTACTCAGTATTTAGGAATCATGAACTCGTCCAAGCACACTGGCCTCTACTAAACCCAACACTATATTCTTCCTGACAACTTGTAAGAATTGTGAATGGTTGTAAGCATCGTTTCACATAGGTATTCATGCATTTACCACAATAGACTTTACACCCACATTTGGAGTAGCTTTATTTTAATTTAATTTTCAAAGGATTCTAGGACTGCATTCTGGAAAGCTCCAACAGGTTCAACTTTTCAGCAGGATTTTCAGCATTTACGCATGTTGAAGATTTTTTTCCAATGTGATTTTTTTCGCTACCGCTACTCTTGTCATTTGGAAATCCCCGAGGGATATACAGTAGTCAAGTCTGTTTTAACAGTCCTATTATTAATGAAACCTTAATCTTGTGATATTTATATAATAAGTGATATTTTAATAGATATTTCAAAGCGTAGTGTTAAAATATTAATCTGTTTATTCCATGTATTTATTGTTTGACTTTTTGTCAAATCAATAAAAACAAATTCTGATCGTGCACCATATCAAGCGTGGAAATGTGCCATGAAAAATTATATAAATCCCCAAAATTCTTTGATGTTGCCAATTTTGACTGGCATTTCATTCTTGGATGGACCTTTAGAGGCCTCGAGAAAACACATGGGGGCATATTTACAATATTTTGGCGTAGGGCAGCGCCGCCAGCCTTCTTGTTGTGCTGCCTTACGTCAAAAGAAAAGGGCAGGAATGAGTTGTATCTACAAGACATGGCACATTCCTGTCCTTTCTGCCAGCGCCGGCGCACAAACTGCAGCCGAGCGCCAACGCAGGTGCAAGGGTATCTGCACAAAAAAAATAAAAGGAGGGGTTTTCCTCATCCTGTGTGCACTGCAGAATGCAGCACATGTGGAAAGAGGAAAAAACGAGGGGAAATGTAAACATTTCTCCCCGTTATGCCTGCTTTGGGAAGGCGTTAGTTTTGGCGCTGCCCCAGGTTTACGCTCTGTTGTAAATCTGGGGCTGTGTCAAAAACCATGGGTGTTGCGTGGGAACACCCACAGCAGCACCCATGGAACCCCCTTTTCCATGCAGAGTTAGGCATTGCCTTAATTCATATTTACACGGCCATGAAAAGCCACGCAGGGTGGCTTTGTGTGGCCTTGTAAATATGGGCCGCACACTGCACCTCCGGAGCGTCACAAAAGTGACTCTCCGGCAGTGTAAAAGTGTCGCTGGGGCATTATAAATATGCCCCTTAATATTACAACATACTGTATGTAGACAGCATGCGTAAATCAATGTATGAGTGTAAATTCAAATCTGTGAACACAGTACATGGAGTTTCACATGTAATTCAAGCCATTTTGACATCAAAGCAGAAATTCGTTGCACAGATGTTCTGAGAATCGTGCAGTCTCTATACCATTGCTACAGCTATTAGTCTATGCAACAAGAAGTAAACACAAGTAGAAAAGTGTGGAAATGTCCCACTCAATGTTAATTTGAGCCGGAGGTTACAAGTGGGGGGCCACTGGCACATATTTTTTGGGGACCAGCACTTAGTTTTCAGCGTCAGATATTTACCTAGTGCAAAAGAGGGAAATACGCACTGATCGGAAAGACAGAGGAAGAGAAAGATGGCAAAATCGTCACAAAATGAGAAAGTAGGAACCTGAACGAGTGAAAGAAAGGATCAAGAAGTGTCTGGTAGTGGTTTGAAGAGGCATAAGGTGGATTTAAGAATACTAGCCTTGGTATTTAGCACGCCAACGTTTGATTGCACCAGCCCTGAGCTTCTGAGCAAATTAAGCATTGGTCCCATTCCTCTTTAAGGATTTTTATCAAGGTTTATAAGGAAACTGCGTGGTAAGTTGTGAAGTGGTGAAAGTTTAGGATAGAGTTGTCACCACAGAGTAGGTGTGGGCATAACTCACGCAATTCAGTGTGGTTTAATCACGGTTAATTATGCGAGAAGAGTAATTCTGTGTTTAGCGCTATTTCTTTGCTCAAAAATGCCTCTCCGTGTTCAAAATGGGAGCAAGAATGCATTTTGCGCTAAGAAATAGCGCTAAATGCAACAGAACATGAATAGCAGTCGCGAGTAGCCGCTAGCTGAATGTGCTCTTGGAGTAGGATTTTCCCTCAACTTACTCATGGCATTTAGTGCTTTTTTCTTAGCGCAAGATGCTCCCTCATGTCCAAAATGAGAGGGAGAATGCATTTTGCACCAAGAAGTAACTCTAAATGTGATCTTGGTGTAGGATCTTGCCCTAATTTACTCTAAGCATTTAGTGCTATTCGCTTAGCCCAAAATGCACACTTGTGTCCAAAATGGATGTGAGATGCATTTTGCACTAAGAAACAGCGGAAAATGCAGTAGAATATGAATAGCTACAGCAAGCAGACGCTTGCGCTCGCAAAATGTGCTTTTGTGGTAGGATTTTCCCCCCAAATTACTCATAATTACGTGAGCATGAGTAATCACCTAATTATCAGTTATTCTGAGTCAAAGAGTAACATGGAATTACTGAAATGCCTCTGGCGTAATTGAAATTATGCCTGGGCCTACCAAAGAGCTGTTGCTGGTCTGTTGAAACACCATTGACCATGCAGCATTTTTAAGGTGATGCAACATATAAAACAGTCAGCATTTTATTTTAGTTTCATGTTTGATCGACTCAAAACAGAATTGTGTGCTACCTGCTCTGAGCAACCAGGACCTGTTTGCATTGTCCCCCTACGTTTTGCCCCGTTTTGACTACTAGATGCTGTTTTTTTGCTAGGGAAACATAACATCACCAGGTGGATGCATACACCTATTTACACACCTATGCATGTGTTACGTTTGTGCAGCTTTTGGTTCTTATGATTTTAATGACAGTCTTATACCTTACAGATTGGCACTGTGAAACTGATTGATTCAGAATAACCGTAACCTATACATTTCTCTTATACTTAGAGGTAAGGAGGCACACTCTCTCCTTTTGTGGAATTACATATAGAACATAATTATACTACAATCATAACTAAGAGTCTATGTATCCTTTGTTGTAGGTGTGTACTTGTATTGTCCTGATGAAGACACCGTTTATAAGTTGAATCCTTGGGGTTGAAACGTCGACATGTTGTTCTGTTGACTTTATAAACAAAGTGCCATATGTGGGGCCCTGAGTAAAGAGCTCCAATATTCTTGAATTTGTGCAACTATAAGTCAACTATATATGTTTTATGTTTCACAGCACACACTGTGTTCACTGAATTTCTCACTATTCACTCCCACTGCGCTGTCCACCAAGAGCAACTACTTCATGTAATCCGTTATGTTTTGTGAATAACTTGAATAACTGTGTTATATACATTGTGTATGCCCAAGATCTGCACAGGGCTGTGCAGAGCAGAATACATGCGTATCCCGTTAAACAGTTGGTCTATCCAAAATTTACTTCATGACCAAGTGTATCTATTTTGCCTAGGAAACACAGCATATTTTCAATGGCATCAACAATAAATTCGATAATTTTTTAATTATGCTAATAGATTCCTCATTTATCATTAATAAGTTGGAAAGTATACTGCTTATGTCATGCCCTATCTAGTTATTTTATTTGAAAATTAGATTACAAGAAATCCTAATGACCATAAAGCAAACAGCACCTTTAGGAACAACAAAACAATAATACATTATAAATAATCCATGATACGCTTTATTAGTTTAGATTTATGTTCTTGCATGTCTTCAATGGTTTTCAATCACAATTGCAGGATCAAGCCAGGTCTTTTGCATTTCACTTGAATGAGAGTCTGTCAGCAATTTCTTAATATCAAATATTTTTATATCCATATAAATTCTTGTCCCAGGTTTTATTTCTGAGTTCCCATTTCCTCCTAGTCCTTACAAACCTTTCTACATTTTGCTCTGAGTCTTGCAATTCATGTGGGCCCGAATCCCATGGGGCCAAACTGCACAGCAAACTTCAGTTGTGCTTCCCAATAATGGCCTAGCAATACAATCTCTGCTAGCTTCAGACAGTATAAATCCTGTACATAAGCTAATTAACACGTTGATACCTATACATCAGGGAGTAAATTCCGTAAGCTCGCATGACACAGCCATCCCACAGTACATCCTACAGAAACCAACAACCCTCCACCATCTGCTTTTCACCATGCAATGCCCAGGCATTGACAACCTCAATGGCAAAGTCCAATATCCTGTCAAAGCAAACTCTCATCAGATTTCAAAACAACTGACAGGCTCCAATACAGGAGACCACGCCCTACGAGGAGGCAATAATATCCATACAACAGAAATGAAACGCAATTAACAAATCATATATAAAAGACTTCATGACTGCATAAAATAACTATGCCTGCACAAAACCTAACTCCCATGAAGTATTGCACACAACCTGCAAGTATTGAAAACACTTCTTCCTGGACATTGCCAAAAAGCAAGAAAGGGACAAGTTAGAAGGAGCAGAACTGCACATTCAACAAAGGCCGCCCAACTTATAAACTGCACCTGAAATCACATCATAAAAGGATTTACTCAGGGAAGCAAATTTGAACAAAAACCAGGAGGCCCATTCAGCAATGAAGGTGCCAGGAGAAGGCATGGAGAAAAAAATATCCTTTAAGGAAGAAAATGGTGGTTCACACAAAATGCCAGGAATAACACCAAAATAACTTCCACCCATAATGCAAACAAAATGAGAAGAAAGATCAGCATGTGACTGGTGAGGTACGTAATAGGGCACAGACCTCTCTGCAACAACTTCATCCAGCAGCACAGAGAACGTGTACATAAGCACCATAACAACAAACATCAACTAACATTTTTGTTTGAAATATGGCATATTTACAATTAAGTGGACAGAAAGTGCAGACCTTATTAAATAAATTAATTATTTGGTCAGCCTAGCCAGAGAAGAGAAAACCTTTCTAAAACTACTGTTGCTCAAATCAGATTTTCCTAAAAACAGAAGACAAGCAGCGTTTGACAAAACAGGAACAGTTTGTTTAATTAAACAGTTCAGCCAGGAGAACAGTTATAGGCACTGTGTCTGAGGTCTGTCTCAATATTCATCGAGTTTGAGGTTTCTTTATATACAATATTACAACAAGCAATAAAAGGTTTCTTGCGTACCATATATGGTGAGGAATGTTGTTTTCTGCCTTTAGGGTCATAAATTAATGGTCAATAGTTACTAAAGGTGGGTCCTGACTTGCGTGGACACAGTGTGGCCAGTGGTGAATGTGTCCATATGTCTGGGATGGGGAGCGCGTGATCACTACATGTGCTAGGCCTTGATTGGCTATGTGTTCCTAACTCATGTGGCATCTGACTTTATGGTGTTTTTAGGAGCGTGTACGCCCACCTGCCATGTATGCTTTATTTGGGCAATCTCACCTGACCATTGTAATGTTGCTGCGCCTATCTGTGGAACTGATCAAGAGTTTCCTGCCCTAATGTCTGCCTGCTAGCTATGCACTATCCCACCTGAGACCCATCAATCAGAAATCCCGGGCCTAGGTTGCAGGGCCTGCCTGACTACATACTTGCGTGTCGAGGTAGATGTGGAGTTCAGAACGGGTGATTCTATTAATAAGGACAATAGTTCATTTTTGTCAACAAATGCATTGATATCCATATTAACACTACTATATCATTTTTTCGAAAGGAACAGTCTGGTGACTTGAGAGGAGGTGAGAGATACTAAGCATATTCCTTATATAGGCGATATGTTATATATGTCAGAATCCATGTTGGTGGTTTTCCTTCACTATCAGGCACATCTCCTTGAGAGTGGCAATCATAGCATATCATCCTGGTGGTCTACTGCATAGTTTAGAATGGTCCCTCTCTGCAGCTGTGTATCAAAGCATTTACTATTACCAATATTCTTGTTGTCGACCAGTTCAAGGAGGCATTACTTTCTCAACCAAAACCTAGTCTGGCTATCTTAATAGATCAGGTTTTGTCTCAAAAAATATGGGTGCCAGCAAGAGTTTGTGCAGCTTTGTGTCACTTTGCGTGACATAGCCCCGGTGTGAAACCTTAGTAAATCAGGCTCTATATCTGTTTCTTGGAAATGCATCTAAAGAGTAGCAGTCATCTTAACTCCAAGCCTGTCGACCGTCAGTGAAGGATCATTACAAGGGCCAAAATCGGCAGGCCAAAAGGAGGGGTTCCAAAAAAGTCCAAACTTCCCGCCAACAACCAGGATCTATGTCTTCTCTGTGTTAAGCATTAGCCAGTGGTGGTTCATCTAGTCCCTAACCTTCAGCAGACACTTCTGGAGAAAGTGGTCATTGTCAGAGAAACCAGAAAGCCTCAACAAAGTCTGAGTGTTGTCCCTGTAAAATGAGGATTTTAGGCCACATGAACAGATCAGGGCATCAAAAAACAAAGTGATGGGTCAAATGCTTGAATTAATCTCAGCCACAGGCGATTGCTTAGGCCACATTCCCATCCATTGTTTTTCTCCCACCATGCCACCTCAGTTTAGATTCAGCCATATGCAAATCAGTCTGGACCTTGCTCCAATGGGAACAGTCCAGCCCAAACTGCAGGGATAGGTCCTCCCTGAGCCAGAGCACAAGCAACCCAAGACCGGTTTCAACGTAGTTAGGGCTCATTAGCCAAGTATAGCTTGGTTCCAGTGGCACAGTGAGCACAGGACCCACATCTGGGCCGGACTGTTCCATACTTTTGGCTAATGCATCATTTTTATAACTTTAACAGTCTTTAAATTCTAAGATGATTACTTCTTTTAAAATGCCTCTCCTCGGACTTCTGTATCTGTGTTAATTGTGAACGAATTGGCACTTTCCAGCACTTGAACGTATGTAGGTATTACTTTAAAATGTATTCTACTCAGCGAGAGGCTGAAGCTCAGCAGCTCTTTTAACCAGAACTGGCAAAGCCAATCTCTGCTTTAAAAAGGTTGAGTTACTTGCTTTGCTCATGCTCGTTGGCACTGCCATGACAATGCACGCATCAAAGCACTAGCACATACCAGCAATTTTGGAAAGGGTTTTCAGTTAAAGAATTCTGCACTTCTAAATACCCGGAATGCCAAATACCAAGCTGCCTAGTCTTGATTCCACCTCATGCCTCTTTTCAACCACCCCACAGTTACTCTCTCTTAATCTCACACTTGCTGGTTCTTTTTTATCCCTGTCTTTTCTCTTTGTCACTGTTTTCTACCTTTTCGTTCCTCCTTTTTCACCCTTTTCTGCCTCTCTAACTTGCTGTGAGTCAATGTCTAATGATGAAAAATAAGTCCCAGTACCAAAAATGAATGTCTGTGCCCATCGCCAGCAACCACCATCACAAACTAAGCATTGCACTAATATACAGATAGGCAGAGCATACCCACCAGGACTGGGGATCAGATCACCTTACTCATGCAATATATTAACAAGAAAAAATCACTGAGAGGGGTGGTGCTCATGTCTGTGTAATTAGAGGCGGAAAACTCACACCAGTGCCAGGTCAGGGTGATCCACTTTGGTTCCAGACCAACTTTAGTGACTTCGAACGAACAAAGCTGGAACAATACTTTCATGTCTTTTTGAGATACTCACAAACACACACATATACACAAACATCCCCCTCATGCTGGCTGTACCTTGTAGACGTCATGGTGATCCAAGATGTAATCAAAGTTTTTGTAAACGCCGTTGAGCATGTCCACCACTTCCATGGGCATGCTGTACTTGCAGATAGTGGTGAAGCCCACGATGTCGCTGAAGTAAATGGTGACTTCCTCAAAGAGCTCTGGTTCCACCCTTCCCGTCTCCTTCAGAGACTTCACCACTGGCCTGGAGATTGCAAAACAGAAAAAATATTTAAGTGTGGTGAGGTCCAATATGCAAAGCAGTTTAAGAAAGCAAGGATGTGTGAAAACTCAGAAAATGGAATGAGGAAAGCATTGCCTGCAGTGAAGAACAATGCAGAATGTAATGCTGAACTATTTACAGAGGGCAAGCAAAGCACTAGAACAGGACCTATGAGGGCTAATGATTACTACGTAGTTCAACTAACTCATGGTAGTGACATTAATTCTTCCTCAGGATGAAGGTTATCACACAATGTGAATGAATACTAATCTACATAGTGCCTTTATTTAAAAAAATGAAATAAAACACTAATCGCCTGTAGACACTAAGGGCCTCATTTACAATGAGGCTGCGCCACCCGAGCATCACTTTTTGCGACACTCCGGTGGCACAGGGGCCTGCTCCTTATTTACCAGGCAGCACTAATCTACTTTGCTTGGCCTAATGCAGCCTTGTAAATATCGTTCCATTTAACGCAGTTTTCTGCGTTAAAGGAACGTGCAATGGGTGTTGCTATGGGCGTTCCCAGCAACATCCATGGCTTTTAGACACTGCCCCAAATTTATGAGGAATCGTAACTCTGAGGCAGCCCAAAAACATACGCCACCCCAGGGAAGGTGTAAGGGAAGCGCAACGAGGAGAAATACATTTATTTCCTTTTTCTATGTATGCTGCATTCTGCAGCACACAGAAAGAGGGAAAAGCCTCTTGTGATTGTTTTTGTGCACAAAACAATCATCCCTGCAACACATGCACCCTTGCACCATGGCGCCAAGGTGCCTGCGTTGGCACATGGCTGCCAATTGTGCGCCAGTGCAGGTTAAAAGGACAGGAATGGCTGTATCTGATAGATATGGCACATTCCTGCCCTTTTCTTTTTGCTGTCAGGTAGCGCAGCAGGAAGGCCTGCGACGCTGCCCTACGGTAAAATCTTGTGTATAAGGCCCTAAGAAAGTAAATGTTCTTAACTTTCCTCACTGGTAGGTCAGTACTTTCAGCTATGTCTCCAACGTACTCCACACAAGTGTCTTTACCACTGATTATCCTACTGAAGCAGTAGTCAATTTGTGCCTGGAACTGTATGTGGTGGACACAGCACCTTTCTATTGGGCTCAGGGACTTATTTTTCATCATCAGACATTGGCCCAGTACAAGAAAGAGAAAGGCAGAAAAGAGCAACAGAAGTAGGAATAGAAAGATTAGTAAAAGTGACAAAGGGAGAAAGCAGTGATTAAAAACAACCAGCCAGAGTGGGATAAAGAGACAGGATGTGTAACATGGTGGTAGAATGAGGCATGGGGTGGAATCAAGGCTCGGCAGCGTTAGTATTAGGCAGCCTGGAGCAGCACTGGTGGTGGGTTCCTAAGAAAATCTTTCAGCCCCAGAACCAATTTATTTAAAAATTAGGCTCAGACTGATGGCAAGTGGAAAAAGATAAACTCTATGAACTCAGTGGGAGCAGACAAAGCTTACACTGGGTGAAAGCTCCTGGTTAGGGGAGTCTTACATCAATGTATACCCTATATCATATGACAGACAATTGAACCTACCCTGGAAGCAGCATGAAGTTCAGGCGGTCGGCGCGGTCCCTCTCTGCCTTGAACAGCTCTGTCCGCTCCTCCACCAGGTGCTCCAGGTTCCTGGAGTAGAGCTGCAGTCGTCTTATCAGGGTGTCCATGTAGCTCTCATTAGTTTGACTGTGGAGGTTACAGCAGATGTGAGATTATTTGGTAGCAAAGGGCACATGTAGGAGGCGCGTTGGTCTAGTTGCTGATGTGTATCGCAAATTGGCGAAACCACTATGATACTCTCCTGGGTAAAGCAAAGCTGAGCTACTATACCTGTCAGGGACTCACCACGGAAAAATTCCATGCAGAAGCATGACCAGTGAGGTGCAAATATGTGCCATTCTGCGTTAAGAAAGATAAGGGTGTTGGGGTCTTTCTCGAGTTATACAACAGTGAAAAACGTATTGAAAATGATGAGTTACCTACCGAAATGATCCATGGATATTTCACTGCAGGATGTATACCAACGCATTCTGTGTGAAGGTATTTGTCCCGTGGTGAAATTACCATGCTATTTTGTCCTTACCTTGTTATCTTTCTTCCTGCTGCTTAGCACTCTTCGGTGTTGTTGTGGAAAACAGTGTGGGCCATATTTACGAGGGCCTTGTGTCATGCTTACATCACACAACGCTCAAAGTCACATTTATGAAGCCACGCAAAGCCACTTTGCGTGGCTTCTTAAATATGGAGTAATGAACCGTAGCGCAAATCAATGTGTTGCATTACTCTGTGCAAGGGATGTGTTCCATGGGCACTGCAGTGGGTGTTCCCACGCAAATCCCATGTTCTTTTGACACATTCGCAGATTTACCAAGCCTGGTAAACCTGGGAATGCGCCAAAATGATAGGCCTCCCCAGGTGAGGGTGTAACAAGGAGAAATATCTTTATTTCTCCTCCTTTTTTCCTCTTTTTATGTGTGCTGCATTCTGTATGGACAGTTTGGACAATATCATCACTAAGGGAAAGCTACCATTCCTGACCTGAAAAAGATGCCCTTAACATAGAAACATTGGGGCTTATTTACAAGCCCCTTGTGCCGCCGGTGCATCACTTTTAACATGGGAAAAAGTGACGCACCGGCGGCGCAAGAGGCTTGTAAATAAGCCCCATTGTCTTACCCCAGTCACATGTGCAACAGGTCAAACTACAACCTGGTCAAATTTGCCATCTCCAGGGATTTGGAAGCACTTACTTACTGAAAACGAGAAGCAACATCTTTGGCCTCACTGTAACCAAACTAAATCGATCAGTAGGGCCTCGATACAAGATCCCCAGATGTAGAGGTGTTTATTCCGCACCCTGGAGTTAATCAGGGGTCCTATTGGGTACGTGGTGCAGAATTTACGGGATACTGGTTTGAACCCTGGTCCTCCCCTAACTAATGACGAATTAACTGCTATACTGAAGATATCTGGTTGTAAAGAGCCTACTCATTATTTATCTCACAGAGTAGCAAAGTGTCTGCACTGGCTGGGGATGCCAAAACTGTTTAGGCGACACAGGCTGGAGTAGTCACGTAGATATCTAAAATGACCCCTTTACCTCTCTTTGATTGTTAGGGGAAGGAGAGTCTGTCTACATGGTATGTCATGGCACAGCAGCAGACTTGATGTAGGGGATCAATTTACAAGGGACGTTGAGGCAACACCAAAACCTCCATATTGAAGGAGGTGACTTCACCAGGAGGCTTTGAATCCATTGCTGCTTCAATATAGGATGATATATCTGCAAGAGAGACTGTGACATCATTGCTGTCTTTATGTAGGAAGTGACATCTGCATGGGAGGTCATTGGACCCCTACTCCAGGGCATGGAAAGGTTGTTTGTATGGCAAGTCATCATACCACTGCTGACTTGGAATAGATGTCTGCATGGGAAGCTGTGGCACCCCTACTGCCTTGAATGAGAAGGACTTACCGATATGAGAGGGATGACACTCACAGTATTTGAATAGGAAGACATGTCTGCATTGGATGCTATGGCATTACTATTGCCTTTCCAAAGGAGGAAAGGTCTACATGTGAAGCCAGTATACCCACGGCCTACTGTGCAGAGGACAGCATGGCTGCATGGGAGGCCTTTGCACTGATGTAGTCTCCACGTGGGAAATTTAGGTGGCATGGGTTGCAATGACCCACTGCAGCCCTGGTACAGGAAGTTCGGCCTGAAAAATCAGTCATGATGCCACTGTTCCTCCAGCTTAGGAGATAGCTGCATTGAAGACTGTGACACTACAACAGCATGGATAGCAAGCCGTCTGAATGAGAGGATCTTGACAATGATGTCACCTCAGCTCAGGAGGGCATATCAGCATGGCAGTCCCATGGCACCACTGCAACCTCTACATATGAGATCATTGGCGGCTGGCGACATTTGAAAGTGGTGGGGCATATTAGTTTGGTATGACTTTTATATAGTGAGCGGCGCGAGCAAGCTTAATGGACAAACGTGGGGTCCAGGCTGGGTCCTCCTCCAGGGAAACAATTGAAAAAAAGATTGGCAAATAGTGCATTTTTAGCAAATTAATTTAGTGCTAAAGCAAGACTTATAAAGCAGTAGGAGCGTATAGTCTTGAAATATTAAACACATTTAAAACTACCCTATATCTTACTGCATTAAAATGTTCAACAGTTACTGTAACGTGTAAATTGTACAATGCAACAACTTCAGCCTTTTAAAGTGTGTGCTTGCCCAGTGTCTTGCAATGCATGCAGCATCAACTTTGGAAGAAAATGCTCTAAGCAGGCTTTGGGAAGGGCCAGACCCACAGCTGCTGATGGCAATCAGTCATATAGAAGTATGTGAAGACAGGTCTTTAAGTGGGATCAAAAATGTGGGGGCGCTCTAAAAGGGAACATGTAAAATACATTTCTGTGATTCCAATAGTGTGCTACCCGACCAGTATTTTGGTTTCTCTCTGAGATGTAATTACATTCAGATATATAACACAACAGCTGACCTACACCTACAACCTGTCAGTACGATTGGCTTTGTCAATGGTTGTTAGCTGTTTGAGATAAATGAGTAACAACAAGAATTTGTAATAAATAATTAACCTTCAAAATGTTTCATTTCTGAAATTTCAATAGTATTAAGGCCTGTGGAAGGAGTTTTGGCCTTCTGTTATGTGCGTTTTTTGTTAGATATGTATGTCTTTTTCTCTGCACATCTTCAACCACCTCTCTTTCCTCTTCAGCACCCTCTTTTCACTCTTCCCCGAATGCACTTCCTCGCATCTCCCTTACTTCACCACTTCCAAACATACACTGCACTCACTCACATTAAAGCAATTTATTTCCTTTTGCTTTTGCCCTGTAAATATTTTTCCATCTGCGCACCCCCATCACACACATTTTCACAGAATTGCAATTACAGCTGGAATACGATGACATGACCATCGTTGTGTGTGCTCTGCAGAGAGGCCAACCCACTGCCAGGCACTTTGCTTTGGCTTCAGCATCAGATCTCTCAATCAAAGCCCCTCATAAACACCTGGCAAGGCTAAAAGTATGCACGGAAAAAAATACAGAAACAACATGATTAAATAGCTAACTCTTGAGGAAGGCAAGATTAAGTAAAACTTGAAAAAGAGAGGAACTAAACTGCTCACATGTGTTGCCTTAACATTTTTAACACTCATTGTTTGTAAATCAATCCATGGTTTTGGCATTTATGTTGTTGAGGACATGAAGATAGGGCCAGTTTTAATGTTATACAGCAGATAACTATCTACTGTAAGCACACATCTTTCGCTTTGTGCTTGCCTCGGCTATTTGGATCAACTTCACAAGGGAACAAGGGCCAGATGTACGACCATTCTTTGCGCTCGCAAATGGGAAATCGGCCCGTTTGCGACTGCAAAATAGGTCTGCCCTATTTACAAACCCTATTTTGCGAGTCATAACCTATTACCGACTTGCACAATATGGTTTGCAACTCGCTATTAGGAAGGGGCGTGCTAAAGGCGTCCCTTCCTATAGCGACTCGCACTTCAATGTAAGATTATTTTGCGGCCAAAAACACTTGCAGTTTACCACCCATTTCAAATGGGTGGTAACCCACTCACAAACAGGAAGGGGTTCACCTTTGTGACTGGCATTAAGAATATTTTTTAAGAGCAGGCAGTGGTCCCATGGACCACTGCCTAGTCTTAAAAAATGAAACAATAACTTTTAATTTTTCTTTTTTAAATGCATCCCATTTTCCTTTAAGGAAAATGGGCTGGATTTAAAAAAAATTACTGCTTTATTTAAAAAGCAGTCACAGACGTGGTCTGCTGACCCCAGCAGGCCCCCATCCCTGGGAGTGCTAGCCATTCCTAATGGGGTCGCAAATTGCACCTGCCTCATGAATATTAATGAGGCAGGCAATTTGCGACCCCATTGAGAATCGCAAACAGTGTCTGAGGCACTGTTGTACATTCCTATTTGCGAGTCGCAAAACAACGCACTTTGTGACTCGCAAATTGGTAGGGTCGTACATCTGGCCCCAAGTACCCTGGCCTGCATGTCTTTTGGATCAATTTTCGCAGGGGAACAAATGCAGCAGCTCCACTTCTAACAGTGCCAGCGACGTGCAGCCGGGGCATGGGGTGTCGAAATAGGGTAGGTTAGCGTCGAGGGGTCTCAGCACAATAAACATAACGGAAGATTAGCATTCTAACACTTATCATTACCGAAAACAAGGCTCCAAAACACACGTGCTTGCATCCACTTCTACATGTGACAAATGGGAAAGGGTGGGATCTATGCCTGTGAATGATGGGTGGCTGCTCTCAAGCAGGGACTGAGACTGCAGTGCCCAAAGCCATGACGCTGAAAGTGTCACTGGCCTATAGTGAATTCTGCAATAGACTACAATGGCAATGAAGGGCTTTAGAGCAGTAAGCCCTGCGTCGTGCGTCACAGTTTAGAAAGTTGATTTACTGCCTGGCTTCTGTCTCCTGCTTCAGAGTGAGGCAGGGCAGGCAGCCTGGGAGAGACATCCCAGACTTAAATACATCGATTTGTTTAGAGATACGTTTGTACAGGAATGTGAAGGAATTTCAGGGGGGCGCAGCCCTAGAGCTTTAATGGAGATGTCTGCACGGGAGAGCTGCTGCATCTTTGTAACAGGCGATGTTTACATGGGAGGCTGTGGCAAAACTGTATCCAATACATAGGCCTTTATCATGAGTGGCAAACTATTATGTGATCCATGTAAAAACTCTTCATTGTTTTGCAGTAATTACCATACACCCTGCATTTCTCCCCAGATAATTTTGGCAGGACAAACCGAAATTGACCCGGGGGAAAATGTCTGATAGATACTGATACATGTAAGAATTTTTGTACAGAAAGCAGCAACATCCTCATGTAATTCCCCATTTTATGCAGGGTATATATATTTGGGGGCATATGTATTAAAGACTTGCGTCACCCTTGCGCCCCGCAATGCGGCCCAAGAACGATGCAAATCTTATGTTCAATTTCAAGCCACGCAAGGCCACCTTGCGTGGCCCTGCGTGGCTTGATGAATCTAGAGTAACAAAAAGCAGTGCCAATCGCTGTGTTGCATTACTCTGCCCCAGGGAGGTGTTCCATGGGTGGAGCGTGGGTATTCCTACTCATCTACCCATTGACTTTGGCACGTTCCCAGATTTACCAACACTAATAAACCTGGGAATGCATCAAAATGCTATGCCGAGAAATAGCTTTATTTCTCCTTGTTGCTTCCTCTTTCTATGTGTGATGCAGAAATGCCTCAAGGACTGTTTTTGTGCAGGAAGGTGCCCCTTCCTGCACACAAACAATCCTGCATGCAACAGGGGCACCCGCGTTGGCACTAGGCAGCCAAAAGGGTGCCAGCTCAAGGAAAGGCCAGGAATGTGCTGTATTATGTTAAATACGGCACATTCCTGCTCTTTCACGCAGAGCAGCAAGGTGACTTGTGCTGCGGTCCTTGAAAGATAAATAAATATGACCCTTAATCTTTATTGCACAATAATTTAAAATCATTGCAAGTAGTTACAAACTTAGACTAAAACAAATGAAAAATTGTATAATCCTACAAAAAACACCCTCTGCCAGCTTATATTGTTCAGATAAAAAGCTCGTGTTTTAAAACGATCTACAGGAATTTTGAAAAACAGCCGGTTAGCTGGGGTCAACACCCCGAGGCATGCTTTCACATCCGCGGCACGGTTCCTGATCTTTTTTTGGAGGAAGGCCGGTATTGGTAGTTGTCTCCTCGGGACCGTCGGTTCTTTGCAAATGTATGTTATGTGGGGTATAGCTCTGTCTGCTGTGAAAAATCCCCGTCAGTTTTCCGTTTCACCTCTTGGGCGGCCGTAGCGAAAGTCCCTTATTGGTAGAAAGCAGAACCTCTGCGTCCTCTTTATGCTAGTTCACAGATCCAAGTACGCTGTATTTATTTCATAGCTACTTGTGACCGTCCAACAGTTTCTTTTTTGAAAAGCTGAATTATTTTCCGCATAGTGTATTAATTTTGCTTATTTTCCTGCCAGCTTCTTTGTTGTGTTTACAGTTGAATAGACCATATGGCTTTACACTGTAGAGTTTTTAAGGAAGTTTCCAGATAGTGGGCCCGAAGGTATGTATGTATTCACTGGGTCAGTGATGGGAAGCCACAATAGATGTTTTGATGATCCTACCGAGGCCACTTAGAATTTTGAACAATAAGCTATGTAGAAAGCATGCTGAATGAGTGATTGCTTGTGGGGATTAAATTCCTGGTAATTTTGTGCATGTGCTGTGCTATCTGGTAGCCTAAAAGAAGTTTATAGAGACAGCATTAAGTCGAATCCAGCCATTTTTAATATTTCCCATAGAAAATTGTCTGGCCCTATGATAGAGTGGACATGAATTTGCTCCTGATTACTCGCCCAGCTGCGCTCAGTTATGGACCCAATAGCTTAATAATGAGATGCGTAAATGAGGCGTTTAAGGCTATAGCCGGCTACAGCCGTGGTTTACAAAGCTGTGTTATCTGGGAATCTTGTAATTTGCTGTTATTTCACATATAACATACATTCTGAATCCCAGAATATCTGGGGGCAGATTTACAATGATTTGAGGAAACGCAGCAAGATAACTTGTTGCGCTGTCTTAAATGGAGAGGGCAGGAATGCCCCATAACAAAAACAATCCTCTGAGGTATTTTCCTCTTTCTATGTGTGCTACAGAAATGCCTCAGGGCAGAATGCAGCACACGTAGAAAGACGAAATAATGAGGAAAAGTGAAGATATTTCTCCTTGTTACACCTCACTTGGGAAGGAGTAGAATTTTGATGCATTCCCAGGTTTACCAGTGTTCGTAAATCTGGGAATGCGCCAAAATACATGGGTGGATGTGTGTCAACACCCATGCTCCACCCGGTATGCAGACATAATATCGATATACCATTATATCGATATACCATTATATCGATGTTTAAATATCGATATGACAGAATATCGACCATCAAGAATATCGTCGACCAGAATATCGACATGCAGGTAAGAAATATCGTTTTAATTAATATCGATGTTAGTAATATCGTTAGTAAAAATATTGTTGTTAATAATATCGATTTTTTTTTTAGTGTTTTGTATGTTAGTATATGTGTTAAAAGTATAGCTTATTTTTGTAATGTATGTTTGAATTTTTTACAAGTAATTAATTTTATGTTAATTAATTTTTGCGTATTTTAGTTCCGTAGCGGGTTGTGGGTTTATAGGGGAATAGGGTGGGAAGTAATTTAATTATAATATATTTAATAATAATTTTGTAGAAGTTATTAATTTTTAAAAAACATAAATATAGCATTTTAGTTCCGTAGCGGGTTGAGGGTTTATAGGGGAATAGGGTGGGAAGTAATTTAATTTAAATTAATTAATTAATAATTTTATTAATTATTATTTTTGTATTTAATAATTTATATTGTTAATTGCGTTAATTAATTTGTTATTAATTAACTATTAATTGGTTATTAATAATTAACAATTAATTGGTAAATATGTTAATTGTGTAATTTTTTGAGGAGCGGGTTGTGGTTTTATAGGGGACTAGGGTGGAAAGTAATTTAATTATAATTAATTAATTAATAATTTTATTAATTAATATTTATGTAATTTATATTTTATATTGTTAATTGTGTTAAAAAATGTTATTAGTTATTAATTGGATATTAATTATTAATAAATAATTGGTAAATATGTTAATTGTGTAATTTTTTTATGAGTTGGTTGTGGGTTGATAGGGGAGTAGGGTGGGAAGTAATTTAATTTTAATAAAAATGTTATTATTTTTCATATACAATATTTATTTAAAGTTATTTTATAGTGTTAATTGTGTGAACTAATTTATTTTTCATTGTTTTTAATTTGCTTGTTAATTGTTATTAGTTAATTAATTAATTGTTAAATAATTATGTTAATTGTGTAATATTTTAAAATATTGGTGGTGATGTTTATAGGGGAACATAGTGGGAGGTAAATTATTTTTCAAAAATTAATTATTTGTTAATTAATGTTAATTATTTTGCAGGAGTGGGAACACTAAATTATTCCCCTCCGCTATCCAACACTTTCCCTACTGTTGCACTCGCTGGAGTGGGAATAGTAATTTTTACCCACCCGCTATCCAACACTTTCCCTACTGTTGCACTCACTAGAGTGGGAATAGTAATTTTTACATACCCGATGTCCAACACTTTCCCTACTGTTGCACTCGCTGGAGTGGGAATAGTAATTTTTACCCACCCGCTATCCAACACTTTCCCTACTGTTGCACTCACTGGAGTGGGAATAGTAATTTTTACCCACCTGCTATCCAACACTTTCCCTACTGTTGCACTCACTGGAGTGGGAATAGTAATTTTTACTCACCCACTATCCAACACTTTCCCTACTGTTGCACTCACTGGAGTGGGAATATTAATTTTTACATACCTGCTATCCAACACTTTCCCTACTTTTGCACTCGCTGGAGTGGGAATAGTAATTTTTATCTACCCGCTAACCAACACGTTCCCTACTGTTGCACTCGCTGGAGTTGGTATAGTAATTTTTACCCACCCGCTATCTAAAACTTTCCCTACTGTTACCCTCGTTGGAGTGGGAATAGTAATTTTTACCCACCCGCTATCCAATACTTTCCCTACTGTTGCACTCACTGGAGTGGGAATAGTAATTTTAACCCCCGCTATCCAACACTTTCCCTACTGTTGCATTTGCTGTAGTGGGAATTGTAAATTATTCCCCTCCGCTATCCAACACTTTCCCTACTGTTGCACTTTCTGTAGTGGGAATCGTAATTTTATCCCCTACGCTATCCAACATATCCCTACTTTTATAGTTAATGTAGTGTAAATTTTTTTTAAAATAAATATTAATTTTAATATTTTAATTTATTATATATATATATTTTATTTTTATATTTATATTACAGGTTTATGTATATATATATATATGTATTTATAACTTTTCTTATGTTTCTAACATTTTATAATTAAATAAAATAATTATTTATTAATGTTATTAAGTTAATATATATTTTAAAAAAATGAAATATATATGTTTAATTTTTTTTATAATACATTTATCATTTATCAGTTTTTAACATTTTTAAATAATTCTAACTATGGGGTCGATTACGATGTCGGGCGGATCGCCACCGCCCGCATGGCGGTGGTGATCCGCCCGCCATAATCGCCCGTCCGCTAACAAATTCCCCCCGCCATATTACCATGGCGGAGGGGAGCCCGGCAGACGGTAAGACCGTCCGCATGTTTTCCGCCCGGCCGAACAGTCGACCGGGCGGAAAAGGGTTTAATATGGTGGCGGTGTCTGCAAGACACCGCCATCCATATTATGATGCCGGCGGAGATGAGCCTTTCCATGGTGGCGTCGCCGCCATGGAAAGGCTCGCGATCTTTGCTGTTGGGGGCCCGTTGCGGGCCCCAGGGTGTTGGGGGTTGGGGGCTGCACATGGGGGTACCTATGGTACCCCCTGCATCTGCATGCACAAGGTGGCAGGCACCGCGCGGTGCCTGTCACGTTGTGCATGCAGATGCACAACATGCATTTCCAGCACTGTGGCGGCGGTGTTGTGAGCACCGCCCGCCACAATGCTGGAAATGGGGGATGCCACCGCGGCGGTGGCATCCTGATCACATGTGCGGGACCGCCGCACACATAGCGGGTGGTCCCATTTACCGGGGCGATGGCGGGCGGACAAAGTCCGCCCGCCATCATAATCGGCCCCTATGTTTTTATTAATTATATTTATTATTTAATTTTTATATTATTTTTGAAACATTTTTAAAAAACGATATTTTAAACAACGATATTTTGGTTTCGATATTTTTGTACTTACCATTGTAGAGATAGGCTGTCGATATTCTGTCCATCGATATTGTAGACTCGATATTCCTGTTGCTCGATATTCTGTCCGTCGATATTCTGTCAGTGATCCGCTCCACCCATGGAACGCCTTCCCAGCACAGAATAATGCCAGGCAGTGACTTGCGAAGCCTTGCGTTACACCCGATTTACAATACCGTGGTGGCTCTGCGTGGCATAGTAAATCTGATTTAAGAGCTGGTGTTGCCTTGCGCTCCCTTGCATGACGCAAGGGAAACACAAGCTTTTAATAAATTGGGCCCCAGATTTTATCAGGTGCTGGAAATACAGATCCCTAATCCAGGGCACTTGCAGTCAGCCACTTACAAGGGGTTGTCTGCCATGAAAGCTGTAGCACCACTTCTGCCTCGACGCCGGCAATGATGTCTGTATGGGAGGCGTAGCATTCCTACCACCTCGACTCAGAAGGATATTTACCCCGGTTGTTAAAAATGGGGGAAATAATTTAGAAAACCGAGATTCTGGTCACAAGTGATTCGTGTCCCACACTTTCCTGCTGCATCATTAAAAATAGCCATCTGATTGTTGCACCACAGAAGAGGCTGCTTGAGAAATATGAATTAAAACATTGTAATGTTGAGGGGTGCTTCATTGAAGACCATGGAGTGACAAAAAATCAATTATGGCAGGTATATGTATTCTGCTCCAACATTCTAATGCTTGTCTCTCTGTCTCCATTTTTAGTTTAAAACATTCTACCATCAGTGGGTGGAAAGTTATAACAGCATTATTGTTCTTCTGTCTCCAACTACACCAGTTGTTAAAGGCCCTCTCCTTTATCATAGGACCTCACTGTGGCTCGGGCCTGTAACTCGAGGAGAGGGCCTTTAACGAATGGTATAGCCCTTTGCAGCAGGCTATAATGCTATAGTACAAGTACAAGTACAATGACGAACCACATTATGACCTCAATTAAATAAAAAATGCTGCACAAATTTGAATAAACATTTGTTAAATATGAACACTAGTGATTGGGCGGAATTTGCGTAGTCGCGCTACGCAAAGCTCCGCGAAATGGTAAAAAATCTCCGCGAGCACGCAAAAGTTCTGCGAACACGCGGAATTGCTTGTTCCGCCCGTTCGCGATGCTTTTTTCCTGTTCGCGAACGCTGTTTGCTTGCTCGGGGAGAAATATCTCGCGAACACACATTTTGAAAGCACGAACAAGCAAAAAACTCCACAAAGCCGCGGATCGCGGAATTTTTGGTAATTCTGCGTTCTTCGCGGGACGCGAAATTACCCAAATTCCGCAAATTCCACGAGCGGAACAGAATTTACCGCCCAGGCCTACTATCGAGTTACTATTTATGCACCAGTGGCTTTTTCAATTTGTATATTTTCTCATCCCCTTATCCTCACCGGATTTCTAGAATAGCTTAAGGTTTCGTCACCTGAATATTTTGGCCAGGGTATTCTCAATCTTTTTGAAGTCTGGCCTCCTCTCAGGATCCTCCTCCCAGCAGCTCTTCACCAGCAGGTAGACCTAGAGGCACAATAGCAAGGATTAGTGCAATAAAACAATGAGGACTTTGACCATAGAGAAGACACACTCCAGCAGCACTATATTTATGTTTAGATATAGTCCATAAAAATCCTGCAGAAACAGAAAATGAGACACTATTTTAATACATTTTTATCAAGATACATGAATCCAATTGAACTAAGGCCAAAATGTATCATGCCGTTTACTGTTGCAAAAACTGCAATTCACAAAATCACAAGCTTTGTGACTGCAAAAAGCAAGTTGCAATGTCCAAAGGAAACAGTGCAACTTTCCAATTTCCAAAATGCCCTTTGTGATTTTCTTACTCGCAAATTGACCTTTGGGCTGATTGGAATGTGGTAGGAGGAGATTGTATGAAAAGAGTGACACCCTCCTCCTAACAACCTGGTGACCTGATACCAATTCCCTAAAAGGGATGGTATCCTATTTGTAGAGTGGAACACCAAACCCTGAAGGACAGCTTTTACCTTGAGAACATGTGCTTTTAGCATCATGAGAGTAGACACTGGTCCAAGGGACCACTGCATGCTCCATCCAATGTAATTCACTGAATGACAATTTTTTTTAAGGCATCAATGAATGAGGATGGAAGTCAGTTAGCCCTCACAGACCTCCATCCCTGCATTAGCAGCCAATCAATCAATCAATCAATCAATCAATATACATTTTCTTCGGTTTTAAGAATAAAAACCATGAAAGCAATACCAGCCATAAAATAACACATCCAATAAAATCCATCCTCTATAATTACAGATTAATTTGCAGTCATTTGAGGAGAGATTCATAATACTGGGGCAGGAATTTTTGCAACTCACTGTTAATTCTGGTTTCCTGCTACAATTAAGCACATCAGTCGCAGCACAGAACTCAGGGCAGCTACAAAGCAGACCATGTGGCAAAAACTGAATGCTTGAGATCCGACGTACAAATATCAGGTGTTTTATACCATTAGCAAGATGGAAAATGCTCAATAAAAATTTTGTGTAGCTTGCACATGGAAGAAAATTATAGATACTCTCTATGTATGGTTTCCTATCTGTGATGCTTTTAGAGTTGAGCTATGAAATGACCATGCTACTGCTGCTTGACATTATGATTTTAGACTCATGATTAATGAGTGTCAAAGGACTGGGCAAAAGTCTAAGCAGGCCAATGATGTATGACAGAAATCTAATCTGACAGAACCACAGCAGATTCCCAACACCATCTCCACATATACGATCTTGGAACATCTATGACGCAAAACAGGTTTTTGTGGACTTGATCAGAGTCTGAGCCCATGCAGCAATGCATGTTTGCTAATATGATACTCAAAGTTTAAAACACTTTTACAAATCAGGTACTTGTAGATGTGGCTCGGTGAAGAGCATTGATCTATTCCCACTTAGTATCAGAGAGTAAATATTTCAGGAAAACCCACAGTTCGATAAAGGAGCTTTCAGAAGCAGTATACCCCTATAAACCAATCAAATATTGCAACTGCCCATGAGGAGCTCAGAACCAATTCTACTTCGTTTTGAGGGAAGCCAGCCACCAATACTGATGGAGAAGTGAAAACTCAAGAAGAAGGTTTGGCTTGTTTAACTCTGAAAACATGGAAAACAGGATGCCTTTTCCTGCAGATAGGCAACTATAAACACAAAAGCTTCACGTTGAATGATTCAAAGTTAGGTTTAAATTAGGTTGGCAGCCTGGAATGGACTGGTACCTAGGATATAATCACACCATGTCTCCTAAGCTAAAGAATCTTCTATTGGAATCTGCAAATTACTTGTACTCTGACGTAGCAATAAGTAAGTGCTGATATGCAGTCCGATTAATGGTCTTGATTGCTGAGATTTTACAATGAGGTACAATGAAAGAGGAGATTACTGAAGGTAACATTCATGGTCAGACGTACAACAGAAGCGAGAGGCAACCACTGAGCAATGTAATGAGTTATTATTGGAAAATTCGGCAAGTATCACTCACTTACTTCAAGATTTTGTTTGATCAACCGATTTGGACTCTCGCTCGGTCCATTACTTTGTGGCTTATAACCTATGGATTTAAAGTTTATGATTTCAAAACCTTTCATGAACCTTGTCTAAAATGTAGCTGCGAATTGCGTTCCCTGTATGTGATGATCCTTTTTTGGAAAATCATGGAGACAAGAGATTTGATCCAAAAATATTCTTAATAAATATAAGGATATCGGAGTTTCTTTAAAGACATTAACTTTCTAAGTTTTATGAAATAATCCAGTATCACTAACACATTAGTAACCCTGTCTAAATTTGGTAGCTGGACTATAAAATCCATAGAGACTATTGTCCATGGTTGTAGTGGGGTTGACTGTGGATGTAAATGACTGACAGTTCTTATATGATTACATCTGGCTTGAGAATTGATGATGCATTGCTGAATGTTGTTACTTACAGATGTCGGTAGATTAATTCACCATACATTTCAGTAATTCAATCATCTTTCTTCTGGGATGTGCTCCCACGAGCGAATCGTGGCACTTCAGTAAAGCCTTTTGTTGGCTATGTTTTTCAGGTAAGTTCAGGGAGTGTCCCCTAATTAGTAACGCATTCTCTAGTTTTCTTAATTTGGGTTCTTAGTGAATTCATTGACCCACAGCTATATTTCAGTGGGCCTGCCCCAGAAGGTTGGAAGCTAGATCTAGTCTTCATATGTGGCTCAGAGCATTCAAGGAGGTGGTGGAACCAGTACAGTTCCCTTTGTCTGAAGCAGTAAGGTGATTGCTTTACCATGCCTATTTACAGGATGATAATTGAGCATATAATTAAACAGAGAAAAGTAAACAGTACATCATACAAGTCGGCCATTCACATATTTCATGGATTTGCGATACAGTGGATTCTTTTGAGCCATCCATAACATCTCCAGATGAATGGCCAATTCTAAATAGTGCCTCCATCTCCTTTATTGCTAACAGTTCTCAATTTTAGATTGTGTAGTTGTGTTCTGTAACCATTAGCATTCTGGAAAAGTAACCAAAGGGGGAACAGCATCTGTTTCTGAAATTCTCAGAAAAAAATGGCTCCCAATAGCATAAGAACAGCATCTGTTTTTAGAACAAAGGGCAACAGGATGTTTCTGTCTAATAGTTAAAGTGAAAGCAATCTTTGAAGTGTGTAAACGTTTGCATGTTCCCATTTGCAGTTAAAGGACACTCCTATTCTTGTCAACTTTGTAACAAGGCGATGGGAGAAACGTTTTGAATGAATTGACATGAATAGGTAGCCCTTAAAATCACTGCACGTTTGCCTTAGTAGGCGCAGCAATTCTTGAACTGCTCTTACGTTTAACATGCCCATACTAATGCCTTCTCCAGAGATGTGAAAACCCAGAAAGGTTATATGTATAACTTCAGACACACACTTTCCAGCTTTTGCATTGAGTGAGTGTTGTCTCAGTACATTAGGGTAGCAACCAAGTATAGTACTATGTATGCCCGTTCTTTGCCTTGCCACTTGCTGCCTCACCGGGACCACGAGACCCAGACTCCAAAGCGGCCTCCCTGACTGCCGCCAACATCATCACCCGCGCCAGGAGGCGCCGTAAAAACCAATGCGGGCTCCCGCTGCGCGGGACGCCCGTTCTTTGCCTTGTCACTTGCTGCCTCACTGGGACCACGAGACCTGGACTCCAAAGCGGCCTCCCTGACTGCTGCCAACGTCATCACCCACACCAGAACACATAAACGATCCAAGGCCTTTTGCTTTTTCCATGTGTGCTGCACAAGGCAGCACACATGGATAAAGCAAAAACGAGGCGAAATAAAGCATTTCTTCTCGTTTCGCCAACTTAAGACCAGGTTTTTCCTGGTCTTAATTTTGGCACTGCCTCCTATTTACGCTGCCCTTGTAAATAGGGGGCAGCATAAAAAACAATGGGTGTTGAGGTGGAACACCCACCGCAAAACCCACTGCCCACCCCTTTCACGCTAAGCATAGCATGAAAGGGGCCTTATTTACAAGGCAGCGTTAAGTCACGTTAAGTGGCTTAACGCTGCCTTGTAAATAAGGCAAGGCCCCTATCGCCACCACAACGTCACTGAAAGTGACGTTGTGATGGAGATAGGGGCTTGTACATAAGCCCCAAAGTGATCCATTGACTCCGTTCTGTTCACAAATGCTTATCAATTATACTCCAAGACATCGTGAGGGTCAAACGCTGTAACACACTTGGAGAGGGGATCGACTAGCATTGAATGTTTCTTATTACTCAAGTCATGGCAGATGATCAAGTTGCATTGGAGATCCGCTTTCCCTGCCCACTTCAACGGGAATCAGCTTAAAGTTCAACATTCCCTCTACAAGAGATAGCACTCTGCCAAGTGCCCAAGAACCTTCGTCCAGCCCCCTTGAGGGCCCTCTGCAATCAAAGCCATGTAGGGATTACCTTTCTCCTTCTGACTCTTTTCATTTAAACCCCTCCTTTCCCATTAAAGATTCTTGGAGTATTCTTTTGTGGAATATTGCTGGCCTGAAATCCAAGCTCTCTGATCGATCATGGAGAACCTTTATAGATTTGACATTTGCCTGTTCTAGGAATCCTGGTGCATGGAGCCTCTTTACTGGACAGGTTTCTCAAACTTTTGCAGTTTAGCCACTACACAAGGAAGCTGGTGGCCTGACTGTATGGATGAAGAGCGCTCTAAACTGCAGAGTTAGGAGGCCTTGCGAAATCGCCTGATTTACTCGGTATTTCACTTTCTAAGGGCAATGAGCATGTTTATATCTTTAATGTATATAACAGATCACTAGGGTTGAACAAGGAATCTGCTATTCTCACCACACTTGAGCACACTATAGGCAATCTACCAGCAGGTGAGCCATTAATAATAGCTGGTGACTACAACGTAACATTTGAATCCCTTGACAATTCAGGAGTAGACTTAACTGATGAAGAAGATGCAATATGGTGCACTCAAAAGTTAGATATTCCTCAAGTTAAAAGATGCTCTGCCAATCAAAGCAACTCCTGGGCTTGAACCTGAGCTTTGGCCTCAGAGCCTGTAATGGCAGATCCTAGTCTGACATAGGTGGTGCTCAGACCTTTAGAGAGACATAACCAATCCAGCAGAACTGACTATATATTAGCTGTAGTCATATATGGGGGACATGACTGTCATAGAGCGCGAGGACAGTCACCATAATGCTCTTAAACTTGATCTGAAAGGGTTTATGACCGCTGATCCTGCAGCAATCAATTCTAGGCTCTTGGGTGACGCCACTTTATCAAACAATAAAAAAGCATTAAAATGGAAGTACGTATCTGGGCTCCCTAATCTAATGAATGAAAAAGGCCTATTCCAATGTAGCCAACACACTGGAAACTATGAGCAGTCCAGCTTTCCAAGGTCTAGACCCCAGTTTCATACTAGCATGCCACAAGGAACTGCTTTCAGCCTTGAGAGACCTGCTATCTAGAGAGCCCAAAAGTCCAAAAAACAAGGTTTCCCCGCATTCATGGTCCAATGACCAGTGCAGACTCGCAAAGGCCGCGTTGGTGAAGTCCATAAAAGCTCGAAACCATGGAGGAATCTCCATGGCATGGAGGAAGTACAAGAAGGAGATGGCCCACGCTAAACTAAACTGGGAGAGGAGTTCTGGAATGACCTGGTGCATGCAGCCAAATCAGGCAATTCCAAGACCTTTTGGGACATAATTGCACAGCTGTCACGTTGGTTGTTTCACCAGTGGATTTCCATATTCAACCACAGGTATGGGTTGAGTATTTTGAGAGGCTGTATTCAGAAAAGGGAGCCATTCAAAGCGAGGCCACAAAACAGGGCCTAAACACCAAATTAAACAACTAGAACCACTTCAGTTATACATTAAGGAGTCCCTTGAGACCTTAAATACCATAGCCCCAAGGAAGGCTCCTGGCCCAAATTGTATTCCGCATGACTTATATGCAGCTGAGCCAGTTATATGGGGCCCCTATCTCAATGTCCTCTCACACGC
This sequence comes from Calotriton arnoldi, assembly GCA_963921515.1. NCBI lineage: Eukaryota > Metazoa > Chordata > Amphibia > Caudata > Salamandridae > Calotriton > Calotriton arnoldi. The sequence continues at coordinate 36,233 of CAWUFW010015935.1, forward strand.
AATCCTGAATGGCAGCCCTATAAATCTTAGCAGAGTGCTGAGATTGTCCCCATATACATGAAGGGCCTGCGAGATGACCCCTGTAATTATAGACCCATACGTTTAATTGATGGACTACAGAAGTTATTCTGTTGGCAGCTTCTGGGGAAACTTTCTGATTGGGCTACAGAGAATCACATCCTATCAGACCTCCAAGCGGGGTTCCAAACTAAAAACCAGCACAGTAGACCACCTGTTCCGTTTTTGTATCATGTACTGGGAAACGGTTGTACTGGGGAAGGGCCACTTGTATGTGTTTTTTGTTGATTTAAAATCTGCATGTGATTTGATTCCCTGCCACAAGTTATGGGATATCCTGGACAGTATGGGGGTCCTGGAACATATCTCAGTGGTACTAATTAGACTCCATGAAGCCAACTATGCACGTATTCATTACGGGAAGAAGGGAGAGCTATCTGATTATTTTAAAACTGAGAAAGCCGTTCGGCAGGGCTGTGTTTTGACCCCACTCCTTTTTCTCTATACATTAATGATCCAGTCCAGTTTTTAGATGTTCCCAGTAATGGTTCCCCAAAAATAGGTGCTACAAAAATTTCCCCCGCTTTTATTCGTGGATGACACTCTCCTTATATCCAAAACTCCAGCAGAGCTCCAGGCTCTTCTTGACCATTTTTTTGTGCTTTCTGCTGATAGAGGGCTTGAGCTAAACTTTAGGAAAACTACGTTTATGGTGCTAAAACTGTACAAGACTATGAGAACTAGCATTTTAGTGCCGAGTTCACCACTTAAGCAAATACAAGACTTTGTTTATTTGGAAGTGAATTTGACACACAATCTTAGCTGGAGACCACACATAAGTAAGAGCACACTAAAACTACAGCCGGATTCAGGGGCCATTCTTAAATTAGCAAACAGAATGCAATCCAGACTTCTTTCCCTGGCCGTCGAAATTTTTAACGTTAAAGCTCAAAGCTCGGCTCTCTATATCTCAGAACTGTGGGGCTATGTAAGAGATAATAGACTTGCCATGGTGGAAAATAAGGGACATATTTACAGTGAAGTGACGTAGTGCCGCGTTAGCCTTCCTGGCTTAACGCCACCCTCCGCCACTTCAGAAACGCCGTGCTGCACCATATTTACAAAAATATGGTGCAGCCCTGCGTTTACCCCTGCGCTGGCGCTAAACTTAGCAGCCTAGCGCCAATGCAGGCACCCTTGCACCATAGTGCAAGGGTGTCTGCATTGAGGGGAAGCTTGTTTATGTGCAGGAAGGTCTCCTTTCCTGCACATGAACAATCTTTAAATTATGTTTTGTAACTTTTATGTGTGCTGCTTAATGCAGCACACATAGAAGTTTCAAAATGTCATTTCTTTTTTTTGATTGTTTATGTGCAGGAAGGGTCACCTTCCTGCACATAAACAATCATTGGCAATTAGCACAGGGCAGAACACATGGAAACAGCAAAAACGAGGTGAAATAAAGCATTTCTCCTCGTTTTGCCTGTTTAAGACCAGGTTTTTCCCTGGTCTTAATTTTGGTGCTGCCTCCTATGTACGCCACCCTTATAAATGGGGGGCAGCGTCAAAATCGATGGGTGTTGCTGTGGAACGCCCACTGCAACACCCATTGCCCTCCCCTTTCACGTTAATTACAGCGTGAAAGGGGGCCTTATGTACAAGGCAGCGTTAAGCCACGTTAAGTGGCTTAACGCTGCTTGGTAAATAAGGCGAAGCCCCTATCGCCATCACAACGCCACTGAAATTGACGTTGTGGTGGCGATAGGGGCTTGTAAATATGCCCCTAAGTTCCTTAGGTTCCTCATAAACCTTCCGCAGAGCACTCCTCGACTCCCACTGCTTCTAGACATGGGAGTGTATCTGATCTCCTTTACTACGAAGCTGAGACCTTTGCTGTAGTGGCACAGGCTTTGGTCCTTTGAGGAATTAGAGGCCTATAGTTACCACTAAATGAACTATTAGTATTAAGTACCCAGGGCTATTGAAGAATTCCTTGGTTAGCCTACATTAAAAACATGTTCTACAGCTTACACATTCACTCCCTTTGGTATTCCCCAGATGAAGCTTCTGCAATATCCAAGCAATTGAACAAGGAAATGTTAAGAGAACACCTATGGAGGGAGGAACTCAACAGCTGCAAAGCAGGCAGCTTGACTGACAGATTTCTAGAATACAAATACCAGTAGCGGCTCCTGGAGGGAGTGCTGCGGGGCGGTGGGGCGAGGCGGGGGAGGGGCAGGGTGGGGGTAGTAAACTCCGGCATACGGCCGAAAGGAGGTAAGTACATAAATAAATAAATAAAACAAATTTCATTGCGCACGCTGAAACGCCAAATAGCGATGCAGCGTGCACAATGTAATTCGTTTTATTTATTTATTTATTTATGTACTTACCTCCTTTCGGCCGTATGCCGGAGTTTACTACCCCCCACCCTGCCCCTCCCCCGCCCCGCCTCACCGCCCCGCAGCACTCCCTCCAGGAGCAGCTACTGACAAATACACCCCTGCATATGAAGCATCCTTCGACACTATCTGAGGTCTCTTACCCAAGCCGCTATACTTAAAATTCAGATATGGGACTCTCCCTATTCACAGTTTTACAGCTCACTGGGGAAACATCACTGGCTCGAGCCCCTTATGTCCAGCATGCAAGTTGGAGCCCGAAACTTTGCACCATCTTTTTTTCTTTTATAGTGCATAAATATAACCACGTAAGAACTGGATCGAACCGGTGTGCTAATTGCTAGGCTTTAGACAATATGAGGATGCTCTAAGAATCTTGAGTTCTGATTTTAGAGGTGTGATTGTTATTAGCATTGCTAAATTCCTACACGCTGCCTGGCTCATACGAAAAAGATACCTGGTGAGCGCTGCAGGTAGCTTCTCTGGTAGCAATTGATGTAATGGTGAGTGCTTCCCAATAATTGGCTGCATTTTATCAGGAACATGCCTTGATCGTATATTTTACATAGTTAGGCTATCTTATGGTCATTTATCAGCTTTAGCTGTACAAGGCATTGTTCAGTTTTATTGTTGACAAGTCCACTCCCCTAATTATATCCCAATGCACTTTATTCTATAATCTTTTTAAGTGGTTATTTCAAACTGTGTTTTACAATTGCTCCATGGAGACACTACATTCTGCTATTTTACACAGTAAGCTGAAGTATCATTCAGTTCGAATTTTTAGATCCTTTTATTACTCTGTCAGTGATCTAAAGATGTGAAATTTTAACCATTTCTGATGACAGTTTGTTTTACACTGTTGTTTTGTTTTATGGATCAAGAATCCGAAATAAACAGACTTAATTGATGATAATTTTTTCACATCAGGTGCAAAGATGGCGCATGCGTCCTGGTCTTCTTTAACGAGAGGCCTTTGACATTGTTGACCTCAAAATACCACCTAACACTCTTTCCGCATGTATGGGCTTTACTAACACTGAATTTAAATAGTATGCCACATCTCTCCAAAAGATTACAGTATGTCTAAATGGACCTTTCCAAGTCTCCTCCGCTGCGTGCAAAACGGTTTAAAGACTATGGGGCCTATTAGGATGGCGGGCGGATGTCCACCGCCGGGCCGTCGGTGGACATCCGCCCGCGATCGCAATCCAGAAAACCGCCGGTCAGATTAGGATGGCGGTGGTGACCGCGGCGGTGGGAAATTCCGACCGCCGCTTTTCCACCGGTTGCCATCCGCACTCCTGCCTGGCGGACAGAGAAGGACCGGGATAATGGTGGTGGTGCCGAGCGGGCTTCGCCGGCATGATTATGATGCCGGCGTTAGCCAGCCTTTCCGCAGCGGTCAAACCGCCATGGAAAGGCAGGCGGAAATTGTCTTCCGGGAGCCCGTTGCGGGCCCCAATGTGTGGGGGAGGTGTGGGTGCACTGGGGGGGTACCCATGGCCCCCCCTACATTTCCCTGTACCAGGTGGCAGGCACTGTGCAGTGCCTGCCACGCAGTGCAGGGCAATGCAGGACATGCTCCTTTGGACATCGCGGCGGTGCTGCGGGCAGCAGCAACCGCCGCAATGTTAAAGCCCGCGATCGCACCGCCGCGGTCGGATTTCGACTGCGGGCCATCGTAATTCGACCGGCGGTTATGTCGCGGTCCATGCGGGCGGTCTTTTCCCGCTACCATGGCAGTCGGGGAGGTTTTCCGACCGCCATCCTAATAGGCCCATAAGTTACTTCCCTCCAAAAGACCTTTCTTCGTAACAAATTGCACAGTACTCGCAAACAATCACACAATTTACCGTTTGCCTGTTATTTGCTCCTGTTTCGATTTGGCCTTAGGATTCTATGCAAAGCTAAGTAGTGCTACTTTGAGTGACTTCAGTTGATCTGACACAGATTTCTAGGGCGATTTGCAATCACCCGGTTATGCCAACTTTGCTTAGATTAGCATACGTTTCTTGCTGTGCGACACAATGCACTGTGCAAATTGATCGATGCTGTCCTTTGTGCCCATTTGTGCCACTTGGGAGCCCTTTGCATCAATCGAGTGCCAGAGCTAAAGTTTAGTCAATCTAAGCCCTTGAACAACACTTTACCACAAGCACAAACGTAGTGAAAGCTGAGACTGAAAAACCTATTTTTATTAAGGGAGTTCTGGTGTTGTGTTTATAATGGAAAAATCACAACTGAAAGTATCAGAATGCAAGAGCGAATGAAATGATTGGTTGACGTTTTCACATCTGACGTGGGACAACCGTGCATGGCAGGATGAGATGTCTGGACCTGTACCATGGCAGGTGCCATCTTTGCTCCCTTCTAGTAGCTTAGACACATAGGGCCATATTTATGGCAAAGTAACGCAACACAGTGCAGCAAGTCACCTTGCTGCGTTGAGTTGAGTTACAGGGAAAAGGCAGGAATGCACTGTTTTTAAAAGAATACAGCGCATTCCATGCCTTTATCCCTGAACTGGCGCCATTTTGGCTGCCTAGTTCCAACGCAGGGACCCTTGCACTATGGTGCAAGGGTGCCTGTGTTGCATGCAGGGTTGTTTTTGTGCAGGAAGGGGCACCTGCATGGCCTGGATTTTTCTTTTCTTTCCTCTCTGGCTTTGCCAAAAGGCTGTGCAGTGATACGTCTAACGTCCACCTTCCTGCCTCGTCCAGGGGTGTGAGGAAGTGTTTTGATCTGCACCTGGGCAGCTACATTCTGCCATGGTGAAAGCCACCTCCCGTTGCCCCTCCCCTCAGCCACTGGCCTTGCTTTATGGCTAGGAGTGGTACTTGCTCCATGAAACACCCCTCTATTTACTATTAACCAACAGCATAAGGGTGAGTTTTTTTGCCCACACTTCCCCCTAAGGGCAGTGGGTGCTTACTAGTCCCAACGCTACATTGGCAAAATATGTGGGGATTTTCTCCCCCTCCCTCCTTTCTTATTCATTGGCGACCAACCAGTGGTTAAAAAACAGAGGACAGATCAACTGCTAGCTCTTCAGCTCTCCTGAAGCCTAACAAATGACGCAGGCCATGGATGAGCACGGCAGCTGACAACTACCTCTGCACCCTGTTCACAACAGCAAACTAGGGTGACTACCTTGCTTGGAGGTAATTTAAATCAATCAATCAATCAAACTGGATTTGTATAGCGTGGCTAATCACCCGCCAGGGTATCTAGGCGCCGAGAGCAATGCTGCTGGCGGATCAGTTTCAGGACAATGTCTGTAAAGATTTTGTACAAAGGGTCAAAATTCAAGGCAAAAAGTCAGATCTAGGGACACATCTGGGAAGGTCTGGCAATAATATAAAATTCTGTAAATAGAGAGCCAACTCAAGTACAAGTCAAATTAATTTTTGATTCTTTGGCTTGTATAATAGCAGTTTTGTGCCACTCTGGCTTTTCTCCTATGAGCAACAGGCTGAGGGGCTACTTTCAGTGTAAGATTGGCTGCCGCAATGACACCACCTTCGGCCTCCAAAGAGTGTGAGGGCTGATTTGATTTTTGTTTTCTGGTCTGGCTCTACTGATACAGGAGCAATATTTCCACTGTTGTGTATACTGCCTGTGGTAGATTACACTATGTTGTGCAACATACTGTATCTACAGTTTCACATTCAATCAGGTCCTTTAAAAAATAATTAGGTAAACAACGCCCCCACCTAATACATTTAACATGCAACGCATTTTAGAACTTGTGCATTTCTTGCACTCGTACCTTGTACGTCTGTAATTCTCCTGACCTCCCCTTGACTTCTCTCTATTATTTTCTTTGTCCCAATTTATTTCCTTCTCTATATTGCACTATTTGTTTTTCACTTTCTACTTTTTCTCTCAACACACGTAACCATCCATTTCTCTTACTGTTCTCTTTTTCCTGTTTTCTTTTTCCCCACGTCCTTCTTTATTGTGTCCTCTGCTGTCTTATTTACCTTAGTGTCCTCCTTCTTCTGTCTTATCTTCTATCAATTCTTCTGTTTTATTTGCCTTCACCATCTTCTCTTTCTTACTCATTTACTTTTTCTCTACTTCTGCTTATTCCTTGCCTGTGATTTTTTCTCTACTTCTGCTTATTCCATGCCTGTCATTTAATGCCTTTACTAAGCCCTCTCCTGTCCCTTCTTAAGGGACAGCTCAGCTGTCAGCAAGAGCTAATGTTATCAATTTGTTGAAATACACATTGCATGGTCTTTGGCTCCCACCCAAAAAGTTTCTCAGTCTCACCCCATGCCGTTGGCTATTTGGTATATCATTCCGCCTTCCAGGAAGTGCATTCACTGGAATGCATCGGGAACTATTTTACATCTGAAATGTACACTGAATTATCACATTGTTTGTCACATTCAGTTCTTTATCTCCTGTATACATTATATGCTACTTTTATTCTAAGCATAGGCAAAACCAATCGAACAAGCTACCTTTACATACATTGCCAAATGAAAGACAAAACTATTGTCTTTGGCAATGCTTGTTCTGCTTCTCTTCAGCTTACCATTATCTACCTTTTCCTTGTGTATTCCTTATATATTTTCTTGCTTTTTTCTGTCACACCTCATTTACCCCCTGCAACTCTCTGCCTCTCCTCTCTTCGCCTCTTGGGTTTTGGATTGCTCTTCTCAAACTAGTAGGTTCACTTCCTACTCTGACCCAGAATTCAGAATGAGGATAAGACAGAAAGAGATAACCATTGATGAACATCTACTAAAAATGCAGCTTTTGCAATAGATTACGAAATTTAAAAGATTGCCAATGCTAAAGATGTGAGCAGCGATATTTCTATGTTATTAGGGATATGTTTACTTTAAACTCACACAACACAGAACGGCCACTGAAGCTGCTGCATTATGTTGCGTTAGACAGAGAAAGCAGGACAGCACCATATCTACTGAGATATGGTGCTCTCCTGCTCTCTTCCTTGCACTGGTGCACAATTAGGCTGCCTAGCGCCACACACACACATTTTCTGAAGTGTGTCTAGCATGTGTTTTGTACTGGAAGGGTACCCTGCAAGCACAAAATACTGTGCCTAGACAAACTTTAAAAAAACGTTTCCAACTTTGGCTGTGTGCTCCATAGTGCAGCACACAAAAAGTCGGAAAAACATTTCTCGTTTTTGACATCTGCCTCAGAAAGGAGATATTTTTCACACAAGCCCAGTCCACCATTGTTAGTAGGTTAGTATTTGTTTCAAAACCCATGGTTGGTTTCTTGGGAACACCCATGGAATGCCCTGTTGACCAAAGCAATGCAAAGCCACACAAAGTGCTGCTTTGCATTACTTTCAGGCATCTTTAATGCACAAAGCAAGTTTTGCGGTGGAAAGTAAATCCCAAAGAAACAATTTGTGACAGTTTGGGTGCATTTTGTGATGCAAACCCGGCACAAAATGTTAGTAAATCTGCCCCATAATTTTATACTTCTTGTTGCAGTTGGTGAGTCACATGACTATTACACACTACCAAATGTATAAACATTTAGTCCAGAGAGGAGTGCAAAAACGCATTCTGCCAGTTTTAAAGGATGAGTTAGCTGACGGTCAGGGAAAAAAAGGCATTACACCATTAACCCTAACTAGGGCAGATTGTGTAATATCCTTCTTCTGACGGAACCTATTCCATCGGGCAACTGGAGGAAGTATTCCACCAACAAAGCCAATAAGGGCTCCATCGATTGAATACTTAAGGTCCTCCTGTCTCTAAATGAGGCAGGCAGACCAAGGGTTTGACAAGCAAGGATTGGCGGGCACGGTATGACAGATTACCCTCGCTTCCGAACTCTAAATCTGGTCCTTCATTTGTTCTTCTTAGCCTTGCAACAGCATCATATCAAGGAGCAGGTGCTTTCTTGGGGTACGTGAACCTTCCTAGGGCCATTAGTACCTACATTAAACAGTGCAGAAATCGTTTTTTCATACTGGGCCCAATAGCACAGAAAGATTTTCCTCAGTTGTTTTTCCTGTAAATGTTCAAAACCCCTATTGACCACAGACTGGTATCAAAGAACTCACCAGTCAGTGAGTAACACTGCCCTGCTGGAACTTGGGTAGCTAGTGACAGTACATCACAGCTGGAACTGAAGCAGCAACGCATTTTCTCCCAAGAGAGAGAAAACTCTTCTGATGTGTTCTAGAAAAAGACACGTTTGTGTGGCAAGGGATTTATACCTTTTGTTATCAGCGGCGGCTCCTCCGCTAAGGTGGTCAGACCAATCACAACGCTGCATTGCAGCATTGTGATTGGTTTAGGGGAGCCTGGGAGCCCGGATGCTTCCTTCTGCTGGATTCTAGTCAGGAAGAAGATAAGAAGAGGATGGAGGAGAAGCGGCGGCCGGCCGTAGCCAGAAAAGTGTATTTTTTTCTTTTTCATTTCCCCCCCTACCCACCCCACCACCCCCATCCGGTAGGAGCCGCTCCTGTTTGTTATGCTTCAACTTTTCATCAAACACCATGAACACGGTCACTCACTTGATTGCTTTGCACTACATTTACCAAGATGCACTAGGGAGGACTAGAACAGACTTTCCAGTGAGTGATCCCTACCCATAGAAGCTATCAATGAACCCCTTTGAAGAATTAGCCTTTGATATGCAACTGTACACTTTTATGACTAATCCTTCTTTACCCTTTCTTTGCCTGATCCCAAAAGGTAGTGCATGACCACACAATGTCAACAACAAAGGGTCATGGTTGATTTCTGGTCTCCTGGAGACAGCAAAGTGGTTAACTTTATAGAATGAATCACAGTCTACCAAAAAGTAATCAATTATTGAGCTCATCCCAGTTCAGAAAAAAAGTATATTTGGTAGACACACCATCTGGCCATTGGCCTTTTAGTTCATATAATCTGTTTCATGGTATAATGGTAACCAACTGCACTCCTCTTCTGTCAGGTGGATGATTTAAATCACAGAAGCTGTGCATTCTGGTCCTCTCTGATGACAGTTCTAGATCCCCTGCAATTATTTATATAATAATCAACCTGTCTGGTGGACCTAAAACAGCTGTGTGAAATTCCTCCCTGGTAGGGGTAATCATAGATGCCCACAAAAGATGAAGAGGTGTGGATGAAACCCTTGAGAGTACAGGTAAAAACCTTAGCGCCAATAGTGGCATTCTGCTCAGGATGCAAATAAAGCAATTTCCTGATCAAAGTATACGGCCTCCTCAATTGGTTGCCCTTTCTTGGCTGGCATATCATTTGATGTAGTCTTCAAATCCAAAATTCCCTGTTATCCACGTTTCTAAAAACTGATGACATCAGGCTGGAGAATAAAGTCCAACCAGTACTTCTCATCCAAAATATTAAATTCAGCTAACAAAGCTAAAGACATTTTTTCAATAGTGGATGAACTTTCTAAACTAGACCGAGTAATTGCAAAACCTACTCCCTCTCAATCCCTGTGCGACTCACTCAATAATTTTTTTATTGAGAAAATCGACACAATTAAGTCTAGTATTCCTAAAATTAGTGATCCTCTGCCTTATCTGTGCTGCGACACAAATACCGCTTCCATGGACCACTTTCCCCTTGTCACCAAGGAAGCCTTCTTTGGCTTACTTAGGAAAGTTAGCTCTGGTTCCCCTCTGGACAGCTGTCCCCCTCATATTCTTCAAGAGGTTTTCCTACGCTGTCCGGATCCCCCTCTGTCGCTTATCAACAATTCCCTTACTCTAGGGATTGTCCCAGACTTATTTAAGATGGCTGAAGTCGTTCCTATCCTTAAAAACCTAGCTTAGATTCGCAGGTACCTGGCAATTACCGCCCCATCTCTCTGCTACCCTATCTGAGCAAGGTTATGGAAGCCCATGTTGCCAATAGTCTTAGTTCCTTCATAGAGCAGACCCACTATCTGGACCCTCATCAAGCAGGGTTTCGACCTGAACACTCCACTGAAACTGTCGTCCTGGCAGTTCTGGACGAACTAAGAAAGGGGCGGACCAGGGCACCACCCAGGCCCTGGTGCTCCTTGATTTGTCGGCTGCCTTTGACACGGTCGACCACCAGCTTTTGGTCGACCGTGTCGGCAGCGCTGGGCTCCAGGGTCTGCCACTGAAATGGATTGCATCCTTTCTGTACAACCGCTCCCAATCTGTCCGCCTCGCTGGCTTTAGGGCAGAACAAGTGAATCTGACCTGTGGGGTCCCACAGGGCTCCTCTCTCTCTCCTTTACTTTTCAACTTATACATCCTCCCTCTGATCTCAGCCTTGCGCAAGAGAAAGGTTGTTGTGTACAATTATGCCGACGACCTCCAGCTGATTTTTAACATCGACCCATCAGCTGCATCCACAGCAAACTTTCAATCTATAATGACTTTCGTCAGGGATTGGATGAATGCTAACCAACTCAGACTAAACCCAGATAAAACTGAGCTGATTCTTACGGGTGGCTCGGCTAATCCATGGAGCTCTTGCTTCTGGCCTCCATCTCTAGGAGTCCCCCAGTTCCGGTCTCGTCAGTAAAAAGTCTGGGAATTATGATCAGCGACGATCTTACCATGAAGGCCCAGATCAGCTCAGTGGTTTCAGTCTGCTTTTTCCATCTTCGCAGAATCAGAAAGATCAGCAGATTTCTTTCCACTGAAGCCCTGACCCAAGTGGTTCTCGCCCTGGTTATCTCACGTATTGATTATGCCAACTCCCTGTACGTTGGTATACCCACGTACCAAGTCCATCGCTTGCAACGGGTTCAGAACCAAGCAGCCAGACTCATTCTTGGACAGCCTAAGAACTCCCATGTGAAACCACTGTTGAAAAGTCTCCACTGGCTTCCCATACCACAACGATGCTTGTTTAAGCTTGGCTGCACCATCCACAAAGCCCTGTCAGGACGTGGTCCCGCCTTTATTGCTCTAAACATTCAGCGGTATTTCCCCTCTCGTGATTTACGCTCTTCCAATAAGAACCTGCTGGTCTCCCATTCTTTTAAACGGAAGAAACATGGTGGCCTCAGATACACGTCCCTGGCTCCTCAATTTTGGAATGCTCTCCCCTCTATCTGCGTATGGCGGACTCCTATGCTCAATTCAGGAAACTACTTAAAACCTGGCTCTTCTCCCACGCCTATAATTGACTTACCCACTGTCTGTAATGGCTCCCGCTCTGTCCTAAGCGCCAAGAAACCGTTTGGTGAACGTGCGCTCTAGAAATGAATTTTAACATAACATAACATAACAGTCTTAATAATCCTGTGTGTTGTTCACCCCAGCAATATTCCAAAACAAAAACTGATTAGTTAGTATCCAGAAGTGTATGATATATCAACTGCGTGGGGAAAAATATGACAAACCTATAGACTAACACATCATTTCATATTTGGCGGCTACACCGCATTGGGCAAAAAAAGCAAATGCTCTTTCACCAAACTCACCGTTCTACCATCCCATTTAAAGGAGGGGGAACAGCAGGCCTCCAGCTGTCAGAGCCTCAGCCGTTAATAATAGAAATTCTACGTCCCATAGAGCAGTAGTTGTGTAAACAATATTTTGCCCATGATATTTATGTGAGACAATATTTTTCTCCTTGATATTCTTGCATATAACTACCTCAGCTGGCTTCACCAGCAAAAACCTTACCTAGCAGTCCAAAACTAAATGGTCACCCTGTTTCTACTCTGCACTAGTAGCTCCTGATCAGCATTGTGTGGAGAGAGCACGGCCTGTGTGTCCACAGCAAGGGGAGAACCTTCCCATTCCATCCATAAATTACACATCCATGAATTAGGCTGCAGGTATCACTAGTCCCACCCAGGGCATAGGTAGGGGACTATTCACAGCCTAGACAAACTCAAAGGATTGATAGTCCCATGGGGCCCCCTTGGATTGCCTTTCTTCTTGCTGCCATCTTACTGGAGGCTGAAGCAGTGTGTCATCCTCGAATTTGGGGACACTCTTTCCCTTGGAGTGTCTGCGGTACCAAGCCACCACAGTGTAACACCATCTATTGAATCAGGATGGGCCTACTGCCCAGATGTTCTAGTACAGTCTCAGTTTCTGACAGACTCCCATAACCAGCTCCCTCCTCAGTGGCACAACTCTTGAGGCTTGATGTAATAGCATAATTTTTGGATCCATCCTCTCCAGGATCTCCACACATTGTCTCTCACCCAGACTCTCTGACTGGTCCAGATCATTGAGCCCAGACAGATTTCAGGGAAATCCCCACCCAACTGACAAATCACATGGCTATTAGTGAGGTCAGGACCTGTCAACCAGATCCAGACCTCACTGTCCATCCTGATGCCCCTCCTTGTTATGTGAAGTTAACAATTATGCTGTCCACACTGGCCACGTCAACACTGCTTCCTTAAAGGGACAACAAGAGTATACAGTTTCATCTTAAGAATTTTTGGGTCCCTGAGTAAGAAAGTTTCAGGGGGCCCAGGCTGGAACAACTTAGAACTTTATTGTCCATTTTGACCTCATTCAAGTCCTATGTTACTGAACAATATTGAATTATGCATTAAAGGCTGAGATACAGAAATACACATAAGTGAGTTAGAGAGAAAGCTCACTTTCATGGGGCCCTGGAAGGTCAGAGCCCTAGGCTATTGCCCACTTTCCCCACGTTTCTATCAGTATACACAAAAGAGTGCACACACTCTGCTAATACTACCCTTCAATAGCTAATAATGACCTTGTCACTGCATTCAGCTGTCCTTTCTCTCTGTATGGAGGTACCACACCACAGTATTGATGACTACTGATACTGGGGAGTCAAAGTGTAATAGGCATTACTGTGACACTCTTCTTTGCAAGCATCTAGTTTGGCTTTGATGCCAGCTGTACAGGAGGGATATATAATCTATGTACATTCATGCCTTTCTATTCTGCTTTGTGGACCCACAAAACCCCCTTTGTGTATCTCACAATTAAACACACTCACAAGGTGGCAGTCTGCCATACTCAGAAATGTGATTGCAACACCCTCTATTGCAGCAGAGCGAAACAAAGTGAATACGGCCATTGCTCTATGGTATCCAGGGGTCCCACGCCCCTGTAGGGCACTTATGCACAATGATAGGTGCCCCCATTTCTTGTGTCCAATCTCTAGCTAGGTATGAAGCTCTCCCTTTGCTTCTTTTCAGGCATTGGCACCCCAATTCTCCCTGAAATGCAGCCTGTCCAGTTTAGACTGGGAATATCGAACCCCGAATATCGACGGGACCGATTATTGTTATAGCAAAATTGAAGGACAAAATATCAAAGTTGTTTTCTATAATTAACTCCACATGTACTTACAATTGTGATATATATATATCTTCAAGGCAGGTAGATGTGGAGTTAATAATAGTAAATCCTTACTTTCTCTGTGTACTTACCAGTTGATATTTTGTCTCTCGATATTCTTGTAACAATATTCTGTCCTGTAGGTATTCGGGAAAGAATCGTTTGCCCCAGAAGTGTCCAACACCTACAATGGGATTTGAAGCAGTAACTAGTGAGATAAGCCTTGCCACTCTAAATTGCACTCAAGTCCACTGCAGTATTGTGTGGGTAACAAATTAACACTATCTAGGAAAAACAAAGGAGTGCGGTAATGGTTAAAGTCTATAGGAAAGCATTAACATACAGAGCCTCCTCTTTGATGCCCAGTAACTCACGCATGCAGATGGTAACCCTCTGTGATCATTTGCAATTCCCGTGTACTGCCTTTCAAGGATCTGAGGGTCTGGGACTGGTCAAGCAATCCTCTCCATCTGCCACACCTCTTCACCTGGTGAACATGGGATCCTCAACACAGATTAACCATTCCATCCAGCTTTTTAGTCCCACGGATGGTCCAGTCCTTTTATATTAGGTAGGGAGCCCTGAATTAACAGGGTAGTCCCCCTCTGGTGGACAATGTCAATGTCAGGCCAATATCAGGTCCCTTCCACCCTTGCCAGTCATGGCAGAGCAGGTCTACCACATGGCAGCACCCTCAAGTGCAGCTCTTCTTTGTTCAGGGACCAGCTCACAACTAACTCCAAAATCCTTGAATCTTGTACCTTAGCCCCTTCCGTGCTCATGACGAGCTCAGCTCGTCATGCTGCGCGGTAGCGCTGTGCGCATGACGAGCTGAGCTCGTCACGACCCCACCCGCGATCGGAATGTCCAGCACACGAGCGGAATTCCGATCGCGGTCAAGGGGTTAGACCTTTCACACATGTAGACTCCCTGTCCAGAGGTTATAGGCCTCCATCCTCGTCGTCTATTGCATCAACCTCACTACTTAGAGAAGGTAGATTGATTATTTCATATCATGACTCCAACGTGTGCCTTGCCTGGAGCTCAACAGACATAGCTCCTGCTGCATTCCTCAGAAACTAACATACACACTCACACCTACGTGTAAGGAAGGCAGCCCTACTGATGTAAAATTCCTCAGATTTATGTTGAGCAGACAATTATTTTTTTTAAAAGCAACTAGCGTGACCTTCAGAAGCAAATCCATATTGAAGAAGAGTATCCAACAGGCCATTTCTCCAGGTTATTACAGGTCTCTGTTGTAGCTTAATATTTCCTATATACTGCTGAAAGCTCTACTGGAAGGGCACCACAATGTTTACAAGTATCTTTAGTTGCTGGTTCAAATCTGCACCTTTTATTCGTCCACTGAAGCCTACTATGCAACTCTGATCCTCACCTCTAGTTCCTCGTTCTGCACCGATTCCATGTTCAGATCTGGGCGAAAAGGAAGGAGATCCTTTGCATGATGAACTCGACACATTTTTTCTAAAGTTTTGGGAAAGAAATGGGTCAACATGTTTACGTTTGTTTCACAATTCAAAATACAACTCATTCAGAGCGGTGGAAGCATAATAATCACTGCATATTGCCGTCACCTAAAGGCTTTTAATAAGAAATCATATTTGGAACCTAAACAAGATTTAGTCTACACTGATTTTCTTTTTCTTTATGTTCCTTTCTCAATATTGATATTTAGGCTTGAGGGAGAAGTAATCCCCTGTAGGAACCTGGTGACACACTTCATGCGTTCAGCAGTTCATATCTACACAAAGGAAACATTCCAACGCCACCACCTTTTGTTGCATTACTAATGCCACTATTACACTTGTTGTCTCTCAATCAAAGCTTAAGCACCACAACTGATGTGTTGCCTTACTAAATTCCTTGGAAATGTGGTTCTCTACAAGCCTGCTGATCTTTGGGAAGGTAAGGAGGTCATTATAATTGTTTGAACAAGAGAAGGTGACTGACTGGTATAAAGGCCAAGAAGGTCTCATGTAAATATGTAGGCATGTATCTACTCTTTTAGATAAGTAATAGAGTCACAGCCAGTGCTTAATTTGAGCAGCTTGCTCTCATTTTTGGGCACTGGCACTTATCTTTCTTCATCAGACATTTACTGAGAGCAAGAAAGGGAAAAACACACAAAGCAGAAAGACAGAGGGAGAGAAAGATTCAAAAACCATCACAAAGGGAGAAAGCAGCAACTTGCAAGAGCGAGGCAAAGGCATACCTGCTAACTTACAGGCTGCCAGCTTGTGACACACGATATCGGCTCCCATCACATGGTCTCCAGGTGAGGAGCTGATATCACACAGTGGCAGGAAAAACAAGCTGAAAACCACTGTAAATAGTGGTTTTCCCAGTGTCGGCTGGCACAGAGTAGCACAGGTGGGGCAGGAATGGAGACTGAAAAATAAATTAAAAAGAAACTTACCTTGCTGCCGGACCGCCGCCTTGCCTCGGTCTCTGAAGCAGGAAGCACAGGCTCCCTCCCCTAAGCAAATCACAATGCTGCATATGTTGCAATGCAGCGTTGTGATTGGTCTGAGCACCGCGGATCGGCACTCAGACGGGAAATGGGAGCCTGTGCATGTTCCTCACCAGGCTGTGCAATGCAGCCTGGTGGGGAACATGCAAAGTGCGCAGGAATGTTTGGCTGGCCAAACCATCAGG
Source organism: Calotriton arnoldi (assembly GCA_963921515.1). NCBI lineage: Eukaryota > Metazoa > Chordata > Amphibia > Caudata > Salamandridae > Calotriton > Calotriton arnoldi. The sequence goes on from CAWUFW010015935.1 coordinate 52,610, forward strand.
CTCACTTAAGTGCCCACCATTCCTCCCCTTGCTGGCTGTGACGACAGACAAGCCCCACCCCACCCCACCCCGTAAAGCTGCATGACAAAGGGAAAATGAAATGATAATGGCGTAGTGGTATTATCATTTTATTTTCCCTTTTTCCACAGCAAAAAATGCAGTGGGCCACGCTCCTCCGCCTTAGTGGAGGAGCCACCATTGGGTTTTCTAGCTCGTTTTTCGAGGCTTTGAACTGCCGATGTCCATTAAGGGGTGTGAAAACACTTCAGGACATCGGCACCAGCCTCATCAGGCTTTTTTTTTGTTTTTTGGGAGGAGGGGGCTTGGAGGCTGGGTGGGGTTCAAAAGTGCCTCGTAGGTAGTTCTCGGCACAAGGCCCCACCCCCTTCAAGGGCCTGCCCCCTCCTCACACAGTGAGATTGTTCTTCAAGTTGGCAGGTATGCAAAGGGGCAGCGAGTTTGTGGTAGTTGATCACAGAGGCATGAGGTAGATTTATGACTATAGAGCCTTGTCAATTGGTACGCTGACATTTAATTGTATCGGCTGCGGGATAGTGAGGAGCAGTGCCGGCTTTAGGGTGGTGCCACCGGTGCCACCACACCGTGCCAAGTTTGCATGGGCACCATTTGCGCTGTTTCTGAAATGAGTGCCGATGTCTGTCTTTCGTGTCCATGACGTCGGCAATTCTGGTAATCGAGACCGACAACGGCACTCACAGAAGGCACCCAGTAGGATACAAATTGTTTTATGTTAGCTTCCGGCTAGCAAGCTACATCTTATGTGAATTATGCACTGCAATGAGTGTCTTATCTCCCTCATTCTCCCTCCTTCCTTCACAGACCTCCTCCAAGCCGAGGGGAACAGCTCCACACTATGTACAGTTTCCATCCCCTGGCCACTCAGCTTCTGACCACAGGTTAGCGTGGCGCCCAGGACCCACACTAGCAGAGCAGAGATCACAGCACTGGCACTAGAGCAGGTGAGGCAATTGTGGCTGAGGTGCAGCACGTATGTTTATATCATGACTAGTGCCGAGTACAATGCTGCTCTGACAATTCTTCTGTCCTTTGATATTCGCCTGGTAGCATTGATGACACATGTGAAACGCATGAGAGAGTTTGTTGTGTGCCTTACTGACCACGGCACTGGCAGAACTAATTAGCCAAAGTACCATCCAGCACAGATCCAAATGCACTACTCATTCACACAGGGGAGCCCTGCATGCATGGAGATACTTCTTGGGGGCTGCAATTTACAGCATTTACCACAGATCAAAGTGGCAACTGAAAAAACAGGTGTCCCAATGTGCATTTTGGTCTTTTGTAATGCAGAAGTTGTGCAACAATGAACATTAAGGGAATACTGCGTTGACTGCCATTTGCAACTTTGTTTGTTTCCAACTCTTCCCCAGCCCATCTGTAAACCATCCCATTTCCCTGCAGGGCAGCAATCTGCGCACTGTAAGCCTGTATGGGTTTGCAGCGCTGCTATCTTCCTGAGTAATCCGTGCTGGTAATTATGGTTTATTGAGTGAAAGAATAAGGGCCATTGCACCAGAGTGAATCACTGTAAGGCCTACCTGTAGCTTTTGGAACATCTGTATATTTGTGTTGTGCAATTAGACAAAGGGAAATCTCTTTTGAAGTTGTGTGGTTGAGTGTGTTACGATGTGTCCTCATGTACATGTATTCCATCAATCTTTGTGTGTATGACTCTATTATTATGCAAATCAGTGTTTATGTATGTTTGTGAGACATGTCTGTATGTAGAACTTTAAATCTGAGTGCTCTGTGCGCCTTTAAATTGGTGAGCACCACCAGTTCATTTGTTCAGAGGCTCACAAAACTCTTCCTGAGTTGATGGTGTTTATGAAAACGTTGAAAATGTCACTCTCCTTACTGTATTTGACAGAACACTTTAATCTGTAGTGCTTGAAAGCTCGTTTGGAGGCTTCCGTGATATACATGCTTACGGTTACGGCTGATGGTGAAGCATATACTAAATGCCTGGCTGTGTAAAATACTGTCCCAGTGCATCAGAATAGGCCTCTGTGTATGACTGTACGCTTGCATGTGAGTGCATGTCTCTGGGTGAGATTGCTGGTGTGAGTGCTTGCGTAGGCTATTGATTTTCATTTCAGTTTAATGTGTGTACGCACGTAATTATCCTGTTAGTGCATACCATTGTGAGTACAGAACTTTCACAGATTATCTTCTTTACATTTTCCAATGTAAGAATAATGAGGATGGGCGAAGTGGTTTGCCACAGCTATGCCATTCATTGTCTGCTGATTGTGGTTACCTTTTGGGTCTCGACAGCATTCAGTGTAGAAGGTTTCCTTGCGCTGGATGATCTCCTGAGCAATGATTCCATAGCTGTAGACGTCGCCTTTCTGAGACACTCCTTCCTGACGAAGGTGCTCAGGAGCCACCCACAAGTCTGGGGAGAGAAAAAAAGAGAGGGAAAGATGCTTAGCTGAAAGGAAAGATCCACCCCTGCTTCTGAATTTCTCAGCATATGGATTTTTCAAACAAGCTTTCAATGGACAAATATTATCCAACATATGGATCAATTGGCCCTTCTCTCAACTGAATCACATCACCCAACAAAATGATCTAATCCAGTCCCTCATTAGATGGAAAGCACCCAACATAAAGATGTCCAGGACAGTCTCTCAGTAGGCATAGGTCAAATCTGTCAAAGGATAGAGATAACCCAACATAAGGATCGCCAGCTCAAATTATTAGAGGAACATCAACTAACATGACGATCTCCTGGACAAGGACTCCCCAACTAAGCCCGTATTGACCTAAGATTGTCTATAATATGGATCTCTTGGGGAAGCTCTGGCTAGATGAAGATCACTTAACATAAGTATCACCTAGATATCCCACAACATGCTGATCTTCTGGACAGCTTTCTGTGGATGGAGATCACCCAACATTAGGATGCCTAGAACAACATATCTATGGTAAGAGACCACTGAAAGGAGTATTTCCAGGCAGTATCTCAGGGGATTAAGATCACTAAACATAACAGTCTCCTAAACAAGCTCTCTTTGGATGAGGCAGCTAAATTACCTCACATCGTTCATGTTAAGTCCTCCTTTCAATGACGTCATTTGAACAAAATCACAGGGCAGCAGATGTGGCATTGCAAGCTATATAACCCCAGTGGAATAACAAGAAATGACATAAAACCACTGTTAACTTCAAAGGCAGGTCATTCTAGATCTCTTTTTATAAAACAGTTTTAATTGATCACTTAAAGCTGCATCATGTTAACAATCAAAATAAGCACACCTCCAGTACTAAAGATAGTAACATAATGCAGTCACTCTTACATTTTACAAGACCAATGGTCATTAGTTAAATCCCACAGGTGGCAATGATGTACTAAGGGATTGAAATTGCACCCTACATATTCCTCCCGTATCTCTATTAAATACACCACAAACATCCAACTAACTTAATGGAGCCAGCTCGCCCACAGGACACCACCTCCTTTTTGACCTCGGTCCACTCAGGTGCCCCGATTGACCCATGCCCTCACCACATCTTCAACCTAGGCAAAGCCAGAATCAGCCACGTACTCACCATCTTATTCAACACCTCAATTGATACGGCCATCTTCCTCAAGGACTGGAAACACGCATAAGTCAACGCCCTACTAAAGAAACCATCGGCAGACCCACGCATAAGTCAACGCCCTACTAAAGAAACCATCGGCAGACCCCAGCGAATTCAAAAACAATCGACCAATCTCCCTGCTCCAATTCCCCGGCAAAGTATTAGGAAAAGTCATCAACCAACAACTCTCCTCATATCTGGAATGGAACCTTCTACTTAACTCCTCCCAATCTGGATTCTGCAGCAGCCACAGCACCGAGACAGCTTTCCAACGACAACCGAGCCCTACTCAGCCGAGGAGAGACTGCGGCTCTGATCCTGCTAGACCTTTCAGCAGCCTTTGATATGGTCTCCCACCACACACTCATAACAAGGTTGAACAACATAGGCATTCAAGGAACTGCTCTCAGCTGGATCGCCGCTTTCCTCACCGGAAGAACTCAAAAAGTCTGCCTTCCCCCTTCAGCTCCGAATCCAAGGAAACCATCTGTGGAGTACCACAAGGGTCCTCACTCAGCCCCACCCTCATCAACACTTACATGACACCTCTGGCCAGCATTGTCAAAACCCACGGACTCAACATCGTAGCCTATGCCGACAACACACAACTCATCCTCTCCCTCTCTGAAGACACCACCAATACCAAGACCAACTTCCACAACTGCATGAAGCTCACCATGGACAAGACAGAGGTACTGATCTTCGGAAACAAAAGCTCCCCATGGGACACCTTCCTGGTGGCCCTCAGAGCTCGGATCTTCTCCTACCCCCACCTACCACACTAGGAACCTAGGCATCATTCTGGACAACAAGCTAACCATGATGACTCAGATCAACTCTGTCTCCTCCTCCTGCTTCTTCATTCTCTGCATGCTTGGTAAGATATTCAAATAGCTACCCCAAAGCTTACCTCCGACAACTTCAGACCATACAGAACGTCATATCCAGACTCGTTCTAGATCTCCCTAGATGAACCCACATCACCCCCTACTTTAGGGAACTCCACTGGCTCCCTGTACAGAACAGATGCCAGTTCATGCTCCTGACCCAGGCACACAAGGCCCTACACAACTGCAGACCCTCCTACTTGAACCATCGCCAGAACTTCCATCAGCTCACCAGGCACCTCCACTTTGCTACCCTTTCTCTAACCTTCACCCCTGCATCCGAAGTAGCGGATGCAGAGGTCATTCCTTCTCCTAGCAGCGAAGACATGGAACGCGCTACTCTTTCGTCTCCGGGCCTCCCCATCTTATCCAGCCTTCCGAATGTCCCTGAAGACCTGGCTATTTGGCTAATCAACTGGACCCTGTCAGCGCCTGGATACCCTCACGGGTGACAAGTAGCACTCTACAAATCTACTGATTATTACTGGCACCAAGTTCAATTATTTCTAGCTAGGGCTTTTTTTAATGTAAGGACGGTATTAGAAATGGAGAAATGATACACTGGGTACTGTAATGACTTATTTATTTATTTTTATACTTTCATATGCTGGACCGCAGTCATGTCAAAGGAATGAATATGGATAGGAGGGGCAGCAATGATATGCATAATATAAGAGTAGAGAGAGTGATGGAGGCAGCAGGTCAGGCAAGCCACCTTGAGCACACATCAAACCTCTGTCAGATGCCAGGGAAGCATCATGTGCCACTAGTTATGGTTCCATTTTCCTGCAGTAGATTGAAACCAGTTGTGGTATAGCAATTACACGGCTGCATACCTACCCTGAAGATGTAATAATGCTGTAACAAAAATGAAGAGCACAACCCTCACTGTTACTGTCTATGAAAAGAAAGTTGAAAGGCCTTTTCAATTCTTCTTTTGATTGTGTGTCTGTACACGTCAAAGGCAGCCTCTCACTTCATTTTTATATGCCTCCTATAAAATACTATTAAGTCAAATGCATCTGAATATATTCAGGCTGCCTGGAGGTAAGGAAAATATTTCTCACCAACCAATCAAAATAACAAGAGGGCTACTAGATACTTGTCTTAAGCATTAACTAGTCATGGACTTAAATGTTATCTTAAAGGTGACTGATACATTCAGTATACATTGTTTAAAGAGCATATAGGTTTTATTTACTTCAGAAAACATGTTAGCATTTTTTATTGATTTATTTATTGTTGACTTGTGATAGTAAATTGTAAAGGCTATCCCTTCACAATAAAGTAAACCGATTTGAGACTATGTTTTGTTTTTCTGATTCTTTGCTATTGTTGTGGCACCCTAATGAAACTGAATAAATGTTACTGAAATCCGCCCCAGCTCCCCCCCTCCCCGGGGGGCCCGAGGCAAAGGTGCGTCCCTAAGCCTGCTTGCTCCCAAGCTCTGTCAACTTTGCTTTAGAGCCCTGGGTGGAGAGGAGAGGAAATTCACAGGGGATACACGAAAGGGAAGGGCATCGACCTTTGCTATTTGTCTGAAATGGATTGCACTTTTGTACAGGTTCATGAATTAAGAACTAATCCAGAAGGGTCTCAACCAACAGAAGAAGGTTCATCATATTGAAAACTCACAAGCCTCTCAGAGAAAGAAAGTTAAACTTTTTGTGAATGGCCTGTCTTCCCTGTGCTTTACCATACTTGAGCTTACCACATACAATCAGGACAGTAGGAGGTCATCATTTACTTAGTCCATGTTGGCCTTAATACTTGAGAATCTCTGACCAAGTTGTGGTACTAATACATATCCTCCAGTGCACTTCTGAACTCATTCCCCTCAAAGAGGTTTATTGCTACGGAAATTCAAGCAAACTGCCAACTATGTCTTGAGGTACCTCTTCTCCAGGGCAGAATAGTGTTGCAGCCAAAATCTGTGATCTTCACCACCATGCGGCTGTCCACCACACAGTTTGTGGACTTAAGACGTCCATGGACCTCAGTTTTACTGGAGTGGAGGTAGGACATGCCCTGTGTGTGGAAGAGAGAGTGGTGTACTAAATTAGTTTATGCACTTGCCTTTCGCATCTCACAGTCAAGTACATAAAAGTGATGAAGAAAATTTCAGTCAACAAGAAAACCATAACATTTTATGCAGTGAAGAAATACACCAAAAAAATGTGACGGATCACAGGAAATCTCAATTAAACAATTTGTTATACATGTTGGAATTGCACCTGACCAAGTTATTCCGATAAAAATGTGAACTTTTATTTCTTATCAAATTGTTAAAACAAAATGATCTATCTTCTTTTAAAATGTTAATAATGACTAACACTATCACATAAAATGTAACTGACTTGTCAGGAATGGTTTTGTGATTTAAAATATTGCATCAGAATAACGTTTCACTTATTTATGGATTCAGGGCCTCATAGTCTTCAATAATACATGGAATTCTGCAATTCCTTAATAAAACGTGTTTCTAATTCCTTTATAATCGGTGACTTGTGACACGCCCCGTCCCGGTAATAAAGAAATGATGTCTGAGGTCTCAGTGCCTGCTGCAAGAGCCAGCAGTCCAGGTGCAAGGCATGTCCGGTCACGGAATATTTTTTAAAGCAGCTGTTAAGAGAATGAAAACAAAATGTTGCTTTTCTTTCATCTGCTCTGTTTTTCTAGCTCTACAGTTACAAGCTGAAAGTAGATATGTATGGCAACTTGTTTATTTATTGCACTCCTTGGGGAATTAGAGAAAAATTAGAATCTTCTGCATGTTTCTTCTACACGTTTTTATTTTTTAAAACTAACTTGTATTAAACTGCCTCTAATATCTTTTTGCAACAAATATCTAACAGTTTTTTTGATGCATTTTATTTAGGACTAGAGACTGTTTATTCTTCATGTTTGTAAACATAGCTACTTCTTTCATAAGAAAGACCTACGCACCAAGGATTTAAGTGGTTTGTGGGAGAGGTGATGGTGTGAGCATATATTTTAAGGAATAAAGTACCCCCTGCTGTACATAATAGGTATGTTGGAACTCAGAGTTCCATAACCGTATAAAGGAACTCGGCCTTTGGCCTCATTCCTCAGTATGGTCATGGAACTCCTCTGTGACCTGTAATGTATGGCAGGGTGTATGCTATCCCATATTTAACATTTTAAATGTCAGTTATTCAAATCACCTTTAAAATAATTGAACATCCCCATCTTTATTCACTGAAAGTAATGAGCTCCTCCACCAGATCGATGTTGAAAAATAGCTGTACTTGAGCACAATGTCAAGCAAACTGAATAACTGAATTATCATGTACCAAGAGAACAAACGTGGTTAGCCACTGAACGTTAACACTTTATTATTATCTGGGCTTTAAAGCAGTTCGGGCCAATAACGTTTATCACACACCTCACTGTGAAGACTGAAGAATGAGGCGGATGATGGTGCTGAAGGGTGTTAACCCTACACTTCTGAGATGAAAGATATATTTCCTAGATGTGAACTTCACAATGCAAACAAATCCTGAAAGCAGTCATACCACTGCAAATGGGATCTCCAAATCTTTCCTCCAAGAAGGATGAATTCCTCCCAGATATGAGGGATCTTCCCTTAAATATTGTTTTGGAGAGGTCCATGTGCCCCTGTTATAAAACAGAATTTGTTTATACTGTTTGTAATTTTTTTTACCTTGACTGAGGGATTGCCCTCAGTATTTCTTCCCAAACCCTCACATGTTGTATGATATGTTAATGTTCCATAAGCCTACATACTGATGTAATAGTGAAAGTATCCTGAATGTAGCCAGCCCAAACTTTGGCTCATTGATGTATAGTGTTAATGAGGTTTCTTCCATGCCTGTGCTCATCAGCATTCTGGTTCCCACATACAAATCAACTTTCTTTGTAAGCACAGCACTAATAGGCAACATATGACCAGACTGGCTACAGTGTGCCCTTCATCTAATTTAAATCATACGACTTGTGCTCAAATAATGGCAGGAAATTGTGGTCCCGTGAGCCACATACAGAGTATAAGGGGATAGTGATGTGAAGAAGACTTAGTGGACCTGATTCACAAAGGTAAACTTACATTTTTGTGTAAGTTTACTATTTTTTGCTATTCACGAATTCCGATTCAATAGTAAGTTTACGACTGCGGAAACTCCGCAGACTGGGCGGAGAACTCCGCTCATAAAATGAAAGGCCTATTCTATCTTTTGATGTGGGAGGTTCTCAGCTCCGACTGTAGAATCTGATATGTTTTGTAAACGTTTCTCTCATTCATTTTCAGTGCTGAAGATTTCTTGTTTACGTAGGAGCATTCCTGTAGCGAACACAGCGATTATGCTTTAAGTTGTGGCCCTGTCCCCATTTAACAAAAAGGCAGTGGCAGCCAGCTGCAATTAACACCAGTGGGGTGACAGGCACACTGACGGGCACTATTAAAACCCAGCAGTGCCCTTAGGCCCAAAGCCAAAGGTCTGAATCATGTTTCGTTTTAAACTTTGTTTATAACGGGTAAAGATTGAGAGCTCTGGAGTTGAGACTGAAGACACTGCAACTTTCTTACGGTGCCTGTCAGTGAATTAACGCAACTTATTTTTTAAAAAAATAAAAAGATTTACTTATCTGTTGCCTCATCCTGGGTGCTCCTCTTCATCTCGGCAGCACAGGATCCCAGAGCTCCAGCAAGTAACTCCCCTCTACCAATCCAGATGCTTCTCTCAGCAGAATGAGAGAAGCACCAGGATTGGCTGGAACGCGCTGGTGCGACGCTCCTTAAAGCACTGGGTTTCTGTGGGTGCTCTCCACCCGGCCGTCTGAGACAGCGTGGGTTGAGTGTTTAAAGTGCTCATGTCAGGCTGGCCGTCGCAAGACGGCCGGGCAAAGTGACATGCGTAGTTTAGACTAAGTGCACAACAGTCTTCTCTGCAGCTGCCCTGACCCCATACCTGGCTGCTGCCAGCACGAAAAATGAAATGGTAATAAATGTGTTTTATTATTTTATTTTTCACGTTTCCTGCTCTACAGCTGAGGGACGACACTCCTCCGCTCTCATGGAGGCACCGCAGTTGCGAAAGGTTAATGTACCTAACATACAAAAATGAACATGGAATAAAACTTTACGTTGCGACTGAATGAAGTACTCGAATATTATAATATTAGGGTAGGGAATTGTTTTACAAAAGATAACAGATGTAACGTTTTATTCAGCAGTTCTTTATACCGTGTTGCATTAAGCTGAATGAAAGCTTTTGTTTTTGAAAACTTGCATTTTATTGCATTTCATAAAGTTCATGTAAATTAAATCACCAATGTACATTACTGTATAAGACATACTCCCCATATACTCATTTTTTGTGAATCCAACAAACGTCCAGAGTTATGAGCATCTTAGTGACGTGAGGCAAGCAAAGAAATTTTATTTACAGTACAGTTAGCTTAAATTTAAGAAATATTTTCCAAAGGAGAAGGGATTCCCGGGTAGTTATGGACTGGGGTGATCCTGCAGCGATCCCCATTGCTATGCAATTGTACCCAGGCATACCGGTGTGCTACAGATGCCACCAAGAGTACTTCCCAGTAACGTCTAGGTGCCCCAGGAGATGCGAAAACCATATGACAGTAGGTTACCTGTAGTAATATGAATGTGATTCTAACTCATTGTTTGGGTCTTCATTCCCTGCCCCATTTTAATGTCTCTATGTTCCAATGCTTGTGTTCAAATATCAGAATGTGTGTGCCCCCTTGTAGTTCATCAGGGTGCCAGTGTGAACGACATGCTGTGCAAGCATATGGCATTTTAGGCAAAGGTGGTAACTTAACCCACACAACACTGGTGCCCAGGATCAGGCAAAGAAAAGAAGACATGAACATTGACCCTCACAGAGATGACTCTGGAAGACATCAAGCAAACCTATATACACACACACTGAGATGGTAACACACATAAAGGTCCTTAGTATTGTGTGAATGCACTCAGAGCAGCCACAGTTCCACTGACATATTTTCATCTTTGATCCGTGTGACATTTATGGCAAATAATTAAAATATACAGTTCAAGTTCGGAGACCGATTGATCGGGTCTATGACGCAGAGCTGTGACGCAGAGTCACGAGTCCTGGAAGCCACGAGCTGCGAGCGGGCCGTGAGCAGGGGGGGTTAACTGCAATATAACCCGCTCAACGCTGCCGCCTGACCTGTGGCCTACCTGCCGCCGGCCTCTGCAGGACAACGCACAGAGGAGGAAGGGACATCACAGTAGGCAAACAGCGGGAAGGCCAGGCATGGGGGGCACCCTGCCGAGACAGAAGCGGTCGGCCTTATGCCGGGGCGGCTTGTCTCGGCAGTGGAGCCCACCCTCCGCTCACCCTTTGCTCACTCCAACTCCTGCTGCTCCAGCTCACCCCCTTCCCGGGGGGCCCAAGGCAAAGGTACGTCCCTAAGCCTCCTTGCTCCCAAGCTCTGTCAACTTTGCTTTAGCGCTCTGGGTGGAAAGGAGAGGAAATTCACAGGGGATACACGGAAGGAAAGGGGCATCACCCCTGGATCAAAACTTTGCCAAGACCCGGCCAACACCCTGCAAGGCCGGGAAACAAAGGGGCTACACCCCCGTTGCGGGGCTTGAGTCTGTTTGTTGCCTGACCAAGGAGGCAGCCAGGGCTGGGTGCGGTCTCGGGCAGAGGAGAATCCCCGCTTGGCCCCGCTGTCGGTCAGCCGATCCTGCCCAGGGGTGCCCCCTCCACAGGTGGAAGAACTGCGCTGACAAAGTCCCAAAACTCAGCAGCTTGGAACATTAGGACCCAAGGAATAATCTTGTGAGGACCCAAAATCTATAACTATCAACGGTACGACCCAGCACAAATCAAACACGCCTTGGCAGAATTATACCCAAATGCCATCAATCACACCTTGGAAAACCCTGGGAAATAAAAAAAGCTTGAGAAGAGCAACCATTGGGAAAAAAGTAAGTCCCTCATACACACCTGGAAACTGGTCTATAAACAGGAATCGACCATAAAAACACAATCGAGTCAGTTTGCAACAGGGGCGGAAAATGACAAAGAGGAGACCAGGGATTAAAACATCTTCCAGTAAAACCCACCCCACAAGAACACCGTCTAAGGACACACAAGCCCGGCTTGAGTCAACCCCTGTCACACTCCCAGACTCCAATGCTATGACAATTTGTAAGTACTTCATGCCAATGCCTGCCCCCACTGGGAGCTATAGTGAAAGGGCAGCCATGTAGTGATTCCACACCACACGGACCATCCTCGGGAGAGCAGGTGAACCAATCAATACAACAACTAGAGGACGACCAGAGACAGGATCAAAACTCATACCACAGGGAGAAGCTGGCTAATGGAACATCCTCATGCCCCCAGGATAGTGGACCTGATTGGCCACTGAATCTGGATCCCTTGGAGAATGAGATAGGGCAATAACAACCTGAAGTCATAGAAATATCGTCGGCGCTGGTGTCTCCGAAAGGCGTCATGAATAACACAGAAGGGAAAAGCAAGGAACTTTCTCAGGTTGAAGTCAGCTGCTCTTATGTTGACCTGTCCCTATCACAGGCCCCTCCAGCAATGAAGTCTTACAATCTCAACCAAAGCTCACCCCTCTTAAGACCGGGGGGGCAGCAGCCCCGTGCGGGGCCAGGCCACTTTCCATCTATTTGGCGAGACAAAGTATACAACCCAATCTGGTTGCTCCCAACAAAACTCTCTTCTATCTTCAATAAATACAATGCTTACGGCTGCAGTCAACGCCCTCACATGTCAGACGCAAAAACTAGAAATCCAAATGGACACTGTGCAGGTGATAGGAACTGCTATAATGAACATAGCAGTCGAAATTGACAACTTAGACGGTAAATTGGACACAATAAAGATTCAGCATTCAGCGAAGGGCTCATGTCTGCCCATTGTTGAGAAGCTCAGCTCTCTACCAAAAGTCTTTTCATCATTGGTAACAGATTTGAAACAAAGGCAACTACTGAACATAGACCACCAGGGGCAACGTACAGAAGAAAGGGTCCCAATTCAATCCAAAAACAACTAAAGCGACAGCATAGTAGGAGCAGACCCCCCACCTTGTCACAGCTGACAATAGTGAGGAATCTAAATCAAACTCACAAGGACCAATGAACAGAAGCTAGGTCCTCAACCCATGCCAAAAACCAAGAAAGCAACTTCGCAGCAGGATACCCCTCCCAGTTCCTCCCAGTTGGCAAGTGTGAGGGACTAAAATCAAATCCAATACGACTTGACGGTAACGGGCAAGGCTGCAAATAGCAGAAACGGCCCAACGGATCCTCTTGAAGTGACCATGGAACCTTGTAAAGTGCTATCTAGAAGAGCAAAAAAACGCCTGAAGAAGCAAGCAAAAAACACCAAACAAAGGCGCTGTGTAAAGGAATTACAATTGCGACTGGCAGTATCAGACAGTTACCCGGGCTGCAAAACGGGCCCAAAGGTTGATGCCAACCAAATACATCTAGGGCAAAGAAATTCTATCCAATCTTTCAAAAGGCGAGAACAATCGCCAGTCCAGGCAATGATCAGTCAACAACAATACTTGCAGCTCAACCAATTATAAGATCGCGCCTTGGGGGCGGTCTTGAGGAAGAAGGGCTGAAGCAAGCCCTACAGGAGTCTAATCATTCTAAACAGACAGACAACAGGGAGAGCAACGATATAGCACGGTACCTAAACAGGCAGGAACAAGCAGAGTTACCGCCTAACATGGATAGTACAAGAACATTCCAACCCCAAACAAATAGTTTGGGGCTGTGTGGTAATAGACTACTGCAAGCTCACATCAGTTCGAACATATTAAACAACCAAACCCTTGGAAATACATGCTGTTACCACAAGGACAGGGGACCACGTTTGAAGGAAACCAGAAAACAACATTACTGTTCTTACGCCCGAATATATATCCCGTGGAACCACGGACATATTAAACAGGGCAAATATTCTACAAATATTCCAACACATTCCAGAGCTAACACATCTCAAGGCAGACGGCCTAACCTGAGTACAATTCAAGGTCCTCAGTAACAATACCACAAGAGAATCAACAATAGCTACATGGAAAACTAATGCGTTAGCACAAATGGTCGTGACAGAAAAAGCCCAATTCGCAAAATGGGGGATCAATATACAGGAACCCAAAGAGGAAAAATACCCATATATGCTATCAGGACAATTCAGTGAAAAAAAAACACAGATGCAGAGAAAGTCCATCCTCAGAGGCACAACTCTAGCAGCTCTCCCCAAAATATTTTCCAATTTGAGAATACATTTAACACCCACAAATTCTGCAACAGGACGCAGAATCACTGAAAGAGCAAGATCTGAACAGCGCACAAATGATTGGGATGGGTGGGCAATAAACCCGTCAGTATGGCAACTAAACTGTTCCTAGCACAAAGGGATCAAATAGCTCAATGGGAAAAATGGACAAGGCCCTAAAAATAATATCCTGGAACGTGTATGGGCTTAACAACGCTACACAACAGGGCTGCCTTTGAATTTTTACAGACAGGGGATCTGCTGTGCCTTCAGGAAACCTGGCTACTGTCACCATTGGTAATACCAGGATTTGAGGAATTTCTATACCCAGCAAAAGAGCATAATTTGTTCTGAAGGCCATCTGGGGGTTTATCCATATATGGAAGCCTCTGTATAACAATACAGTCAGCAAAATCCCCCTTGAGCACGGATATGGTTCAGGCCCTGCATTTGCCAGGCCTGAAAATTAATGGGTCCCCAATAATAATCCTATTGCTGAATATGTTTTTTAATTGTAAGGACAGCCCCTGATAAAGCAAGATGAGGGAAATGGTCGATACATTAGAAGAACTACTCAGCAAATACCCAAATTGCGGGGTAATAATGGCCGGTGACTTCAATACCCATAACTTGGGAACAGGGAAAGAGTTCACACTCCCCAGAGACCGAGCTGGCGACCTCCTAAACGCATTTTTAAATACTTACCGACTGAGGTCTGCACAAGAGGTGCAAGACGCCCCCATGCCAGAACAAAACACCTCCTGTACAATCATAAATCAACTATTGATCATGTCTTTATGAGCTCTGTCCTTTATGAACAAGTGGTTGAGTTCTCAAAACCAGAGCAGCAGACTAGTGACCATCTTCCACTGCTCACGGCAATCTCCTTGCAAACACGCAGCCCTAAGTGTATAAACACCCTGGGTTCATCCAACAGGGAAGAAATCCACACCCTCTTGAGACAATTAAAGTGGAACAAAATCGAAATATCCAGTTTGGCAGCCTGGAAAAACAACTGGCTGACAATTAGTAATGACCACACTGAGGGGAATATATTTTTTAAATGATCAAATATGGCGTCAGAGTTGTACCACTTATTGCTAGGTAAACCAGCAAACACTTGGTTGGGGTCCAAAGAAAGGGTGTGTTGCCTATACCAACTACGCTGCACTAAAATCCTACAAAGTAAGAGAACAATGAGACAAGATAATTGTAATTACAAACGCACAGGCGCAGAAATATCACACCACAAGTGGATCTCAGCCAGGAATACGCACAAGAGAAACATATGGAATTTAAAAAAACAAAATGAAGAATCCCACTGGCTACATGTATACAGCCTTATAATCCCAAGCAGACAAACAGAATTCTGGAAATATATTAACACACTGTCAGGGCACGGCCAAGGCCGATGTAACAGAGTCTCAAGCCATACATGGATCAATCATGTGAAAACATTGTACTGCAAGTTAACCACTAGTACCCTTCCTGACAATCAATCATTCTCATCAAATACTGGTCAGCAGAATGTCACAGGAACACCAATTGGGGCACGCCAAATAACTGTTGAAGAAGCAAGCAAGCCTCCTGACATGCACAATTGTGTGCTAACAGTATTAAAGAAAATCAGAGGTAACGGAGCTCCGGGTCCCAACGAACTATCAGGACACCTACTCAAAGAGGACTGTGAGTTCTGGGCAACTATACTTACTCCGCTATATCAGTTTTGCATGATCAATGCAACAATCACCGAAGATTGGAATGGTTCTCTATTACAACTGATTCACAAAAAAGGCAACACCGCAGAGCCCACCAATTACAGGATGATAGCCCTTTTGGATATTGAACCTAAGGCATATACAAGTCTCCTTCTACAAGAACTACAATACTGGGTTAATAATGAAGGAAGATTACCAGTCTACCAATCCGGCTTTAGGGCTGGAGCCTCAACACTAGACAACATCCTAGCCCTAGCCTACCTGGTCGAACAGTCCACCCAGGAAAAACAGCGTCCTCTTTTTGTTTGCTTCGTGAACTATTCCACTGCGTTTGACTGCGTTAACAGGAACTTACTTTGGCGAAAATGACAAAATTGGGGGATTCCAAGCATGCTGCTGAATGCCATCATCGCTCTTTACACCAAAACCTGGGAACGTGTCAAACTAAACCAGAATGCAGCAACAAAGGAGGTAAATACGGACCGGGGCTGAAACAAGGCTGCGTTCTGGCGCCTTTGCTTTTTAAATAGCACACAACAAACCCACAGGTCCAGATTAAAGATTCAGTACGTATGTGGACTGAATATACCATGCAATAAAGGAAAGAAAGGGGAATATCCCTTTTAAGGACTGTTCCCCTCACACACCAAAGGTGTCATGCTTCATCATAGGGGTGCCTCCTGGCATCAAGAAGACCTAGTCTTAGCGCGGGCTACAAACCCCTCTCTACGAGGGAGGAGCTCAGGGATGTTTTCAAATAAAGCACATGGGTTGTGCTAAAAATCCTATGTGAGCGTGGTGTGCGAAAAAATTGTGTGGTGCAGTGCTGAAGTGAAGTGTGAAGAATAGGTTAAAACTGCCTACAGAGCTAGCAGCAAGCTTTATTCAGCTACCCTGTGACAGGATTAAAAGCAATAAACTGAATAATGAGCCTGTTAACGTTAGAGACAGCTACATTAAAGAGATCAACATGTTTCGGCCGTTACGACCTATAGAAGTGTCATGGCCTTCATCAGGATCCAAAGAAGCAGCTACTGCAAAAATGTTAAAGTGCACCAAAATATAAAAGAGAAAATATTGTGGGACAACGGTGTGTTATACTGAACCAGGAGTCCTTGTATTCAGTCTAGTTCACCGATGGAACCTAAAATAAAGAAAAACAATGCATGTGCATGGTTATGCCACATACATACTGGTAGCCATTATAAAAAGCTATATTAAGCATGGCCAAATCACTAATGCATTTAGTAAGTGACAGAGAAAGCGGCACTCACCTATTTAGGTTAAAAGGGTTACCACTTCTGTCCAGGGCTAATTCGCCATGGGTACATACGCCAACCAATCTGAGAAAATAAAGGTGTGGAGTCAGACAGAGAGAGAAAGCAGAAGAGCAGAAAAGCTTGATATCTGTCCATCCAGTCAGGGAGAGGTAGTTGAGAGAACCAGTGCCAATATGGCAAAGGGGCAAGATGCTCGTGTCTATGTTCCCATGAGTATAAACCCAGGCGCTCAGCCCAGGTTCAAGACAAGTGCTTATGTTCCAGAAGAGCAAAAATGCTCATGCAAGGTTGCCCCAGTATGAAGGGGGATAGACTGTGGGAAAACCAGTTGAGACTCATGAGTCATCCGAGAGGCTGTAAGTAATTACGCTTGACCAGAACTCTGAAGCCAAGCCCTTCATATCAATGGATGAAGAGGCGGCATATCTGTGTCTTAAAGGACCGGGGAAATGGAAAGTAGATGCAGGTACAACCATAGTAATGGAAGACCCGGGACAGGCTATACGGCGGAACAGGGGGAGAAATGTCCCCGGAAGCCAGGCTGAGAGGTGAATGGCGAACACGCGCCAAAGAGAACCAAGCCGGCTCGTCAGAAAAATAAAAGTCTGGCGTAGAAATGGCAAAGAGCCAAAAAACGGGGGAAATATCCCCGTTTGTAAATTAGGCATCCCTGCATCAGTGGTGCGGGTCAAAGTAGGCTCGTACAGGAGTGTGAGCCAGGGGCTTGGCTATCAGGGAACAACTGGGGCAACCTTGCATGAGCATTTTTGCTCTTCTGGAACATAAGCATTTGTCTTGAACCTTGGCTGAGCGCTTGGGTTTATACTCATGGGAACATAGACACGATCATCTTGCCCCTTTGCCATATTGACACTGGTTCTCTCAACTACCTCTCCCTGACTGGATGGACAGATATCAAGCTTTTCTGCTCTTCTGCTTTTTCTCTCTGTCTGATGCCACACCTTTCTTTCTCATATTGGTTGGCGTATGTACCCATGGCGAATTAGCCCCGGACAGAAGTGGTAACCCTTTTAACCTAAATAGGTGAGTGCCGCTTTCTCTGTCACTTACTAAATGCATTAGTGATTTAGCCATGCTTAATATAGCTTTTTATAATGGCTACCAGTATGTATGTGGCATAACCATGCACATGTATTGTTTTTCTTTATTGTAGGTTCCATCGGTGAACTAGACTGAATACAAGGACTCCTGGTTCAGTATAACACACCGTTGTCCCACAATATTTTCTCTTTTATATTTTGGTGCACTTTCACAATTTTGCAGTAGCTGCTTCTTTGGATCCTGATGAAGGCCATGACACTTCTATAGGTCGTAACGGCCGAAACATGTTGATCTCTTTAATGTAGCTGTCTCTAATGTTGACAGGCTCATTATTCAGTTTATTGCTTTTAATCCTGTCACAGGGTAGCTGAATAAAGTTTGCTGCTAGCTCTGTAGGCAGTTTTAACCTATTCTTCACACTTCACTTCAGCACTGCACCACACAATTTTTTCGCACACCACGCTCACATAGGGTTTTTAGGACAACCCATGTGCTTTATTTGAAAACATCCCTGAGCTCCTCCCTCGTAGAGAGGGGGTTGTAGCCCGCGCTAAGACTAGGTCTTGACGCGAGGAGGCACCCCTATGATGAAGCATGACACCTTTGGTGTGTGAGGGGAACCGTCCTTAAAAGGAATATTCCCCTTTCTTTCCTTTATTGCATGGTATATTCAGTCCACATACGAACTGAATCTTTAATCTGGACCCGTGGGTTTGTTGTGTGCTATTTACTATGAGTGGGGAGTGTGCCCACGCGGGTCCCTAAACCTCCTCTTGGCCCTATTTTTGTGTGTGACAGCCTTTGCTTTTTAATCAATATACTGCGGACCTCAGTAATTCAATATCAAGAGCCAACCTGTTGGTGCCAAAAAGTGGGCAGACCAGATTGTTTTTAATGCAGTACGCAGATGATATGGTATTAATGGATCAGATAAGGATGGGGCTGCAAAGAGCACTGGATGCACTAAGCATTTACAACAACGCCAATGATCTAACAGCCAACGCCAATAAAACAAAGGTGGTGATCTTTGGAAAATATGCAAACAAACTTAAACATCATTGGAGATTGGGCAAGCTGAAAATAACCACCACATCTAAATATAATTATCTGGGGTCTGGATCATGAGCAACGGCAAGCCCACCGCATATATTTCAAATACAGAAGCAAAAGCTAAGCCAATGACTTACGCCTTGTGCAAACTCAATTGTAATTTGCATAGCCCATCTACAGAGCCAATCCGAAAGGTCATAAAAGCTAAGCCAATACCCTCAATCTCCTATGGGCAACTAGTTTTTCCTGGGGCATTGGTCAACATCATGGAGTCTGCTAACTGCAGTGCATTTAAATGGATTATCCAAATTCCAGCCCACGCACGTAATGTCTTGGTACGGTTGGAGTTCGGCCTAAATAAACAATCCTACGAACACTGGACATCCATCATCCGTTATTATCGAGGAATATGTGCAGTGCATCCAAATTCTATGAAAGCAACCCTGAAAGAATTTTTTACAAAAGGTAAAAACCCTTGGGCAGATGTTCTATCTACCGCCTGCACTAAACTAAACCTTGACATGTCCAACTGTGGAAATGTTATTCATCAACCGGGAATTTTAAAAACTATATTAAGGAAACATGTAAGATTTTTATCTAAGCAAGAAGACCTGGGGCTAATAGAGACCACTAGGAGTAATATTCGGATCCTAGTCAGCTCCTACAAAGTAAGCCAGCCGTATTTAAACTTTGCTCTGAATAAATCAATTTTAAAACAAATTTTGTCAGTCGGACTTATGGTTCTGCCAATAAAAGACTTAAACACTCATTGGAAATCCCTCGAGACGGTCACCTCTTGTAGACTGTGTCACCGGTACGAGGAATCCTTTGCTCACCTAGTCTGTACCTGCCTGCATTTGAGTTATGCATGTTGCTCTTTATTAAAACCACTGTTTATAAAATACGGCACTCGCACTTGCTCAGAAGCAATGAAACTTCTTTTTAATTTGGAGATCCCGATGGAACTGGCAAGGCTAGCAAAATTTGCACGACAACTTCAAGGACTCATAAGCAAAGACCTAGCCCCGGTCTAAAGGAAGACCAAAGGTTAAACATCTTAACGGTTTTACTTTACATGTTTAACTGTGTTTGAAATCAACCAAATGAAATGACACGTTGATTTTTTTTACTAAAGAACTAATAAGGTTCCCGAAAGGATACATTGTGTATGGTTTTGTAACTATTTTTATTAATTGAAACAAATACATTTATTCATTCATTCATTCAGTGAAAGTTCTACAAGTGTACTTATAAATAAAAGCGACATAGCAGAATACAAATATCTAATAAGTGTACCAGTAATTGGACTGAATGTAAGGAAATGAAAAATGGACACTGTAGCTTATTTCTCTGATGTGGATATGTCCAGGGAATTGGCAATATAGGCATTCAAATGCCAAGATGATTCACACATTTACAAATCAAAGCAGGTAGTCTGAACTAATTGATCAGCACAGGAATCAGTCAGAGAGATACCTAAGCGAAGAGGGATGCTAGAGTATTGCCAAATGATGGCCGCTCATGTCTGGAAATGCAGAGCATCGCCTAGAGGAAGAGGTTCCCAATGCTGATGCAAACGAATGCTTCAGTCTGTATTATGTTCCTGATGCCCCTCATTTCATCTGAGCATGATTTCAAGGATGGACCTGTTGTTTCAGTGAAACCATGAGAGATGTTACTTTGGCAGACATTGAAAAAGGGTGGATTTCATGCCTGAACATAGAAATTCACATTTATTTGGAGCTGGCTGCAACCTCCTCTGACTTTGCTCCTGTGTGGTCCAGAGAGATGTGGACTATCCTACTGCAATTCTGATAGGATGCCAGTAGCCAATGTGGATGGTTCTAACACAGGAAATCTGTTGTGGTTGAAATGGTGGCCAGTAAGATTTCTGTAGTCTCTACAATCTGATTGATCACATGTTCAACTAATCAGAATAAGGTCAGGCCTTTGTTTGGCACTGTAACAGACTCCCTGTGACTCCTTTGCAGGCCAGTAATCTAACAGAAGCCCGTTTGCTATTCACTGTTTGTTTATCAACTAGTGGCAGGGGCAAGCAGATCCACTGAAAAAGGCAGCTTTGCTTCAGGATTTGCTTCCTCTTGCCTCAAAGAGAAAAAACTGAATTCTGGCCCAGTCCAAATTGGAACCAGTATCTGTAAGCAGGCAGCATGAGAGTCATGACATATTAATGTTGCTGACCCCTCCATTTCCCTCTCTATCTCTTAGTCTCTGCTTACCTTGGCAATGTCGTACAGCACAGATATTTTAAACTCCCAGTCCATGAAGGTGCCATCAGGATAAGATATTTTATCATTCAGGACATCCTAAGAGGTGAGAAAAGACAGTTGAAGGTAACCCAATAAGAACTTTTCTTTTCATGCAATATAAAATGACTGGTTCTTTTCCCAATGAATGTAACAATAACACTACCGAGAGAAAAGTCTCAAGAGGGGGAGGACTTTCCATATGTGCCTGCACGATAATAAAAAGTACATAAAGGTGTGAAAGGTAATAATTTGTTATATGAAGGTATTAAAGAGAGGTAACTGGGCGCTGGGGCTGGTAACTCAACAGGGATTTTTTTAAAAGAAATTGCATTCAAGGTCCATTTTTGGTCTTTTGGTGTTTTTCCTGACTGAAGATTCAGCCTGAAAATAACAGACTGGCCATACCAGTTGTGCCCTTTCTTTATGAAGCCAGTAGGATGAGGAAACACTGCATGGTATTAAAAATAATATTCTTGAGCTGAGGCTCAGATTCCCTGTGGAAGTTAAAAACATGCTTTTAGGGAAACATTACCCACAGTTTCTAAACATACACCTTTTTCGACAAAGTGTACCTGAGCCTCTGATGGATTACTTTTCAGCTAGGTTTATACTATACAAATTCCACACACATACAAACATACTATTGGATTGTGCTTACAGAAGAGATCTTGCATGGTGAGGGTAATGATAATAATGTCTCCATGGTAGAGACATTACTCTGTTCACAGCAGAATCATTTTGGGGCTGCAGCAGACAACCGATTGTACCTGCTGACTTGGCCTAGCTGTCTGCAGCCAATTGTCTACATATCAGAGGAGAAGCCTTGGCATAGCAGACACAGAGCATGACAGTAGACTCTGAGGCTGGAGAGTAACCATGACCAGATGAGAGGAGACTGGCTGCAGGTTTGATAGATTAAGCTGTCAACTGGCTTAGTGTGAGAAGATGGTTCTGACCATCTAATCCGCTTGTATTTTTTGCTTTTCGATCACCTGGCTTTTGACATTTTACTGTGGGAGAGCCTGATAAATGTGACTCACCCACAGTAAACTCATGGTAAATTGGACAGCACGTGTTTACCACCAGTGTCCGCCTTTAAAGATAAGTCTGCTGCGACACAGCAAGGATAAAAGGCACTTGGCTGGCACACATGTGAGGGCTGCACGTGAGAGACCTTTGTCGCGCGTAACCTAAGAACTGCGCACATGTAGCCTGGCCCAGAAGAGACTATGCAGAGTTGGGTGGGGACCTGGAATAGCCCTTATAACGAGGGTGTACACATGTAGGGAAAGTCAGTGTGTTTTACTGTCTTGACTGTAGTGACACTCCATTATACTTCTATGGGAAAGGCTGCCTTAGGGCGCAGCTCCAGTTCCCTGGGGTCCACAGACTATAGGGTCGCACCAATGTACACTGTAATCTGTGTGAAATTAACAATTCTGTGGAGTCCAAAAGCATATCTGCACAGCTTATGGGTGATCTAGGAATGTCATATTTCTCTGACTCAGCTCAGGAGCAGAGTCCAGGCCTTTTGTGACCATGCTGGGCTTGGTTAATTACTTTTCTATCCAGCTGCAGGAACAAAGGCCTCACCCACCAAAGGAAGCGAATAGTGCTCAAGTCAGCTCTGAAGGAGGAAGGGATGGGGTGAACTGCTCCGCATCAATCAGCCAGCTGTCATCCTGTGCCAGGTAGAGAGCCTGCCCTAGGCCACTCAACAAAGGAGGGAGTCAAGACCTCTGGAGCCAAACCAGCGGGGGCTTCTTCGAGGTTTACCGGGGGACGGCTGTGGCAGTGATGTCAGCGAGGGGTGAGACAATCATAGCACATGTGGCCAGTGACTCCTAGGTGACGCCATTTTGAGCAATCCCAGAAGACTGTGCAAGGGAGGTTGGGACAGGGGTGGAGAGGTGATGTGGCACCTCAGGATAGGCCAGAGGCGCAGCCCTGCTGGACACTCCCGCCCCCACTTAAAAGGTCCTACACAGGGGAGATAGCTCTCTCTTGATTGTGCTTTTCTACGACACACTTCTCTTGGAGGCAGCTGCCATGGACAGTTGGACGGAGGAACTACCTGACTGCCATCTGGCCCAGGACTCTGACACTGATTGACCCCAGGACCAGGGAAGCTATTCCCCTTACACCCCCAGAGGACCAGTTGGGGGAAAGACTGAACTTCTGTGCAGGAAGGAGAGGAGTGCAGAGGAAGAGCAGCAAAAGGCTGGCACAGGAAGACAGTGAAACTAGCTCCCTGGCAAGTTTGTCACCCTTTGGGGCCAGGAGGCCTGAAGTGCTCCAGGTGGCTAGGGCTGTCCACCAGGAGCGAAATGAGCCAAAGAGCATCCAAATCGGCCCAATGGGCCAGAGATATCCCCGTTTAAAGCTTGGTGACCTTTGACCCCCTTTTCAGCGACGAAGCACGTTGGGGCTTTGCCGCCGGTACCAGTTCGCCCCCGGGGCCAGCCGGGACCCGGAGCCTGCCCCCGAAAAGCAAGCGAACAAAAGGGAAGCACCATCGTGCTTTACCCCAACATGAAGAAGGGGTCCAGGACCCCATCCCTGGGCCTGAGAAAATGAAGACAGCAAGGGAGTCCCGTTGCGCTCCCTCGCGATAGAGGGAGAGGGCCAAGGACCACATCCCTGGTTCTCAGGAGAAAGTCTGCTGCGTGGGTGCGCCAACGCGCTCCCCCGTTCAAAAAGAGAGGGACCCAGGACCCCATCGCTGGGCCCCGAGAATCTAGAAAAGGTGGTGGAGTGCCACTGCACTCCCCCTGCGTAGTCTGCCTTCCCCACTCCCAGCACACCTGTCTGGTGGGAACGGAAAGGCCAGGCCACAAGTGCACATCGGCCATACCAGAGTACTTTTGCCGACTCCTGCGGCAAATACGTGAGAGTGCTGCGCGCGCGGGGAGCTGGCGAGGACAGCCGGGGGTGGGCTCCTTGGGCTGTCCTCCAATGAAGGATGATACACTTGAGGTGACCGGGTCGGACCGGGCACCCCAAAGAAATCTAAAGTGCTACGCGAGGCCGGCAATGAAAGAAACAAAGGGGAAAAGCAAAGCGGCTCTCCTCAACACAGCGGGAGAGCCGTTGCTCCGAAATTCATCTGCAAAGGTGAGGAGTGCCCAATAATGCCCTGCGGGGTTGACACTCAGTTTGGAGTGCAAAATCACTCGTTTTGGCTTTGTGGTGGCCCCAGGAGAGCGGGTCACCAACAGAAGGTTGCAAAAGTGTGGAGGGAGCTGCAGGAGCAACGCAGACTCCCCCCAAAAGAAATTAACAAGTTCTCACCCTAAGTTTAGGGGGACTTTAGAAGGTTAACCACTCAAAGGTTTTCAAAGCCTTTTAAGTCTTCCCCAGGCTGGAACTTTTGTTTTACAGCTAAGAAGGCTGTGCCTCTAGTGGCAGATACTATGGCTGCAGTGCTTGTGGCATACCTTGTTACAACATGAGATTTCATGTTGAAAAACACCCTGTAGGGATGAAAGGTGGTAATTGTACCTTGGTGTAATTACAACAGAGATGATAGTTAGGGACTATGTTTAACCTGAGCAGTACTATAAGCTGAATGATCATAAAAGTGTATCCTACAAAGATCCTCTAGGGGCGAAAGTCTATAATTGCAGAGTAATGTAATTATAAAGGTGATGTCCTTTAGAGGCTGTGGGTAAAGTGCGTATTTCATTCCAAAAGTAATTTTGATAGCTCCAATTATTCAGACATGCCCATACATTTTACTTGCATCTGTTTTAATGAAATAGTGCAGTGGATAACCTCTCATGATCAAAGTTTGCACGCTTTAGTGCCAGTAGTAAAGTCTCTCACCCAAAGTTATGTTCACAAATTGCAGCTGCATACAAGTGAATGTTTTTGACGTGATTTGTTGGCCTACATCTACCTCCAAGAGGGACAAGAATGATTACGCAATGACATCCAAAAGTATTTTCATCAGCTTGTGTATGTTTGTAAATTGCTGCATAGTATTGTGTGTGTGTAATAAATGTACTTTTTCCTTTCTCAAAAGAAAAAGCACAGACTGGACAATCATTTATTGAGTGTTATTATTGTGTATCTGTGAATGGTGATTACTAGCCCACACCACCTCCGTTGAGCCTTCGACTGCTCTGCAACACTATCCTATGTGTCACGACTCGCTCCCTGCATTCTCGTGTCCACCACCAGGGGGCCGAATTGTGGGGCTACCCAGTGTTCTAACAAGCTTCCAGACCCTCCCCTTCATGTACATACTGACTTCCAGCCATTTCGACACTACTTGGGAATTGACATCCATTCCCAATCCATGCCGGGTTTTGTGGAAGCCATCCTGCTCATGCCTGAAACTCCATTACCCAGAATTCCCTGCTCACTGCTTAGTCTCCACCCCTGCAGGCCAAGGATGGGTGGAGGAATTCAGCTCACCTGTGGCTGGCTGCTGCTAGCCTGCTCACACCTGATGCATGTGATTAATGTGAGCTCTTTTAAGCCCCAGCTCCCTTCAGCCCAGGGTTGGTCATTGTAGCTGTATACCGGTGAGGCCAATCCTTGTTTCCAGTGTTTCCTGAGTTCCTGAGCTATAGCTATTCCTTGTACCTGAATTAGCACTGCCTGCAGTGCTACCTTGTTTCCTGAGTTATAGCTATTCCTGTTCCTGGGCTTCAGCTATTTCTTGTGCCTGATTTGCACTGCTTGCAGTGCTCTCTTGACTCCTTGTTTCCTGAGCTGTAGCTATTTCCTGTTCCTTGAACTAGCACTGCCTGCAGTGCTACCCTGACTCCTGAGCCTTAGCATTCCTTGTTCCTGACCTGCAGCAGTTTCCCTTCTCCTGTACTAGCACTATCTGCAGTGCTACTTTGACTCCTGAGCTTTTGCTCAATTCTTGTTCCTGCCCCAGCACTGCCTTCTATGCTACTTTGTTTTCTTGATTCCTGAACCTGCACTATTCTAGTATACCCTTGTAGCCTCCCCTTCTGTATATCCTTTTCCAGTCCCTGCCTTTCTTCCCATTTCCTTGGTTCCAGTTCTAGTTTGCTGTCTTTCTATTTCTTCTGTCTTGCTTCTGTTACCTTGTATGTTTGTTACCTGCTTTCTGCCAAATGTGCCCTGTGATTTCCTTCCTTTCCTGTTAAGCACTCCTCCTTGCTAGCTCCTTGTCTATTGTGCTTGTGTTTAGTTCTACCCCTTTGCTGTTACTGCCTTGCGTGTTCCTGTTTGATCGCCAGGATCCGTGGGCACAGCTGACTACCTAGGTGGTGTTTCTTGTTCACTGTGAGTATTGTCTTTGAGTTACTGTTATAACATCACCATAGGTATAAGCTCCACAGACCCTGCCTTTGCATACATATCCTATATGTGGGTATTTTCAGTCAGTATCTGTAACAGCAATTGTGGGTGAGGAACTTACTGAGCTTCAGTCTTACCGTGTGGAGCTCCTGAGTGCTTTACCCCACACCCCCTTTATTGTTAATGTTGTTTCATATATATGTCTTGCACATTCATCCTGGGTGTAGTTATTCTGAATGCTAAATTGCCTCGTGAGTGCCCTTCCTTTCTGAGTCTTACCCATCTTGTTCACTTGTACAGGCTTCCCCTTTGGATCCCTTTTTCTCCTCTGACTCCCTGTATGATCCTGGGCAGCGCTGTACTCCTCTTTCTATGCACGTTTTCTACCCAGTTCCCAGTCCTTGCCCAAGTCCCTGACTGTGTTCCCCACATAGTCCCGGACAGTCCCTGACAGAATGACCAACCCACATTTCCAGGGTCACTTGTGAGGTTTCTTTGTGTTCAGTTAGCTACTTTTTTTTTTTTTTTTAATACCCACCCTATCAGTTCTTGCCAAGATGTTTAGCAACAGATCCAGAAAGTCTGCGTATGTTGGCAGAAATCCATTGTCAAGGCAGGCAAGTTCTGTACACCCTATTAGAAAGTCCTTAAACTCTAGAGATCGATTCATGGAACAAAACAGACTTTTACGTGCTGAATATTATTCCCTGTGGTTGGCTGATCCTTCTATGTTAGATTTTCATTCCATCTGTAACCCTGATACTCACCTGATGTCAGCCATTGATCTACAGGATGAAAACGAATTTCTGCAAACCTTGTTAGCAGCAGAAAGACAAAATAGTAATTTAGAAAGAGGTACTATTAGGGGAAATGTTTCTGAAGTTTGTAACTCAGAGACCCCCTGTCAAGACAATGTTTTCTTTGAAGACAATTTCCAGACACAGTTTTTATCGACACCTTACCAAACTAGTAGTTCAATGATACCAGTTAACGGTTTTTTAACCACACAACAGACAAAGAAAGAGCAGATTCATTATATAACCTCTGTTTTCCATACAAACGATATACCTCAGTCTCGTGACCCAGTGAGGATCACAGTCCCTGATACTAAAGGGACTTTGTTAAATACCACATTCAAAGTAAACCATAGTCAGTTTAACAAAAGAGAGAAAAGACCTACTAGAACACAGGCGGCTAATAGCCACTTTGAACAAAATCCAAGGTATAGCTATGTTGCTTCTTGTGAAGTTGCCAAGTCTACCACTATCCTTGTAGAGAAAGATCTGCAGTCTTCACAGGATATAATTACATCTAAGGTTCTTGAATTACAACAAGAGAATAAAATGTTTCAGACTCTGTTAAAAAATTATAACCCAGAGTTCAAGTGGGAATCTAAAACCCCTGTACAAGACCACTTTTCCACCTCTATGTTAGCCTCCCTAGAAATGGAGAATGTTAATGTTAATTGGAGCTTCTAAAGCGCATATCACCGACTGGTCTCTAAGCGCTGTGAGAGAAGGCACCATAGCGACTCTGCTGAGTAGTGCGCCCTAGCTTAAGCCAAATTTGTACCCCAGGCTTCTATAAAGAGGAAGGTTTTTAATTTTTTTCCTAAAAGGGAGAAGTGCTGGTTCTTTGCGGAGACCTTCTGGCAACTTATTCCAGAGCTGGGGGATCAATGTAGAGAAAGCTCTACCCCCCATGGAGGAGCTCAAGAAGCGAGCACAGGATAATAACCCAGCATCTGAAGATCGCAAAGAACGCCCTGGTACATAAGTTACCAAGCGTTCTTTAATATATGCTGGGGCCTGTCCATAGATTGCTTTATGGGCTATACATAGCCCCTTAAATCTAGATCTCTGCTTCACTGGGAGCCAGTGTAGCTGCTGTAGTAACCCGGTAGCGTGGGCCCTCCTAGGAAGCCAAAAAAGCAGTCTGGCAGCATCGTTCATGACTACCTGGAGTCTTGTTAGCTCCTTCTCTGGAAGGCCAACATACAGTGAATTCCCGTAATCTAAACGAGAGATAATCAGTGCAGTCACTGCCATGCGAAGTGCGGTAAACGACAAAAGGGGGGCAAGTTTGCGTAACAGTCTTAACAGCCCCACACATGTTCCCACCACAGCAGAAACTTGGTGGGACATGGAAAGTTTGGCATCCAGTTTTATCCCTAGGCTCTTTACAACTGAGGCTGGCTTTGGAGTAGGGCCCAACTCTTGAGGCCAGAATTGGTCACTCCAGGGGTTAGTATCTGTGGTGACAGCCAAAATCTCAGTTTTATCGGGGTTTATTTTGAGGGAATTGGCTGTCATCCAGTTTGTTATAAACTTCAAAATGTTCTGTATTCGAACCTGGGCCGAGGGGAGTTAGCAATCTGGACGATAATTTGGGTATCATCTGCATAGTTAAAGATTTGGCACTCCATACCAGATAGAGCTGCCACTAGGGGGCAGAGGTAGGCATTAAAGAGAAGGGGAGACAGTGCCGATCCCTGGGGGACGCCGCACGTCAGCTCACCAAGATCGGAAACCTGATCGACAAGTTGGATCCTTTGCGATCGGTCTGATAAATAAGAAGTGAGCCATTGGAGTGCTACCCCTGAACTCCTAGTTCTCCCATCCGCGACAAGAGTAGGCCATGATTGACCGTATCAAATGCCGCGGACAGGTCCAGCAGAACCAAGGCACATGGTTTTTTTGTATCTGCCATCAGCCTAAGTTCATCCAGGACTGCCAACATCACTAGCTCTGTACTGTGGTGGGCCCTAAAACCAGCCTGTTTTGTATGAAGTAGCCGATTGCTCTCTAGATGGTGAGTGAGGGTTTTCAGCACATGTTGCTCCAGCACCTTTGCCAAGAAAGGGAGCTGAGAGATAGGCCTAAAGTTTTTAAGATTTGCTGCATCAGCCCCAGCTTTTTTCAGTAGAGGTCTAACTCTAGCCTCTTTGAAACTGGCTGGAACAATGCCGGTTTTAAGTGATCGATTTAATAAATTGAGAACCTCCTTTTCCACAGCAGGAAGTGCTGCGCTCTCTTTGCGTTCCCCTCAGAGCTGGTCCAGCAATTGTGTGAACAATACAGTGGCTGATCCCTCAGATTCCATTCAGAAAAACCATAGTACCTTGTCTCACAGTCCAGTTAATGAAAGTAATTGTTTGAATTCTGAAATTTCTACCTCCTCTGATGTGTTGTCTTCTAGTGCTAAACTGTGTATAGGCACTACATCTGAGATGTGTCCCTCCACTTCTAAGGAACCCCAGATGCCAGGAAAGACACTAAATACTTGTTTGCTTTCTCTTCCTGGTAGTGAGGTCAGTTCCACCCAGGGGTATCACATACACTGGCCATTGACATACAGACAAAACCTGAACCAGTGCCCAACATAATCCCTGATGTGACAATGTCTTGTGACTCAGACTATGCTCTTGATTTAACTACTGCAACGGAAGTCAACCTCCTCGCTGAGAAGAAACAAAATCCTAACCCCTTCTTTGCTGTTTTGCCTTCAAGCTCACCACATACTGAAAAGTCAGGAAATGATAGTATTGTATGCTCTGATGCACCTGTACCACCTTCTAATGCAGAAGAAAATGAGAAAATTTCCAAAGACCAAGTGATTTCTTACCTGTTTCCTCTGACTAAGACATGGGAACTGCCAAATGGTAAAGGGAGTCTGGTCACCAGAGACTCTAAGATAAGCAGTACTCTTAGCCATCCCGAAGAAAGCACTTCAGTGTGTTTTAATGAGCCAAGGAACTGTGAAGATTTCACTATTGACAACAGGGAATCTACTGTTCAAGGGCTACCGCCATTCCCAGAATTTAAAGTTTGTCATCCTTGTGCCTCTCTGCCATCAGCTTGTCTTCTTGCAGAGTCTCCAGAGACCTCAGCCGGCCTGCTGCTTTCAGAGACCTCAGCCGGCCTGCTGCTTTCAGAGACCTCAGCCGGCCTGCTGCTTTCAGAGACCTCAGCCGGCCTGCTGCCATCTGAGCCCGGGTCTGCAGCCGGCCTGCTGCCATCTGAGCCCGAGTCTGCAGCCGGCCTGCTGCCATCTGAGCTCGAGTCTGCAGCCGGCTTGCTGCCATCTGAGCCCGAGTCTGCAGCCGGCCTGCTGCCATCTGAACCCGAGTCTGCAGCCGGCCTGCTGCCATCTGAACCCGAGTCTGCAGCCTGCCTGCTGCCATCTGAACCCGAGCCTGCAGCCTGCCTGCTGCCATCTGAACCCGAGCCTGCAGCCTGCCTGCTGCCATCTGAGCCCGAGCCTGCAGCCTGCCTGCCATTAATACTGGAGCCTCCGGACTGCCTGCATTCAGGGCACAAGCCCTCAGCTCACCTGCCTACTAAGTCAGAGCTTCCAGCCTGTCTGACTTCCGAGCCAGAGCTTCCAGCCTGTCTGACTTCCGAGCCAGAGCTTCCAGCCTGTCTGACGTCCGAGCCAGAGCTTCCAGCCTGTCTGACTTCAGCACCAGAGCTTCCAGGCTCCCTGCCTTCCGACCTTGAGCCTCTATCTTGCCAACTTTTTGACCCTGTGCTTCCAGCTAGCCAGCCTTCAAAGGTCTCAGCACATATACTTTCAGAGATTGAACTTCTAGCCGCAGAGACAAAACTCTCAACATGTCAGCCTCCAGGGCCTGGGTCTCCTGCATACCTGCTTCCAGCGTCTCCTGCATGTGAGTCTTCTGTATGTTTTCCTCCAGGGCCAGAGCTTCAAGTCTGCTTCCTGTTACCTCCTTTGACTTCAGCCACCTTGCCTTTGACCTTTGTGCCTCCTGCCAATCCATTATCTGTTTTTGACCCTACAGTCAATCTGCCTTCGTTTCTAGAGTGCTACTCTAGACTGCCATCATCTGGACTTCAAACACCTTTGATTCGGGGTTCTAAGCCCCCGTTACTGGCTTTGGATGCTTCAGGTTCTGCCTCCAATACTCCTGTTAATTTACAGCCTAATATTCTACCCTCCAGACCATCACATTTTTCCCACAGTCCTCTGGTATCTTGTACTACATCTCTGATGAAAATGGACCTATTTCATAGGAGCAAAGGCGTTGAATCCAGTTCCAGATTCCGGGAGACGGTCTTTGGAGGGGGGGTACTGTCACGACTCGCTCCCTGCATTCTCGTGTCCACCACCAGGGGGCCGAATTGTGGGGCTACCCAGTGTTCTAACAAGCTTCCAGACCCTCCCCTTCATGTACATACTGACTTCCAGCCATTTCGACACTACTTGGGAATTGACATCCATTCCCAATCCATGCCGGGTTTTGTGGAAGCCATCCTGCTGATGCCTGAAACTCCATTACCCAGAATTCCCTGCTCACTGCTTAGTCTCCACCCCTGCAGGCCAAGGATGGGTGGAGGAATTCAGCTCACCTGTGGCTGGCTGCTGCTAGCCTGCTCACACCTGATGCATGTGATTAATGTGAGCTCTTTTAAGCCCCAGCTCCCTTCAGCCCAGGGTTGGTCATTGTAGCTGTATACCGGTGAGGCCAATCCTTGTTTCCAGTGTTTCCTGAGTTCCTGAGCTATAGCTATTCCTTGTACCTGAATTAGCACTG
Source organism: Calotriton arnoldi (assembly GCA_963921515.1). Lineage (NCBI taxonomy): Eukaryota > Metazoa > Chordata > Amphibia > Caudata > Salamandridae > Calotriton > Calotriton arnoldi. Next base: position 84,640 of record CAWUFW010015935.1, read on the forward strand.
CCTGCAGTGCTACCTTGTTTCCTGAGTTATAGCTATTCCTGTTCCTGGGCTTCAGCTATTTCTTGTGCCTGATTTGCACTGCTTGCAGTGCTCTCTTGACTCCTTGTTTCCTGAGCTGTAGCTATTTCCTGTTCCCTTGAACTAGCACTGCCTGCAGTGCTACCCTGACTCCTGACCCTTAGCATTCCTTGTTCCTGACCTGCAGCAGTTTCCCTTCTCCTGACCTAGCACAGCCTGCAGTGCTATCCTGACTCCTGAGCCTTGGCATTCCTTGTTCCTGACCTGCAGCAGTTTCCCTTCTCCTGTACTAGCACTATCTGCAGTGCTACTTTGACTCCTGAGCTTTTGCTCAATTCTTGTTCCTGCCCCAGCACTGCCTTCTATGCTACTTTGTTTTCTTGATTCCTGAACCTGCACTATTCTAGTATACCCTTGTAGCCTCCCCTTCTGTATATCCTTTTCCAGTCCCTGCCTTTCTTCACATTTCCTTGGTTCCAGTTCTAGTTTGCTGTCTTTCTATTTCTGCTGTCTTGCTTCTGTTACCTTGTATGTTTGTTACCTGCTTTCTGCCAAATGTGCCCTGTGATTTCCTTCCTTTCCTGTTAAGCACTCCTCCTTGCTAGCTCCTTGTCTATTGTGCTTGTGTTTAGTTCTACCCCTTTGCTGTTACTGCCTTGCGTGTTCCTGTTTGATCGCCAGGATCCGTGGGCATAGCTGACTACCAAGGTGGTGTTTCTTGTTCACTGTGAGTATTGTCTTTGAGTTACTGTTATAACATCACCATAGGTATAAGCTCCACAGACCCTGCCTTTGCATACATATCCTATATGTGGGTATTTTCAGTCAGTATCTGTAACCGCAATTGTGGGTGAGGAACTTACTGAGCTTCAGTCTTACCGTGTGTAGCTCCTGAGTGCTTTACCCCACACCCCCTTTATTGTTAATGTTGTTTCATATATATGTCTTGCACATTCATCCTGGGTGTAGTTATTCTGAATGCTAAATTACCTCGTGAGTGCCCTTCCTTTCTGAGTCTTACCCATCTTGTTCACTTGTACAGGCTTCCCCTTTGGATCTCTTTTTCTCCTCTGACTCCCTGTATGATCCTGGGCAGCGCTGTACTCCTCTTTCTATGTACGTTTTCTACCCAGTTCCCAGTCCTTGCCCAAGTCCCTGAGTGTGTTCCCCACATAGTCCCGGACAGTCCCTGACACTATGAGAGTCAAGCGCTACAATGGGATGTTTTGTTCCCATTGGAGGGCAAATGCACACCCATTACTTGTGCAGGCCACACAACTAATGACGCATTTTCTAACAGTTAGTTAGCTGGTAGGACCGCTTCACACTCACCATTATGCAGATTTCTGGCAATACCCTGCAATCACACAAACAGCTCCAGCAAGTGGATTCATAGACTGAAATTAGGAATTATTAGATACTGAAGAAAATAAGGGACAAGAATAATTGGAATGCCGTCCTCTGACTCAATATCTAAAGAAACAAAATTAATGCCTTGGTAGCAACATGACCCATGGGAAAATACAAACCCATAAAGAATTGGCTCATAATCAGGGTCACTCATTGCTTAATTTGAAAAACAATAATTGCCAGGGCCCTCGTCAGGACGCGACCCCAGCTTGCACCACCCATTGCCACTGCCAGCACTGCCAATGACAGTACAAACACAACCACTAACCATCACACTGCTACACGTGTGACGATTCAGACTGTTCGAGGCTCCTCAAAGCTATAAGAATGACTTGGGAGGCAGGTAGTAGTTTTTTAATGTCTGTTTGAATAATAAACAACTGTTGTTGTGCTCATCTTTATATTACACAAACAGCACCACCATGTGTTGACAAATAAGTGCTGGTGCCGAGAACTGGAAACCACAAGCTCAAATTAAGCAATGGGGATACTGGAATTATGCAATTGTACGGCTGTGCATTTTTCGCATAATTATGGATTTGCCACATAATCCATCTTCTGTTGCGTAATCTGCAGATTTTAACAAAAAAAATTGTTTCTAGCTCAAGTTGTTCAAAAGTTATTAAAAAGGCAGTGACATGTGTTGCCTCACAGCAGAAGGCCTTATGCAAAAGTTGACTTGTCACCTTTTCATTGCTAATTGCTATATTTGGGTCTTAAACAGGTATTAATGAAGTGCAATAAATGACCAGACAGTGTTAACAAGTGTAAAAATGACAAAATAATGAAGTAATACTATCACAAAATGTGACGCATTATGCTGCATAATTTGCCTTATCTTGCCCCATAATTTACTCAAACATGTCGCATAATTTGGCGGCCCTCCCCTGCTGCATAATTCCAGGGGCCCTGCTCATAATGGATAGACAGTGCACAGCAGGTATTCTATGGTTATGGGACCCAAGAAAATATACCACTGTGCAGCTCTTCCTAAAAAAGTTGAGTGAGAGAATGAGAATGTATGGGGCTGTATGCTCTAGAAATAAGGAAGAGGGCCCCTGAGAACGTATACACCAGCAGGACCAGGGGAAAGAAACACTAAACAAGAGCAATTCATGCCTGGTGAATAAATACAATTCTAATGAAGAGATCATACATTGAAGAGCGCAAAATGTCACAAAATAGCCCACCACCCCACAGTAAGACAACAATCCCTTACAATGATTTCTATAGCAAAAACATGAATTTCTTTCAAGATTTATTCTTTTGTTTTTATATAAATATTATGTCATAACTTTAGACAACAACAATACAATACAACACATACATTGACAAAAATAGAAAAGTACTTATAAGGTACAAATGATAAACATCACAATTCACAAAAAGCCAGGAAGCATCCCTCAGGAAAGATACCTAATACAAACTCACAAATACTCTAATCAGGCATACACAGACAAACCCAAGTTTCACACATTCAAACAAAAAACATTCTTAAATAAGATACACAACACAATCATTATCAATAGACCAGAGGGGAATTTCTTTCTAAATGAATAGACCCCATATAAATTTTATTCTATTCTAATCTATTTTATATGGGGTCTATTTATAAAAAAAAATGTAATAACTCCAAAGTGTCCATGAACTCCTATGAGGGTGTGAAAGCACCAGATCTATTTCTAGACTAGCATTGTGTTGCAGTTCTTGGATTAGTGGTTGTCGGATCCCTTGCTTGGTACAGAGGAGGCAACTGTGCAACAAAACTTTAGTGGATCAATCAACAAGATACTGTAAGAGGGACTCCATCATCCCCCGTGCCATCCTTGTTTCTCACCTCTTGCCATCATTGGCCTCACAGAGTTGAGATAACTCACAGATTGCACACACCAAATGTCTTCGGGTTTAGACTACCAAGCTTATCCTAAAGAGAAACAGAACACAAAGGCTCAGCTCTTACAGAGCAAAGCTATCTCTCAGGTTACATTGATGTGATCGTCTGAGGTTTTAGTCAGCAGAGCTATCCCTCCGGCACCACTGCTTCTACTGCATGATTGTTTAAACATACCTCAGAGAAATTTGCCAGAAAGCCCTCCAAAACTCTTCAAGGTGCCGAGAACATCAGAATTAAGCAAAGCCCTTAAGGTTTCACCACTCTCTGCCCTCTATAGTCTTTGATGGATTCTGAATTGAGGGTTTTCAATCTTCATTTGTTACAGTGGTGCAGAAAATCTGGTTCTTGGACAGTGCAGTTTCACTAAGATGCTATGTCACTCAGTCCTCACCCGACTTCAAGAGTGGTATGTATAATGTGTATTTGTTAGTGTCTGTGTGCCAGGAAAGTGAAAGCATGGATATCTGGTGGTAGCCGCTATTTCCACAACCAAGGGCAAAACCTTAGGCCCTTACCTGGATAATGTTGGGACATTCGCAGTAATATCATGATTCTTGTAACAGTGTGTCACAATGTCGCCATCCCTTCTGACGGAGAGGAGGGCGAAGAGGGAGATACAACCATGGATGAGGGGTTGTCCGCCTCACCTGACGTCCGTCGTCTGGGAGCTGGAGGGAGACCTGGTATGGGACAACGATACGCCTTATGGTGATACCTATCCCTTTAAGGAAAGGGCTTCCGCAGTAGACACCTCCCAACCCTACGACGTCGCCCTTACCGGACCAATCCCGCAGAGACAGCCTTACCGGAGCGAGGCTCAAAACCCCGGAAGCAGCGAAGGTGTTTGGTTTGTGGACGCCTCGGGACTGGAGACGGAGACGCCGGGAGACAACACGCCGCTGCTGTTGGAGGACGCCACGGAGCGGATTGCAAGCAGAAAGCCAGGAGGCCAACGATATCCCGCTGCACCCAGCCACGTTCCTGGAGGAGCGTGGCTTCACCAGGTACGTGAACGCTTGGCGGGGTGGGTCGGGAAACGGGAGAAGGACAGCGAATAACGCGTCCCTCTCATGTATTCTCTCACCCGGTGTTACCCTTGCACTTGCTCACGGCCCACAGTAGTAGGAACGAGCACTGGTGATCCCTCACTCCCTTCCTTTAACCAACATGTTAACAAACCGTCTCACACTTGCCTGTTGTCTTCTTTGCCCGAGTGCCACATAAACTCCGGAGGAGGAAGAAGACGGAAGGAGCCCCAGCCCCAAGGACCAAGGACCGGATAAGAAGGATTATCTCCCTTGAAGAGGACTCCTCTTTTGTTTTCCTTTTTTTTTTTGTTCATTCTGGACTCTGGCGACCCCCAAGAGACGTGTTTATAGGAAAATAAAGCCCAGTTTAGCCCGACTTGGTGTGGATATCGGTCCTTGTCTTACCTCTAACCAGGTGTCCCCGTTACAAGTGGTGGAGAATGCGGGCAATATAGCCATTAGTACAGGCATAATGGACGCCTTGATCCAACATTTAATCAAGGGACAGGAGAAGCTAGAATGGGCGGTAGAGCACCAAATGACATCGGCACAGGCCGACAGACGTTTTCAAAGATACCATCGCTGCCCAAATGGAAGGCTTGCAGAGACTAGCTAGCGACAAAACGCCCACAGGAGCCCAAGACCCTGGAACACTCCCACAGGGGCCCACAGGCGTTTCACTTCAGAAATACGTGGCAGGGGAAGACCCCGACGCATACCTCCTCAACTTCGAGAGGGCAGCCAGGGCTTGCAACTGGCCCATAGAAAAGTGGCCTTTTTTTTTGGTGCCCTTATTGTCAGGGGAAGCCCAGGCGGCCTACCAGGTGGCGAACCCCACGGGCAACACCCCCTACGCCGCGATTAAGGCTGTCATTCTTGATCATCTGGGACTAGATGCCGAGGCTTACCGGGTGCGTTTCTGGAAGGAAAAGAGGTGCCCTGGGGAAAACCCCAAAACTCTGTTTTACAGACTTAAAGCCGCTGCGGACAACTGGCTAAGACCTCTGGACAGTACAAAGGAAGAGATAATGGATAGGATATATCTCAAACAATTCCTAGAGGCCCTCCCATACAATACACAAAGGTAGCTTCGCCAGCACTCCCGCCTGACCACAGCAGAGGCAGTTGACATGGCTGTTACCTTTTCTTGAGCACAACCATGCTCCGTCCTAGGGGAACCAGAACGAACAACCCGACCCATACCCGGGAAGTATGAGAAACGGTCCAAACCCCCTCCAGACCTCCAGAAGACTCGCTTCCAAAAACCGGAAATGCCTCCTTTCAAAGGCCCTCAGTGCTTCGACTGCGGAGACTGGGGCCATCTTGCCCGAGCATGTCCCCGAAAAAGATCTACTGAGGAACCGGTGGAGGTGGGCTACATCCCGAGGTCCGTCCTCTATACAGCGGAGTTGGGGAACGCTTTCTACGTGAGTGTGAAAGTAAACGGTCACATGGTAAAGGCATTACTTGATTCAGGGTGTAGGCAATCTGTCGTTCAAGGGGACCTGGTACGCCCAAGCCAAATAGTACCCGATGCACTCGTGCACATAAGATGCGTCCATTGGGATGTAAAGCCTTACCCCGTGGCCCACGTAGACCTTCTTTACAGGGGGGAGGCCCCCTATACGGTCAGGGTAGGGGTGATGACAGAACTTCCCGAAGCCCTCATTATAGGGACAGACAACCCCAGTTTTCTAGGGATGTTCCTTTTCACTGTACGACATCAACAGGGGAGGGTAGCAGGGGACCCCATAGGACCTACAGCCCAATCAGCCCTGCTCACCCCCGAGCCCTGGCTCCTTGACAGGAGTTTCAGGTTTGCTCAGAACAACCCAACTCTCCGGAATGCCTGGGAAAGCACTAGGGAGAACGATAACAACACCCCCTCTGGGTACCCCCATTTCGTCATGAAGGGAGGGCTGTTATACAGAAAAGGCACTAAGGAAGGGGCTCCCCAATTGCTGGTTCCCTCTACTTTCCGAAATCAGATATTGTTCTTCTCGCACTCCCACCTCACAGCCGGCCACATTGGCACAGAGAAAACCATTCAGACCGTCCTGAGACATTTCTACTGGCCAGGGGTATATAACGACATAAAAAAACATAGCCAGGAATGTGGGACGTGTCAAAAGAGGAACCCATATCGCCCTCCCCCCGTGCCTTTGCAACCGTTACCGGTCATAGGGACACCTTTCTCCCGAGTAGGAATGGACCTCATAGGACCACTACCAAAAACCCGCAAAGGACACCAATACGCCTTAGTGGTCGTAGACTATGCGACCCGCTACCCAGAGGCCTTCCCATTAACTGCTCCTACCACCCAGAACATAGCAGACCGTCTCATTGAACTCTTTTCAAGAGTAGGCTTCCCAAGAGACATACTGACTGACCAGGGTACCCCGTTCGTTTCCAGGATGATGAAGGAGGTGTGTAAAACTTTAAACCTCAGTCACATCAAAACATCGGTATACCATCCTCAAACCGATGGTTTGGTGGAAAGGTATAATGGGACGATAAAACTGATACTAACAAAAATGCTCAGCGTAGAAGGAAAGGAGTGGGACCGGCTCCTTCCTCTAGCCCTCTATGTGGCCCGGAGTCAGGTTCAAAGCAGCCTAGGCTGTTCTTCCTTCGAGATGCTCTACGAAGACAGCCGAGGTCTCTGCTTGACATGACTAAGGAGGTATGGGAGAAGGAGGAAGCGGAGGAGGCCTGCGGGTTCCTAGAGTACACTCAACACCTAAAATCCAGAATAGGAAAGCTAAGAGACCTGGCCTATTCTCATCTCGAAAAAAGGCAAGAAAAACAGAAACATTTCTACGATAAGGGTAAGAAATGGCGGAGGCTTGATGTCAACGATTGGGTGTTGGTGCTCATGCCCTCCTCCACCAGCAAGTTCAGGACCGAATGGCTTGGCCCTTACAAGATAGTAGGGACTGTGGGTAGGACTAGTTACAAGGTTCAGGTCAAACCCTCTCGCATCCAGACATACCATATCAATTTGCTAAAGAAATGGTTAGGTCCTTTACCCACACCGGCCCGGCTAACCATACCAACGAGCGTACGGCCCTCCTGCACGCTAGACCAGCTTGTAGTCAACGATGCCCTGTTGGATCAGGAAAAACAGACTCTAGAGACGGTGCTAAAACCCTTCTCATCCTTATTCTCAGATGTTCCAGGACGCACCTGCCTGGCAGAGCATGCCATCGAGACCATCCCGGGCCGGATAATAAAACAACGACCCTATAGGATACCCGCAGCCCGGAGACAGGCGATGCGGAAAGAGGTACAAAACATGCTTGAGTTGGGGGTCATTCGCCCATCACGGAGCGAGTGGTCCTCCCCCATAGTGATGGTACCCAAGCCAAATGGATCCACCAGGTTCTGCATGGATTTCAGAGCCCTGAATACCATCTCCAAATTTGATTCCTATCCTATCCCAAGAATAGACGAATTGATTGAGAAGCTGGGGGAGGCCAGGTACATCACTACCTTGGATCTCACGAAAGGCTATTGGCAGGTCCCCCTTTAAACCATCAGACCGAGAAAAAACAGCCTTTGTCACACCCGACGGACTGTACGAGTTCACGGTCCTCCCATTCGGGCTTCACGGAGCACCGGCTACATTCCAACGCCTGATGAACACGGTGCTCCGTGAACACCAAGCATACTCGTCAGCATATCTAGACGACATAGTGGTATATAGCCCCACGTGGGAGGACCATCTTAAACACCTTGAACAAATCCTTCTCGCCCTACGGGACGCAGGTCTCCACATCAACTCAAAAAAGTCCAGAGTAGGGTTTCAGAAGGTCCGATACCTGGGGTATGTGTTGGGTCATGGAATGATAGCTCCCCAAGAAGAGAAAGTAAGGGCCATCAGAGAAACCCCTTTTCCCACCACCAAAAGGGACGTGAGGGCCTTTTTGGGGGTTACTGGGATACTACAGACGCTTTATACCCCAGTTCTCAGAAGTAGCAGGGCCCCATACTGACAGCCTCTGTAAAGACGTAAAAGCCCAAACCCTGTTAAACCCCTCAGAGGCTATGCTAGAAGCCTTTTCACGCTTAAAGAAGGCCATCACGACCAGTCCGGTTCTCTCCTCTCTTGACTTCACCCGACCCTTTTTTCTCCAAACAGACGCCTCTGATTGTGGGTTGGGGGCGGTTCTGTCTCAGCTATCCCCTGAGGGCGTCGAACACCCAGTCCTCTTTATAAGCCGAAAGTTGTTCCCTAGGGAAATGAAGTACCCTACAATAGAAAAAGAATGCCTTGCTGTGAAGTTGGCCATTGACAAGCTGAGGTATTACCTGGAAGGGACACACTTTACACTATACACCGACCACGCACCTCTCCAATGGATGAGCCGGAACAAGGGCCATAACCCAAGGGTCCTACGTTGGTTCCTGTCACTCCAACCCTTCTCATTCGAGGTGAAACACCGGAAAGGGTCCGAGAATGGGAACGCAGACTTTCTGTCCAGAGTACTGCCTCTCCCCGATCGGGAGAATCCTAGGGGGAGGGACTGTCACGATGTCGCCATCCCTTCCAACGGAGAGGAGGGCGAAGAGGGAGATACAACCATGGATGAGGGGTTGTCCGCTTCACCTGACGTCCGTCGTCTCCTTCCCTTACAGCCCGGTGTCTGGGTGCCGGAGGGAGACCTGGTATGGGACAACGATACGCCTTATGGTGATACCTATCCCTTTAAGGAAAGGGCTTCCGCAGTAGACACCTCCCAACCCTACGACGTCACCCTCACCGGACCAATCCCGCAGAGACAGCCTTACCGGAGCGAGGCTCAAAACCCCGGAAACAGCGAAGGTGTTTGGTTCGTGGACGCCTCAGGACTGGAGACGGAGATGCCGGGAGACAACACGCCGCTGCTGTTGGAGGACGCCACGGAGCAGAGTGCAAGCAGAAAGCCAGGAGGCCAACAATATCCCACTGCGCCCAGCCACGTTCCTGGAGGAGCGTGGCTTCACCAGGTACGTAAACGCTTGGCGGGGTGGGCCGGGAAATGGGAGAAGGACAGCGAATAACGCATCCCTCTCGTGTATACTCTCACCCGGTGTTACCCTTGCACTTGCTCACGGCCCGCAGTAGTAGGAACGAGCACTGGTGATCCCTCACTCCCTTCCCTTAACGAACATGTTAACAAACCGTCTCACACTTGCCTGTTGTCGTCTTTGCCCGAGTGCCACATAAACTCCGGAGGAGGAAGAAGACGGAAGGAGCCCCAGCCCCAAGGACCAAGGACCGGATAAGAAGGATTATCTCCCTTGAAGAGGACTCCTCTTTTGTTTTCCTTTTTTTTTTGTTCATTCTGGACTCTGGCGACCCCCAAGAGACGTGTTTATAGAAACTAAAGCCCAGTTTAGCCCGACTTGGTGTGGCTATCAGTCCTTGTCTTACCTCTAACCAGGTGTCCCCTTTACACAGTGTTACTCTGACAGTACCACAAATTTCGATGTAAACCTCCAATAACACCAGAATCCGAGTTTTTTCATGTTTTCCCAATTCTAAAGTTGCAAAGGGAGCACTATGTTTTTTCTCGGTGCTAAATGGCATGGACTTACCCTGCAATGAAGTGACATCACCATGTTTCTTTATATGTTAATATTAATTTTTGGGAAATAAAAAAATGTGTTCAATGCATGCTGTTGGATCTGGCTCTCTCTGCGGGGCCACCACCAAACTTTTTGTCTTTACCCTCCACTTTTTTGATGAATTTGCTTTTGTTGGTATTAGGACATGCACTTTACTACTGCTACCAGTTCTGAAGTGCTAGTGCTCTCTCCCCTAAAACATAGTTTAATTGGTTTAGACCCAATTGGAATATTTACTTTACTTGTAACTCCCTTCTAGGTTGGTATACCACATACACAGGGCCTGTAAATTAAATACTACTAGTGGGTCTGCAGCACTTATTGTGCCACCCACTTGAGTAGCACCTTAAAACATGTCCCAGGCCTGCCATTGCAGCCTGAGTGCTGTTTCAAATTGCCACGTTGACTTGGCATTAAAATCATTTTGCCAAGCCTTAAACTCTCATTTTACATGTCACCCCCAAAGTAGGCCCTAGGTAGCCCATAGGACAGACTGCAGTGTAATTAAAAGGTTGGGCATGTACTGTTAAGTTTTACATGTCCTGGTGGTGAAAACCTTCCAAATTCGATTTCACTACTGCCCCTACCATAGGATAACATTGGGGATTTCTTATTACATTTAATAAGCTGTAATTCCGAATTGGGAGCAGATAGATATCTCATGTTTGGTACCTATGACATTGTAATGATAAACCCTCTTTAATGGTAAAGTCGGATGTTTCATTACAATATTACAAATACCACTTTTAGAAAGCTGGCATTTTGCTGCCCTTACCCCTTTGTGCTTGTAGCCTGTCTTGGGTAACATGTCTGGGTGTAGCTGACAGTTAAACTTTGTGAATTTCTCCCAGACAGTCACATTTGAGGAATTATGTGTGCCTCAATGGGGCATCTCCTGCAGGATAGGTAGGGGGGCAGAGTGAGCACAGCCCCACTTACAACTGAATAGCCTGTGCTCTGCCTTCACACAAAGGGTCTAACAACCCTGTATGGTCACTGCAGCCAGCTTGGAGCCAGGGCAGGAGAGTCATGAAATTCCATGCACTTCAAGAACCTTTCAAGAAGCCTCTCCCACCTTCCGGAAGAAGAGCACCAGGGTATAAAAATTGGACCTTCAGACCTACTCTTCAGGACACTGCTGGACCTGCAGAAGGGCTCTCAGAGGACTGCCTGCTGCTGTGACCTGGAAGGACTACATTGCTGCCTAGAGCCTGCCTTGAACCCCCAGAGTCCAGCCCTGCTGTTGAGCCTTGCATCTTCACCTGTACCCAGAACTACCAGAGGTGACTCCAAGGGCTAGTTTGCTGGCCTCCTGTTCAGAGCCACAGGGCATAAAAGGCCTCCACCATCTTGAACCCACACCTGGACCCAGCCTGAGGTATTCCTGAACCCCCAAGAGGTGTACCACCAGTCCTGGACCCTTGCTTGTGATGTCGAAGGTGCCCAGATGGACAAAAAAACAAAACTGAGGACTTAGACAAATTTTAGCCCAAACGTTCTCTGAGAACCATGCAGAGACCGGGACCGGGACCCACCTGCTCGCTTATCCACCCGAGGTGTAGAGCCATCAGATTGACTTTGCGGCTTCCCCGGTACGCTCTTCTTCACAGCATTACATCCTTTTCAGCTGTCTTTCACCAAAGGGGTACCAGACCTCATGGAACTATATTCGGCCAGAACTCTCTGCCTAGTCGCACTGGAGATTTTCGATGACTAAGTCAGAATGTAGAAATCTTCGCCGCAGCTTTGACCCAAGGCCATCCGACGACGAACGCTCCCTCGTGAACACCTCCTGCAGCCCTGACCCGCTGAACTTTACCTTCTCAGATATTTTTCTCAGAATTTCTTCCAAGTCCGAAGGTAAGCGCTCACTGGGCCCAGTCCACTTATTGTATCCGAACCGTGCTCCATCAAGGTCGGCCATATTTTTCGACTTTGACCCGGTCTCGCACGACTAGATGTCCATGGTTTGCACTTTGGTATTTTAAGTGCTAGTTTTCATGAAAAACTTTACAAATTCAAAACTTTGGTTCTAATGATTGTATTGTTGTCATTTTGGTGCCAAATGATTTATTAAAATGTACACTATTTTTCTAAACAAGTTTGGGATTTTTCTTGCGTTATGTTTTCACTTTGTTACTGTTTGTGTGCAGCATTAATATTTTACACATTGCCTCCAAGTTAAGTCTAGCTACTTTTTCTGCCAAGCTAACCAGAGTTAAGCACATGTTAATTTAGTGACTTTTTGTGGTTCACCTTGGAAGGGATAGTGGCTGTTGCTTCACCAGTCCTCATACCCTAGTCAAACAACAACCCAATTTCTCACACATGAAATGCATGAAATTCTATTGACCAAATATTTACCACAATTTGTACACTGCTGACGAACACTAGATAAGGGCCTTAACGTCAAAGTGACTGGATAACATGTATTTATCTTTTTTGCGTCTCAACATGAATGCATATGATACACCTGAGTCGTGTCAGATGTACATGGACATACATATCTGTCACCTGTATGTTGGGGTCCTAATCTGTGCTCTAAGGGAACCTGGTACAATTTGTTGGTCTAAACTAGCAGAACAATATCAGTGTCAACAAAAGATCAGTAGGAAAGTACTAAAAAGAGAAGATGGGAGACCCTGAGCACATCACCTCTGCTCAGAAATTGGATCAGTATCCCTGAAATTTAAAGAGTGAAGCTCTGAGTTCCCTGGAATGATAACGCCAGCTTTATAGTTTCAGTCTGGATCTGCAGAACTACATCTTTTCTAAGCTAAGTCTATAACATTAAGCAGTCTTTGATCCCTTTTACGAATGGCAGTCTTAGAGACTAACATGGATCCCAGAGCCCACATGGAAGGTAGTTGCAACCAATGTTCCCTCTAATTTTTTTCCTCTGTGTGCGGCAGTGTAGGGTCTCAGTGCGCTGCAGCCATGGCTATGTGCACCAGGAACCACACTGCGCGTGTGTGCAGCGCCAAATATCACTACAAACGTTTGCTTAAAACCCTAACAGCCCAGCTCTGTTAAGAAGAGACATTTTATTCCTCTGTCTGATGTAACATTTCCTATACATTGATTTACACACTATGATTCAGTGTCTCTGTGTAATGTGTATGCGATGTAAGGTGCTTAACACCTTACACTGGTATGAGTGGCGCTATTAAACAAAATAAATATGAAAGAGAGAGGGGTTATGGAGACTCGAGGGTCCTCCTTCTTTAAAATTGCAACCACGACTTACACGTTGATTTGTATGGAGAACGCGGTTGTGTTCCTACACTGCACACGACCTCCATGGGGCTCCTAGATACTCACCTTAGGTGGTTACTTGGGTCCCCGACACTACTACGGCCTCTGACTATAGTCTTGATTCGAGTCGTGGTTCGCATAACATTATTTTAGTATATGGTTTGGTATCCCCCTGGGGACCACTCTGTTTTCCGTACTATTTACCTGTTTCTATTGCAAAGTATTGTGTGTATTGTGTATATCTCTGGCTAGGAGATATTTAAATGTTTTAGTGAGTGTCTTACATTAAATACATATTTTTATAAATACAATGTGGTTCTTTTTCTCTTACTCTATACCTATAAGATTATGTTCTGGTAAAACAAGCTGCTTTATACTCCTTCTGGACTAAGACTGAAGGCTGTTCTTCACAGCTACCACTTAGAGAGCTTGCTAAGGTTGTCTAAGACCACTAAAATCATCATAAGGGTTGTCTGGATCAGTGCAAGGTGTCCACTTACATAAGTGTACATCATATACTGAGCCAGCTTCTCACATGTGGTAAATGTTTTCACAATATTAGGAGGGCAACCTAATTTCCTTGCTCACTTTAAACTTTCCAATTTGAATTGCATGTATCTGTAATCACTCTTTTGTTTTCAATTGCTTTCCATATTTTGTCTTTCAATTAATTTCTAGACGTTGGTGCCTTTTTCCATAAAGTTCTTTTTATTAAGTATCCAATTCTAAGACGCTTAAAACAGACCCAGCCAAGGCGTTTCATCTCTTATAGGGACTTTATCAGGGTAATTTGATGTATCCTCCTTCTCAAAATTCTTCTTTTCCATTAGTTCCCCCTTTAAATGTCTGGGCTCCTTTCGAACAGCCTTACAGTGTGTGTGTGTCCTAGTCCTATCTGATCGATACCTCACCTGAACGAACTAAGAAGGGTGGAAGGTTGGTTAGGCCTTGCCAAGATTTTTAATCTTGCCAAGATGCAGGTCTGAGCAGATGGCAGCTGCAAGTGTGTAAATGACTGATCCATCTGTCGGGAGTATTCTCTTCACTAACACTTGCTTCCCTTCTCTTTTGAAACTCGGGGGCAGCAACATTGTCGTGGTGTCACCAGGGCTTTAAGTGGAAGCTTTTTCAATATTATATGAAAGCCATAGTTGCTGCTTATTTATCTCATGCAACTGACAACCACTGACAAAGCCAATAGTCCGACTTGTTGTAGGTATGATGTTACTTGTTGTATCATATATCTGGATGCAATGACAGAAACAGGAAAATACAAGTTGGGGGCACACTATGCCAAGCACAAAAAGTTTAAAAGTCACACAATCACCCCGCAGCCCAGCTATATTAAGAAGAGAAATACAGCAAGTCTACAAACACGGTGTGTGCTTTACACGCCATGTTTGTAGAGTTGCTGCATTTCTCTTCTTAATAGAGCGCAGCTGCAGGGTGATTGTGGGCCTTTGTTAAAGTTTTCAGGTTAATCGCAGAGCCCATCTGGAGCTGCAATTAACAAGAAAACTTTCAGATGAAGTGAAACTGGATGACTAGGAGTGGGCAGTGCGCTTAGAGGCTTTTATAGGTGAGAAAAGTGATCACTGAACTGCTATGCAACTTTCAAATCCTTGAGAAAATACAAACTTAGACCAACATTACAACGCTGACAAGAGATCTGTGAAAACCTGCACCATCACTGCACTGGTACATCACCTAGTCCCGTAGAATGCTCAGGTCACAGATCATCATGCGTAAAAAACACTCTTTCTAGATGTCAGTTTCTCAAGACAATAATAGAACAATAATTAAGACCCTAAAAAAGACTCTGCTCCTCCACTGCTCAAGACTACTGTTACCATCATCAGTGTCTCACTGGGTCAAGGTTTATCTAGTCTATTTTTCAGACTTGCCATAATGAGCATCTACATTAAAAAAATAGAGAAATACCACAAACATTTCCCCTTTCTTCCTTCCTCTGACCCCATTAAACCTGGAAAGAATAATCACCCTACAATTTGAAAAATATTTAGAAGCAAGCCAACTGTTGAATTCCCATTAGTCACTTTTCTGTCCCAACCACAGTACGGAAGCTGCACTACTAGATGTATGGCAAGCTCCTATTACAAGACAGTCTGCTTAACCTGATGAATTTCAGAGCTGAGTTTTGTACAGAAGATCACCCCTTTCGCCCTAATATATGCAAGTACAAAAAGCGAATCTCATTAACAGTCAAACTGCTTCTTGTTAAAATGTCACATTTTGTCAAAAGGGGTTGTTAAAACTGTACTACCAGTGTGACCATAACAGACACTCAAGCAAGTCTCTGTCATTGGCAGCCTCATCACAACTAGAAAGATGGCTGGAGAGTTTCGCTGTTTTCAAATTTTAGATGGATTTAATTTATACCAGCCATTGTTGCTGCGTATTTATCTTATGCAACTAGCAACCACTTACAAAGTCAATAGTCCGACTTGTAGGTATGATCAGGGCTTTAAGTGGGCCGGGTCTCACCGGTGCTGAGCACTGGCAGTTTTTTAAAGGGGGCCTCGAAACGGGTCTCTATTGGGCTCTGTTTTATATCCTGGCCCAGGCAGTCCGTTTTTTTCCAGACTGCAGTGACACTAGGCACATTGATGTGCGCGTGCTCACACTGCTCACTTCTCACTAGTAGAGAAGTTAGGGCATGACGTCATCCCTGGTGAGCCTTGTAGGTAGGGTGACCAGGAGTCCCGGATTTGTCTGGACCGTCCCGGTTTTTCAACAGTTGTCCCGGCAGATTTCGGAAAAAGTGGCTCAGGTCCCGGTTTTTTGAGAGGGTGAACTAAAAACAGTGAGAGGCATGTTTTTAGGTGTTCCAAAGCAGGGCTAGTAAGCAGCTGTTATAAGTAAGCAGTTTAATTAACAGGCATGATGCTGGTTTTAAAAATTACATTTTATTTATTTTCTTAGTGCCTGTTCTGTGTTTCTATGAGGATGAGGACTGTCATTATTTGCCACTTTATTGATGTAAATTTGTGGTCCTTCCTCTATTTTTGCGAAATGTCCCGGTTTTTGGGTCGCACGCTCTAGTCACCCTACTTGTAGGGGATGGGAAATCCTTTAAAGAGAGTCATTTTCTCTCTGGATTTCCCTTCTCTTTGAAACTCAGGAGCAGCAACATTGTCGTGGTGTCACCAGGGCTTTAAGTTGAAGCCTTTTCAATATTACATACAAGCCATAGTTGCTGCTTATTTATCTTATGCAACTAACAACCATTGACAAAGCCAATAGTCCTGACTTGTAGGTATGATGCTACTTGTTGTATCGTATATCTGGATGCAATGACAGAAACAGCAAAATACAAGTCGGGCGCTACACTATTCTAAGTACAGATTTTTAGCTTATGTGTCTTAAGCCAGGGCCTTAATTACACTGGCCACGCCCCTTTGCAAGACCCCCCAGTTTTGTCATCCCACTTAAAGCCCTGGGTATGATGTTACTTGTATCGTATATCTGGATGCAATGACAGAAACAGGAAAATACAAGTAGGGTGGCACACTATGCCAAGCACAGAAAAGTGTAAATCACCCCACAGCTGCGCTCTATTAAGAAGAGAAATTCAGCAAGTCTACAAACACAACGTGTGCTTTTCACGCCGTGTTTGTAGAGTTGCTGCATTTCTTTTCTTAACAGAGCTGGGCTGCGGGGTGATTGTGGGCCTTTGTTAAAGATTTCAGGTTAATCACAGCACCCGTCTGGAGCTGCAATTAACCTGAAAACTTTAACAAAGTCACACAATCACCCTGCAGCCCAGCTCTCTTAAGAAGAGAAATTCAGCAAGTCTACAAACACGACGTGTGCTTTTCACGCCCTGTTTGTAGACTTGCTGAATTTCTTTTCATAATAGAGCGCAGCTGCAGGGTGATGGGCAGATTGTGTGCTTTTGTTTAAAGTATTCATGTTAATTGCAGCTCGTGACGGCGCTGCAATTAACATGAATACTTAAACAAAAGCAAACAGTATGCACCGCAGCCGGGCTCTACATGAAATAAACACCCGATTTTCGCGCCGCTCGCTTTTTAAAAGCAGCGGCGCGAATGTTCTTGTTTGATGTGCTGTGTGTGTGCGCGCTCCACACACAGCACTGCGCGCTTCATGTAACAGAGGTGCGCGCGCGCCCATGCGCGCACGTTATTGGGAACAGTGGTTGCAACATGTACTAACTTTCCAAAAGAGTGCAGATTTAGGAGTAGAGCCCAAGCATATTCAGCAACTCACCCATAGGGGAAGGCAGGGCTGGCTAAAGATGTAAGCTGTCCCATTTCCAAACAATGGACCTCATTACAATGGAGGTGTGACCGCCACCATCAGGCCGTCGGTGGCGGTCCCACCCCCATCTGACCCTGCAGGATCGCCCGCTGCATTATGATGGCAGATGGATGGAGGCCGGGCGGAGAGACCGACCGCCACGCATCCGACGGGCTCAAGGAGCCCATCGGTGCGTTGGAGGGACTGCAATCCCTACAATTGTGGCGGAGCTTGCTCAGGCACCGCCGTAGGGATTACAATGTCCCTTTCCACTGGCCATTTCATGGCGGTTAACCCGCCATGAAAAGGCAGGCGGAAAGTGACATGGGGGCCCTTAGTGGGCAACCTTTCCCCCCTGGCTTTCTGATATGGGCCCTGGGGGACACTTATGGTGCCCTCCTGCATATCCCTGCACCATGTGGCAGGCATCATACGGTTCCTGCCACATAGTGCATAGATATGTCAGATGTGTATGTTTTGTACTGCAATACAAAGTATACACAATGGCGGTCGCATTGTATTGCAGACCGCAGGACCGCCGACTAGTAGTCGGCTGGTCCTGCTTCTGCATCGTAATGAGGCCCAATGTTCTGATGATGCCCCTACAAATATAGATAATCAGGTGTTTTCTGCACATCCAGCTCACTGAGAATACACTGCTTGCTATGGTACATACTGAAAAAGGTTCTAATCAGTCTTAAAGGCCAAAAGCATTTTGGTCAGACTGCCATGGATAAAGTCCAACAAGGTTTAACAAGCCTTCTACTATAACACAGAGGCCCATCATTTTACCATAGAATACATGTAGATTATTGGTGTTGCCGATTAGATGCACATCAAACAATGCTAGAGAAGTGTATGTCCTATTTTGGCATGTTGGGTCAATAACTTGTCAGGCAGGACATGAGATGCAGGTGGTTTTGCAAAGTAATTTAACACACTATGCAAACAAAAATGGTTCAAGACTAAGGGTATGTGGTCCCAGGTTTTTTTTTAAGGATCTCTTCTTCTTGAGATAACTATTATATTATGCGCTTGACTATTATATAGAGAAAGGTATCTGCTTGCTCCTATCACACTTATAGGAAAGGAGAGGATGAGACAATTACCAAACCTGCTGATTAAGGACGGTGCACTAAATGTTTGATCTACGGTTAAAAAGATCCATTTGTTTCATGATTGCCTGGCAGAATTAGATCTGATTCTTAGGTATTACAGCAGTCTGTCTTAAGCCTAGCCACAGGGGCTTGGTGGACACATTAGTTCTTCTTTCATGTAGGTTGTTAGAACCACAAGGGAACGGTGGTAGGAGCTTGGCTTTTAACTCACACTGCATTAAAAACCAAAGGTTGAACATTTAGCTCAACACCTATTTTGAACATCTAGCTGTGAGAAAAAACCTGGTTACAATGCTTCTTTTGTTAAGCATTAATTACTGAGGTCAGGGGATAGAAGACATGTTTCTAGAGCATTCTGCTAACTACCTCAAGGCATTACAAGGGTACTCCAACAGAATAGTAGTGCTATGCAATATTAATGTATGCATTTAAAGAACAGACCATCACCCTCATTAGCCCTACCCATATGATTCTGGAAGTGCTGGATTTACAACATCATATATGACAAGCTGTGCACATTAGCCGGCATAAACTAGACTAGAGGTAGCCCATCATTATGGGCACGAGGCTCTGCAACCCCCAACTCCCATCCGTTTTATTCAAAGGAGGATGAGTGAAAGGTAATGCTGACAGACACTCACCATGTCAGGGTCAGGCAGCCAGGCGCTTTACATATGTTAATGCGCAGATGCCTGGCATCCTAAACCAAGTTTTGCTAGGCTGAAGATCTTACAGCCCTGAGGGCAGTGACATTATCAGCCCGGCAAAGCCCTTTGAGGATCCTCCCTATCATGATGAGGGGTAGCATCACTGATAACTCTGGGCGATTCATGTTTAAGGTCTGAAGTACCTAGTGATTGTCTATCAGTGGCTCTCACATTACCCTTACCTAACTTGTCACAGAGAAAGGTGGGATCTGCAAGTCCCAATGACGCCCACCACACTCAGTGATGAGTTAGGTAAATCCTCCTCTCATTGGATAACCCTTTTCCTGCTTTCCCTCCTGAAGCCTCCATATTCCGTTAATGTTCTTCCTCCTCAGTAAGTGCCTTAATGAAAGTTTGGGTGTTTTTGTGTATGAATATATGTTTTTGCATGGGTGCAAGTGTGTGCATGTATGTGCTTGTAAGTGGGTGTGTGCGAATGTGTGTGTATGTGTGCTTGTGAACGGATGGTATAAGTATGTGCGTGCATGCTTGTATGCTTGTGAATGGGTGGGTGTGAGTATGTGCGCTAGTGTGCTTGTGAATGGATGGGTGGGAGTATGTGTGCATGTTTGGATTTGTGAATGGATGGCTGCGAGTATGTGCGCACATGTGTGCTTGTGAATGGATAGGGGTGAGTATGTGTGTGCATGTGGATGCTTGGAAGTGACAATACGCGTGTGGGCCTGCTACATTACTTCTGCAGGTTACCAATCACCACTGAACTTGACTGGGTGATAAGATAGAAAGTAGATTTATCGCTAATACAACAAGCATTTTCAATGCAATCAATCTCGTTTTTGTGAAAGTTAGACCTATTGGCGTTATATTTGATATTGTATTTTACTAGAGGAGTCTAGTGGACTGAGAGTGAGGAATTACCACTGGGAAGAGAGACACATCTGCAGCACTGCCTAGAGGACTTAGAATGAGGAATTGCCACTGGGACTACAAAAGCAGCTGCAGCACTGTCTAGAGGACACAGAATGAGGAATTACAGATGAAACCAGAGAACCAGGTAGCAGCACAGTCTAGAGGACTTAGAATGAGGAATTACTAACAGGACCAAAGAAGCAGCTGCAGCACTGCCTATATGTCTTAAAATGTGGGAATTACTGATAGGACCAAAGAAGCAGCTGCAGCACTGTCTAGATGCCTTAGAATGAGGAATCACTGATGAGACCAGAGAAGCATCTAGCAGCATTGTATAGAGAACTTAGAATGAGGAATTATTGATGGGGCCAGAGAAGCAGCTAGCAGGACTGCCTAGAGGACTAAGAATGAGGAATTACCACTGGGAACAGAGACATAGCTGCAGCACTGCATTGAGGACTTACAATGAGGAATAACCACTGGGACCAGAGAAACAGCTAGCAGCACTGCCTAGAGGACTTGGAATGAGGAATTACCAACTGGACCGGAGAAGCAGCTAGCAGCACTGTCTAGAGGACTTAGAATGAGGAATTATCAACGGGACCAGAGAAGCAGCTAGCAGCACTGCCTAAAGGACTAAGAATGAGGAATTACCACTGGGACCAGAGAAGCAGCTGCAGCACTGTCTAGAGGACTTAGAATGAGGAATTACCACTGGGACCAGAAAAGCAGCTGCAGCACTTTTTAGAGAATTAGAAATCAGGGGCGTGGTCTGGCCACGACGCAAGATGGCCACTTGACACCGGAGCTCCGCGCTGAGGGGAGCCCCGGGCGGCACTGAGAAGCCTTTATACTCATGACCTGAAACTTATTTCAACAGAAAATGCCGTCTAAATAGCTGCGCTCACTGATGTGAGATTTACAGCTCAATACATCACTCTCCTCGGAAGATAAATGACTGTTTCCGTTTTCGGCGCCAGCACTGCAACTTCTGACAGGAGCCAGCTGTCTGTCCTCGTGCCTTGTGGAATGCGGTGAGCGGCTCCTTTCTCTTACAGACGCCTGAGGGGATTTTATGTTTATGAGCGCTGACTTCCTCAGATGGAAATTCACTCTTTAAAAACACTTGCCTGCTGCTCTGAACACCTAGTATGTCACGTCTCTGAGATTAAACGTGACGCTTTCTCACTTGTTGGGAACAGCTGAGCTTGCACCTCTTGTAAATGTACTGTGTAGCATTGGCATTTTCGCTACCAGAGAAGACAAAGTGGCTTTTCTTTTTCAACTGCAACACTTCGGATCTTGACAGAAGGCAGCTGTCTGGATTTGTGCCTCTTGAAATACAGGTACAGTGTTGCACTACAAAGTTATAATTATTGTGCCCAAGCCCAGCTTCATTTGAATGATTGGCAGAACGTGGTCCTGTCTGGTATCTTTATGGACAGACAGCTTGTTATGATGTTCTGACAGTTATGGGAAGCAAACTACAATTGGAGTCCCTTGGACATGCATGGAACAGAATAGAACTGTTTAATAAAGCGCGCCTTATGAAATGTGGTAAATGGCCCTTTGTTTCCTCAGACGGAAATCTGCTACTTAATATACACCTGTCTGCCCTGAACGCCTGGTGTGTCACGACCCCACTATTAAAGGTAGTGCTTTTAAGTTATTAATAGCAGCTGCATTTGCGCCTCTTTTGACTGAATTAAGTGTCTCCTACATTTGAGCTGGCAAAGGGGACAAAGCAGTTTTCATTGTTCTTTGTCATAATTCAAATTTTGACAAGTGGCAACTGTTTAGACTCGTACCTTTTAATCAACATGACCAACAACACCATGGTAAGCGGCATTCTACTTTAATTTCAGCGTTAACAACTTTAATTTCAACGCTATTACATATTGTCAAGCCACATGTTTTAAGCTCTACCCCTGAATACTTTTAAGTGCAACGCTGAAGCCAGCATATATGACTGTACATATACAGTAGTGGTGGTTATGATCGCTATGATGCAAACCTAATTAAATGCATGTTGCATGAAATGAGGTGACAACATATACCTAATTAAATGTGACCCTTTCTGTATATGTTTTACTGCCTAATATAGCGTTTGCTCACACATCAAACCTCACCAGATATCAAGCATTTAAGTCACAGGAAAAGATATACGACATTCTGAAGTGGTTGGAATTGATATTCAGTCTTGACTCTTGTGGATAATTACTGTCACTAAGATATATTTGATAACTCTGTGCACAGAAGCGTCATTTTAGAAAGATATTACAGAGTTCAAGATACATTTTTTGTGCCCGGCTGTGGGGCTGATATTAATGTCAAACATTAAAAGTGACAGTAAACTCTCTACGCCACTTCTATTTGCTGACGTTCTTAAGCAATCAAGCAAGATGCCTGGCAAAGGATCTGCTCCTGCATCAAAAGA
Organism: Calotriton arnoldi; assembly: GCA_963921515.1. Classification (NCBI taxonomy): domain Eukaryota; kingdom Metazoa; phylum Chordata; class Amphibia; order Caudata; family Salamandridae; genus Calotriton; species Calotriton arnoldi. Next base: position 107,268 of record CAWUFW010015935.1, read on the forward strand.
ACCACCTCAACATGCTAACATTTCTTCACAAGGTGATACACTGAATCACATATTACTGGAAGTTTCCACAGTCAGTAAACATCTAGAAGGTATGGACGCTAACATTTCCTCCCTAACAGCTGAAACCAAAGCCATTGGTGTAGAATTGGCGGGTTTTCGCACAAAAACCGATGCTCTAGATTCGAGACTGACAATTGTGGAAAATCGTCTTGACGCAGTGCAAAATAAAGACCAAGAATTGCTCTTTCTTCGCAGTAAGATAGTTGACTTGGAGGACCGTAGTAGGAGAGACAATATTTGCTTTTTTGGCTTTCCGGAAAATATTGAAAATCAAAATGCTAGGTTATTTCTTTGTGACGTTCTTCCGAAGCTAACTGGCATCACCTTTGACCCTCCTTTAGAGATCCAAAGAGCCCATCACATAGGTCCTCCACGAAAAGATAGCACAGCTCGACCATGACCACTTATCGCTTGTTTTCTAAGGCATGAGCAAACCAGACTTCTACTAACCACAGCGCGTTCGCATGGCTCATTTTCATATAAGGGTCACGTCATCCACATGGCTGCAGATTTCTCTAAAGAGACTAACGAGAGGCGCAAAGCATTCCTTGCTATTAGACCTCAGTTACGGCACCTGGACATTAAATATGGTCTGTAGGAGAGTAGGATCTGCTTCACATGGGTACCCCCACTTTTTGCTGATGCTTCACTGTTTTTCGACATTAGTCTGGCTGGGGCCCTGCTAATCAGAACCCCAGCCTAGCTGCTTCCTCTCTAAAATGGTTTCCATGTGCCTTAGGCACATCTCTGATTGGGATCTGGAGTGCCCTTATAAGTCCCTAGTATATGGTATACTATGTACCAAGGACATAGGTACCTCAGAGGCCTGCCAGGGGCTGCAGCATGTATTATGCCACCCTGGAAGGCCATCCAAACTGACACCACAGGTCTGCTACTATAGCCTGGGTAAGGTGGTGCATGCACCCCTTACTGTGATATAGGTTACCTATATCACGAAGTACATACACACATAGAAACCTATAAGTCACTCCTAAGGCAGAGTGCATGGTTCCTACGTGAGAGGGTGCCCCTGCATGAGCAGGGCCCCTCTGCAGCGTTCGGAGACCATCTCTGATGCTGTTTGTAGTGCAGCCTGACCATATACTCTTAAGCGCATTATATCCTCGGGTAAAATGCTAACTTTGGAATGGCTGCACCTAAACATGTCGTGTTTGGTGTCAAACATCTTGGAATACTACCCCCCCGCCAATCCTGGCGGCGGGGGTAGCATTCCACCCTTCTAGAGGGAAAGACATGTTAACTCTGACGAGTCCGGTAACTTCTTTCCAGAGCCCTGGCATCACAAAATGGATGCTGCTGCCACAGACACAAGTCTGGCCTCCTGCTGCTGGACGAAACTCCGGCAGGGGAGGCCTGGACAATAGGTTTCCTGTCCCAGGGAGGTGTGACCACCTCCCCAGACAGGATAATGTGTATTGGGGCTGGGCGGGAGCACTTTCGGGTGCTTTGAAGTCCTGCACTGGGGGCACATTTGGTGTCCCTAGTGCATACCCCAGTTCAAACCGGATCAGGGGCTTGCAGCCCCTGCTTTGGCGCGAACTGGACAAAGGGAAAGGGTGTAGCCACCCCTCTGCCCTGACCCACCCATAGGTGGGGCCACAGAGTAGTCCAACCCCTATTTTTAGAATAAAGGTAGGAACCCAGTCCTTAGGACTTTAGATTACACCTGGACGAAACTCTGAAACTGAATCCTGGACCTTCGACGCTCTACGACAAGAATAGAGGACTGAAGAATCTCCCTTGGGGTCAAGGAGTGACTCCCCTGCTTGGCAGGCACCAAAGAAGCATCTGTCCGGTTCGCATTACTGAAGCTCCTGTCGGACGCCGAAGTCATCGCATCACCAGAGGTGGATTCTCAGACTTCCCCGAGGCTACCCTGAGTTCCCAGCAAAGCTGAGGCCCGTGGCTATCGTGGGTGACTTGAGACCATGACCCCTGGACACCGAGCACATTTGCAAGTGCACCATCTTCTGGGTCTCCCAAGAAGTCGTGCTTTGGGCTCCGAGTAGCCCTAGCCTCCAGCACCACCTGCCCCGAAGATCACTGGCCCCCACTCCACGAGTGTCCTGTAAGCCAGCTCCACGTGCGGCGTCACGAGGCTCCTTTGCGGTCGCTAGCCCGTTGGCTAGTAGCCCCTAACGAAGGCCAATCTTTTCCTTACTTGGCATCCTGGTTCCTCCAGGCCTGCCCTCACTTACCCTCGCTGGGTGAGTTCCACAGACCTTGCTGGTCTGCACCATCGACGATCTTCATCTTACTCGAGACTTGCCGTTGCCAAGGCTTGTTGGGTCCAATCCGGTCGCCGACACCTCAGCACTCGACAGACATCGAGCACCAGCCAGAATCCTGCTCCTGGTCGCCGACAACGCCTCCCGGACATCGTGGCTGAAGAGTCAAGACGACCATCAACGCACCTGAAGCACTCGACATCGGTGGGCATCTGTCCATCGCCTTCCTGGTCACTGGGTAGTGACCCAGACTCTGTCCCCTCTGCTTTCAGGTTCACCAGAACTCCGATCCACTCTTGGATCCACCCGGACACTTTTCTCTTGGCCGCCAGCAGCACTTTGCAGCAGATCGCCATTCGAATCGACGACGAAACCCGACCCCGAAAGGCACCTATGCACCCGGCTTCCCTGGGTGAGGTAACACGAGTACTCCGGTGCTCCCGTGGGTAGAGACTCTTCAAAGTCCTAGATCTCAAAGGGTTTTGTCCTAGTCCTCTTCTAAGTGTCCCTTTCCTCTATTTTCCCGATCCCGACTTTCTCCATAGAAGTTAACGGCGTATCGCGGTTGTGTATTTACACTGCACGCGTCTCCCGTGGGTCCCCTGTGTCACTACCTTGGGTGGTTCCTTGTGGTCCAAGCACTTCTAGAGGCTCTAGGCCTAGTTCAGTCGTGGTTCGCATACCACTTTATTGGTATATGGTTTGGTACGCCCCTAGGGCCCAAACGTGTATTTGTGCTATTATTGTGATTTAAGATCTTATAACTTATGTATTTCGAACTCTAGCCTCATAAAGAGACTAGAGGGGTGTGTTTAGTAATAAATACATATATTTTGAATATATACCTGGTGTGGTGCTCTTTCATTTGGTCACTCAAGAGATTATAGACTGGTAAAACAAGCTGCTTTACATTCCTTCAAGACTTAGCCTGAAGGCTGCTCTCCATAGCTACCACTAGGATAGCTTTCAATAAGGTTGTCTTTAACCTATCTACCATAAGAGTCGATTTGGACTGGTGCAAGGTGCCCACTATAATTAGTGGACAGCATATGCCAGGCCAACTTCTCACATTGGTGTGCAGCGTGTGGGATTCCAGCTTGCTATTGTTTTACCAGATAATCTCAATTGAATTGATCAACTGAAAACCACTAAAGGTACCTAAGGTACATATAATTTAAGCTTAGAATAACAGTAAGTTCTACTGAACTTAGAGTTGTGTGTTAAGGGATAGCACAACCCTTTCTACAACTCAAGAGAGTTTAGTAGGCCACACTAGAGTAGGTAGTGCATATACCACACCACACTAGTAATGTCTTTAAGGGTAGGATCTAAAGAATCCTTGCAGGAAGCCATTGAGCTTCCACCCTCCAAGTATGATACACTCCCATTCTTGGAATTGAGAGCTTTATGCAACTTGAGAAAAATAAGGACAGGCCAAAGCCCCACCACCCAACACCTCAAGGAGTTGTTGGTGGCTTATGACCTTAGTAAGCCTGTAGGGACTGAAGGGGTAGGAGCTGAGGGTGGGGCAGAAGAAGAGGAGGAGGCCAGGGGTACCAATACCCCCAGCCCCCCTCTGAAACTGGCCAGGAGGGTGACAATGACCCTGACCTGGATAACCAAATCCCTCCTGTGGATGATGATGAGGATGATCAAAATGATGCCCTTTTTGTCCCCCCAGGAAGGATTAAGAGTGTGCCCAGAAGGTCTAGGTCTCCTTCTCAGGAGTCTAACCACTCTGGCACCTCTATAGGGAGCTCTGTCTCATCTCATAGGAGAGAATCCTCTCATGAGAGAAGAAAGAGGCTAGTCCAGTATGAGGAAACTCAGCTGGAACTCAGAAAAAAGCAATTAGCTTTAGATAGAGAATCCCTAGATCTCCTTAGGGAGAGAAGAAAGTTGGGACTAGAGTCCCATGGTGGCAGCCATGTCCCTAGAGATAGGGAAAGGTCCTATGACCATAGGAACCTGAGCAAGATTGTCCCTCCCTACCAGAGTGGGGATGATATCCACAAATGGATAACTGCTTTAGAGAGGGCCTGTAAAAGTACAGAAGGTCCCTCAGGAGCAGTGGGCAGCAATCTTGTGGCTCTCCTTTGCTGACAAAGGTAGAGACAAGCTCCTCACTGTTAGAGAGGAGGATGCTGACAATTACAAGGTCTTGAAGAGTGCTCTTATTGATGGGTTTGGCCTAACCACTGAACAGTACAGGTTGAAGTTCAGAGACACCCAAAAAGCACAGACTCAAGACTGGGTAGACTATGTGGATTGTTCTGCCAAGGCTCTGGAAGGCTGGTTGATGGGCAGTAAGGTGTGTGACTTCTCAGGATTGTATAATCTGATAATGAGGGAGCAGATTCTTAATAACTGTCAAAATCAGCTGTTGCATCAATACCTGGTTGACTCTGATCTGACCTCTCCCCAAGAATTGGGAAAGAAGGCAGACAAATGGGTCAGAACCAGGGTGAAGCAGAAGGTACAGAACCAAGGTGGGGAAACCAAGAAGCAAGATGCTAAGAACTCTGACAAGGGTGGGGAGAAGGGTAAAGATCAAAAGTCTTCATCAGGCCCCCAAAAATCTTCTTCTGGTGGGGATTCCCAGTCTACCAAGGGTAAAGGCCAAAGAAAACCATGGTGCAAGGTCTGTAAGCAAAAGACCCACTGGACCAGTGATTGCACCAAGTCCAAAGACTCCAGTCCAGCACCCACCAATGCCCCTAAGGCACCTGTTCCCCCTAGTACAGTTGGTGGAAGTGCTCCAGCAAAGGGTTTAGTAGGGTTCACCCTGGGAACTGAGTTGGGCTCTGACTTAGTCAGAGAACTGACTCAGGCTGTGTTAGTCTGTGATGGAGGCATGGATGTGACCTCCACTGTGAGTCCCAGTAATCTGGGCAAGTACAGACAACAGCCTTTAATCAATGGACGTGAGGCTTTGGCATTTAGGGACACAGGGGCAAGTGTCACAATGGTGACACAAGACCTTGTGCTTCCTGGGCAAGTTATGCTTGGTGAGATGTACCAAGTGACCAATGCTAGCAATGTCAGAACAGACGATACTCTGGCAGTTGTTAACTTCTCCTGGGGAGGGGTAACTGGCCTTAAGAAGGTTGTGGTAAGTGCAGACCTACCAGTCGAATGCTTGCTTGGCAATGACTTAGAGACTTCTGCTTGGGCAGAAGTGGAGCTCAGGACCCATGCAGAAATGCTGGGGATCCCTGCAGATGTGTTTGCTGTGACCAGGTCACAAGCCAAAATGTCTAGCACTGAACAGGCCTTGGATTCTGGAAGAAAGGACCAAGTGCCTTCCAAGAGGAGGAGTAGTAGGGTTAAGGCAGTGCCTTCCCCCTTGGCTCAGGAGGAAGATCAGTCCCTTGAGGGGGATGATCTCAGCCCTGAAGAAGGAACTGTCCCAGAGGAACTTGAACCTGACCAGGTTGAGTTCTTGGGGACAGGGGGACCTTCTAGGGCAGATCTGAGCCAGGAGCAGCAGAGCTGCCCCTCCCTTGAACCCCTCAGACAGCAAGCTGCTGCTGAGGCTGCTGGGAAAGCTAGTGGTCCCCATACAGTGTATTGGGATGATGGACTCCTGTACTCAGAGAGTAGAGACCCCAAGCCTGGTGCTACCAGGAGGTTGGTAATACCTTTGAAGTTCAGGGGCTTCCTATTGACCCTAGCCCATGATATTCCCTTAGCAGGACACCTGGGCCAGAACAAGACTTGGGACAGAATTGTCCCTCACTTTCACTGGCCCCACATGTCTGAAGACAGTAAGGAGTTTTGTCGCTCCTGTGTGACCTGCCAAGCCAGTGGCAAAGCAGGTGGCACTACAAAGGCCCCCTGATACCACTACCTGTGGTGGGGGTGCCCTTTGAGAGGGTAGGGATTGACATTGTTGGTCCCATGGATCCCCAAACAGCCTCTGGGCACAGGTTTATCCTGGTGGTAGTGGATCATGCCACCAGGTACCCAGAAGCTATTCCCCTCAGGACCACTACAGCACCTGTGGTGGCAAGGGCCCTCCTGGGAATCTTCTCAAGAGTGGGCTTTCCTAAGGAGGTAGTATCAGACAGGGGTGCTAACTTCATGTCTGGGTACTTAAAAGCAATGTGGAAGGAGTGTGGAGTGACTTATAAGTTCACCACACCCTATCACCCACAATGCAATGGTTTAGTTGAGAGATTCAACAAAACCTTGAAGGGCATGATTAAAGGGCTCCCAGAAAAGCTTAGGCGTAGATGGGACATACTCTTGCCCTGCCTTTTATTTGCATATAGGGAGGTGCCTCAGAAGGGGGTTGGTTACAGCCCTTTTGAACTTCTGTTTGGCCACCCTGTGAGGGGTCCACTGTGCTTGGTGAAGGAAGGATGGGAGTTACCTCTCAAGCCCCCAAAGCAAGATATAGTGGATTATGTACTTGGTCTCCGCTCCAGGATGGCTGAGTACATGAAAAAGGCAACCAAAAACCTTGAGGCTAGCCAGGAACTTCAGAAGGCCTGGCATGACCAAAAGCTGTTCTGACTGTTTACCAGCCAGGACAGAAGGTGTGGGTGTTGGAGCCAGTGGCCCCAGCAGCTCTCCAAGACAAATGGAGTGGACCCCACACTATTGTTGAGCAGAAGGGTGAGGTCACTTATTTAGTGGACCTAGGAACACCCAGGAGTCCCCACAGGGTTCTCCATGTCAACAGGTTAAAACCATATGTGGACAGGGCAGACATGGGCTTGTTCATGGCTACTGATGAAGGGCAGGAGGAAGAGAGTGACCCACTCCCTGACCTGCTCTCACAGAACCCTGACGATGGGTCAGTTGATGGTGCAGCCTTGGCAGGCAGCCTCACTACCCAGCAACAAACTGATTGCAGGCAAGTCCTCAATCAGTTTCGACATATGTTTTCACTGACACCCAGTCAGACCACCTGGTGCACTCATGAAGTGGACACTGGGGACAGTCTGCCTATTAAAAACAAGATTTATAGGCAACCTGACCATGTCAGGGACTGTATCAGGACTGAAGTCCAGAAAATGTTGGAATTGGGAGTAATTGAGCCCTCAGATAGCCCTTGGGCTAGTCCAGTAGTCCTAGTACCGAAACCTCACACCAGTGGTGGAAAAAGAGAGATGAGGTTTTGTGTAGACTACAGGGGTCTCAATGCAGTCACTAGGACTGATGCCCATCCAATACCCAGGGCAGATGAGCTCATAGATACTTTGGCCTCTGCCAAATATCTCAGCACATTTGACCTAACAGCTGGCTACTGGCAGATCAGACTAGCTGATACTGCAAAGCCCAAGACAGCATTCTCAACCCCTAGTGGGCATTATCAATTTGTGGTAATGCCCTTTGGTCTGAAGAATGCACCTGCCACTTTCCAGAGGTTGGTGAACACAGTTCTCACAGGACTGGAAGCCTATAGTGCAGCTTATCTAGATGATATTGCTGTCTTTAGCTCCACCTGGGAGGATCACCTGGTCCACCTCAGGAATGTTTTACAGGCCCTGCAAAAGGCAGGCCTGACTATCAAGGCCACTAAGTGCCAGATAGGGCAGAGTCAGGTTGTGTACCTGGGCCACCTTGTGGGTGGAGGCCAGGTTCAACCTTTGCAGAGCAAGATCCAGACCATCATGGACTGGACTGCTCCCACTACCCAGACTCAGGTGAGAGCCTTCTTAGGCCTGACTGGGTACTATAGGAGATTTGACAAGGGGTATGGATCAATAGTGACACCCTTGAATGACTTAACTTCTAAGAAAATGCCCAAAAAGGTTCAGTGGACAGTTAGCTGTCAAAAGGCATTTGATGACCTAAAGCAGGCCATGTGCACTGCTCCAATTCTGCAGAGTCCTGATTACTCCAAGAAGTTCATTGTTCAAACAGATGCATCTGAATTGGGGGTAGGGGCTGTACTGTCACAATTGAATGAAGAAGGTCAGGATCAGCCAGTAGCTTTTATTAGCAGAAGGCTGACCCCTAGAGAGAAACGTTGGTCAGCCATAGAGAGGGAGGCCTTTGCTGTGGTCTGGGCTCTGAAGAAGTTGAGGCCATACTTGTTTGGTACACACTTCCTGGTTCAGACAGACCATAAGCCCCTCTTATGGCTAAAACAAATGAAGGGTGAAAACCCCAAACTGCTTAGGTGGTCCATTTCCCTACAGGGGATGGACTTTACAGTGGAACATAGGCCTGGGAGTAACCATGCGAATGCAGATGGACTCTCTAGGTATTTCCACTTAGAACATGAAGACTTAACTGGGCAAGGTTAGTTTAATGTCCCTACGTTTGGGGGGGTTGTGTAGGAGAGTAGGATCTGCTTCACATGGGTACCCCCACTTTTTGCTGATGCTTCACTGTTTTTCGACATTAGTCTGGCTGGGGCCCTGCTAATCAGAACCCCAGCCTAGCTGCTTCCTCTCTAAAATGGTTTCCATGTGCCTTAGGCACATCTCTGATTGGGATCTGGAGTGCCCTTATAAGTCCCTAGTATATGGTATACTATGTACCAAGGGCATAGGTACCTCAGAGGCCTGCCAGGGGCTGCAGCATGTATTATGCCACCCCTGGAAGGCCATCCAAACTGACACCACAGGTCTGCTACTGCAGCCTGGGTAAGGTGGTGCATGCACCCCTTACTGTGATATAGGTTACCTATATCACGAAGTACATACACACATAGAAACCTATAAGTCACTCCTAAGGCAGAGTGCATGGTTCCTATGTGAGAGGGTGCCCCTGAATGAGCAGGGCCCCTCTGCAGCGTTCGGAGACCATCTCTGATGCTGTTTGTAGTGCAGCCTGACCATATACTCTTAAGCGCATTATATCCTCGCGGTAAAATGCTAACTTTGGAATGGCTGCACCTAAACATGTCGTGTTTGGTGTCAAACATCTTGGAATACTACCCCCCCCCCGCCAATCCTGGCGGCGGGGGTAGCATTCCACCCTTCTAGAGGGAAAGACATGTTAACTCTGACGAGTCCGGTAACTTCTTTCCAGAGCCCTGGCATCACAAAATGGATGCTGCTGCCACAGACACGAGTCTGGCCTCCTGCTGCTGGACGAAACTCCGGCAGGAGAGGCCTGGACAATAGGTTTCCTGTCCCAGGGAGGTGTGACCACCTCCCCAGACAGGATAATGTGTATTGGGGCTGGGCGGGAGCACTTTCGGGTGCTTTGAAGTCCTGCACTGGGGGCACATTTGGTGTCCCTGTGCATACCCCAGTTCAAACCGGATCAGGGGCTTGCAGCCCCTGCTTTGGCGCGAACTGGACAAAGGGAAAGGGGTGTAGCCACCCCTCTGCCCTGACCCACCCATAGGTGGGGCCACAGAGTAGTCCAACCCCTATTTTTAGAATAAAGGTAGGAACCCAGTCCTTAGGACTTTAGATTAGACCTGGACGAAACTCTGAAACTGAATCCTGGACCTTCGACGCTCTACGACAAGATTAGAGGACTGAAGAATCTCCCTTGGGGTCAAGGAGTGACTCCCCTGCTTGGCAGGCACCAAAGAAGCATCTGTCCAGTTCGCATTACTGAAGCTCCCGTCGGACGCCGAAGTCATCGCATCACCAGAGGTGGATTCTCAGACTTCCCCGAGGCTACCCTGAGTCCCCAGCAAAGCTGAGGCCCGTGGCTATCGTGGGTGACTTGAGACCGTGACCCCTGGACACCGAGCACATTTGCAAGTGCACCATCTTCTGGGTCTCCCAAGAAGTCGTGCTTTGGGCTCCGAGTAGCCCTAGCCTCCAGCACCACCTGCACCGAAGATCACTGGCCCTCACTCCACGAGTGTCCTGTAAGCCAGCTCCACGTGCGGCGTCACGAGGCTCCTTCGCGGTCGCTAGCCCGTTGGCTAGTAGCCCCTAACGAAGGCCAATCTTTTCCTTACTTGGCATCCTGGTTGCTCCAGGCCTGCCCTCACTTACCCTCGCTGGGTGAGTTCCACAGACCTTGCTGGTCTGCACCATCGACGATCTTCATCTTACTTGAGACTTGCCGTTGCCAAGGCTTGTTGGGTCCAATTCGGTCGCCGACACCTCAGCACTCGACAGACATCGAGCACCAGCCCGAATCCTGCTCCTGGTCGCCGACAACGCCTCCCGGACATCGTGGCTGAAGAGTCAAGACGACCGTCAACGCACCTGAAGCACTCGACATCGGTGGGCATCTGTCCATCGCCTTCCTGGTCACTGGCTAGTGACCCAGACTCTGTCCCCTCTGCTTTCAGGTTCACCAGAACTCCGATCCACTCTTGGATCCACCCGGACACTTTTCTCTTGGCCGCCAGCAGCACTTTGCAGCAGATCGCCATTCGAATCGACGACGAAACCCGACCCCGAAAGGCACCTATGCACCCGGCTTCCCTGGGTGAGGTAACACGAGTACTCCGGTGCTCCCGTGGGTAGAGACTCTTCAAAGTCCTAGATCTCAAAGGGTTTTGTCCTAGTCCTCTTCTAAGTGTCCCTTTCCTCTATTTTCCCGATCCCGACTTTCTCCATAGAAGTTAACGGCGTATCGCGGTTGTGTATTTACACTGCACGCGTCTCCTGTGGGTCCCCTGTGTCACTACCTTGGGTGGTTCCTTGTGGTCCAAGCACTTCTAGAGGCTCTAGGCCTAGTGTCTAGTTCAGTCGTGGTTCGCATACCACTTTATTGGTATATGGTTTGGTACGCCCCTAGGGCCCAAACGTGTATTTGTGCTATTATTGTGATTTAAGATCTTATAACTTATGTATTTCGAACTCTAGCCTCATAAAGAGACTAGAGGGGTGTGTTTAGTAATAAATACATATATTTTGAATATATACCTGGTGTGGTGCTCTTTCATTTGGTCACTCAAGAGATTATAGACTGGTAAAACAAGCTGCTTTACATTCCTTCAAGACTTAGCCTGAAGGCTGCTCTCCATAGCTACCACTAGGATAGCTTTCAATAAGGTTGTCTTTAACCTATCTACCATAAGAGTCGATTTGGACTGGTGCAAGGTGCCCACTATAATTAGTGGACAGCATATGCCAGGCCAACTTCTCACATGGTCTATTTGAACCAGCCCGTTTTCGTATTACGAAAAATGGGGACTCTAGAGACTTTTATGATCCAGCAGATTTGCAGCAATTCCTAGATCAAATGAAAACACAAGATATGGATACACAAGATACTTCAATTGATCATAGCCATGCGAGCTTGAGTTCCACACAACAAACACTTGATAATAGAAGACGTAATGTTAGCAATCCTCGCCAAAGAGGAAGAGATCTAGAAAGACCTACTCGTGCCCAAGATGATAAATCTTCAGCGTTGCACGCTGCTTCTGTTTTTGCACAAGATCAACATAGAGATAAGTCTCGTTCCCCTTTGAAACCTGCCTCAGAAGAAGACTGACAATTAATAGGACAAATTTAGTCATTAAATAAGTTCATATTGTTGAAATTTAAAATAAGATAAGTACTGCATTACTTATATTTTTATTGTAAAAGTTGAATTGATTAGACAGTGTAAATCTATGCGATATAGATGGAAATATTATTCAAGTTTTGCGTAATAGAATGCTATCTATTCATCATGTTTTATAATATGTATTGGATTATACTGTTTCATTAGCATGATCCATTTTATCATATTATAATATTTAATAATATTTGCTTGAGCTTTTCACTTATCTGTTCTATTTCGTATATTTATTATATTAGATCAATTAATTTTTAATTTGTGTGCATTTATATATAGCAATGAATGTTCTCATATCTAATATATATTATATTTATTGAATTTTCGAGATGGTAACATATACCCTGCTTAAAGGTCCTACTCATCTGATTTTATATATGTATTTGCATTATGCGCTTTCCTATAGATTCAGCATATTATGCTAATCTATGTTATGCTGTGATGTGTATAATATATGGATTGGCAGTATTTGTTATCCCTTCGTCGGGGCTCCTCTCCACGGTGGAGCTTCGGGAGATATAGACCCGCAGTTCACAGTTTAGTATTTTTGGCACTTATATTATTCTCTACCAATATCTAAACTATATTTACCTTAATTTTACTGTCTCTACACATTTCCTACTCTCACAACTTATACTCCCTTTGTGTCTCTGATTATATCTCTGCTAAACCAGGGGTTTCTCTTCCTATTTTCTACCCTCTCCCCTCCTTTCTAATCCTCCCCCCACCTTTTTTTTCTTTTCTTTTTTTTCTTCTTAAACTCATTGGCACCTCATAAATATGTCCAACACGCCCAACACACGCCCTCTTTCTGTGATTATATGGAATGTGCATGGACTTACTCACTACATCAAAAGAAAGAAAGTACTGTCATATCTTCAATCCAAGAGGACAGATGTGGCATTACTTCAAGCGTATAACCTCACAACTTCAGAGTGAAGATACGCGTTTTCTTTTTGGTTTTAATTAGGGTGATGGCCACACTTCATTAAAATTGTTTTGAGTGGACCATCACTTCCTATTTTAAATTACACTTACTTACACATCATTATCACCTACACTGTTCTAGGGCCCTCACACGCACTACACCCTACGGCATAAGGAATAAAGATCTCCGCAAGAAGGCCCCATCTCGGGTGCCAATCGGGTATTGCAGCGCCGACCCGATAAGGAGCAGACCCGATGATGAAGCAAGACACCTAGCTGGCTGGGTGTGTGAGGGTCTTTTTCCGAAAGGAGGAGATTCTCCTCCTGACTTCTCGCTCTACACCACCATGTGGAGCCCATGATCGATCACAACCACCTGCTTTAGACATTAGGAACTGCATACCATCATTGTAGAGATTACTTCAAGAGACATATTTGGATACATTGGAGTCAGAGAAACTCTGTAGAGATTGGGTAGGCAAAGTAATTCACAGTAGTATACAAAGGGATGAACATACAACCGCAGGCCCCACACGCAAATGTGGAGTAGCAATTCTAATCCGTAAATCTCTCCAAGTCACAATATCAAAAACATGGACAGATCCTGAAGGTCGTTATGTATTTGCCAAGCTACGTCTTGGAGATACCTACATTTGTGTTGGCTCTGTTTATGCTCCAACAGGATCAAAAAAATCTTTTTTTCTTCATCTAAATCGTTTGTTAGTTGAGATAGGTGCATCACAATATCTCATAGGTGGTGACTGGAACATTGTAAGGGAACCAATTTTAGATAGAACAGGACCCTTAGATAAAAATAATAATGCTGACAGGGCATTAATGGATGACATCTTAGCTGATAATGGATTAATTGATCACTGGCGTCTTTCACATCCGTCAGATACTGAGTACACATTTTCATCTCCAACGCATGGTACCCTCTCTCGTTTGGATTATTTTTTAGTATCACAAAGATTAGTTCAATCCATTCAAGAATCTTGTATTTTGGAAGCAGCATTATCTGACCATTCCCCGGTCCTCTTAGCCATTGAAGTTGGCATACCCAGACCAGGGCGTAAACCCTGGCGCATGAACATACAACGACACAAGTCTCCAGAGGGTAAACATCAATTACAAACATTTTTTCAAGACTATATTTCTATGAATCAGGGTTCGGTAACCTCAAGTAAAGTGATATGGGCTGCGGCTAAAGCTACTATCAGACGTCAATTGATGCGCAAGGCGGCATTTGCCAAAAAACGAAATGCTGCACGTCAACAAGAATTAGAACAGAACATTCAGTCGTATACCCGTCAATATACCATAGCACCAACACTGCAAAATTGTAAATCTCTAGAGCAAGCTTGAATGGCGCTAAATGGGCTTTTCACATCTAAGGCAGAGTTTGCCCTTCAAAAAATGAAAACAAGACATTATGAACAAGGTGAAAAGGCAGGTAGATTATTAGCGACACAACTAAGGCAAAGAGAAGCAGCCACGGCTATCCCAGCTATTAAATCATCTCACGGTCCAATTCTTACTAGACCACAGGACATAGTGAATGAGTTCGCTTCCTTTTATACGTCCCTCTACACACCAGACACACAAGTAAACACAGATAGACTAAACGACTTTCTTTCAAAAGTAGATCTTCCATACCTTTCCTATGATGGAAGGGCTTTTCTTGAAGGAGAAATTAGCAGGGATGAAATTGCGCAAGCAATATCTAAATTGCCATACCATAAAGCCCCTGGGGAAGATGGTTTTCCGGCTGAATTCTATCGTTGGGCTGGACATAATATAATTGATTCCCTATATGCTGCTTTTCAAGAAGCAGAGCGAGATAACTCCTTAAATCCTCTTTCTAACAAGGCAATAATCGCAGTACTCCCTAAACCTGGAAAGGACCCTTTGCTTTGCACCAGTTACCGTCCCATTTCACTCCTGAATTGCGATATCAAAATATTTGCTAGCATTTTGGCTTTTCGTCTTAAAAAGGTATTACCTTCCTTAATTCACTCAACTCAAGTAGGATTCGTTCCAGGACGTTCCTCTAGGAATCACTTACGTACACTGGCGCATACCCTATGTTATGCTAAAAACCTCCCACAAGACGCATTAGCTTTATCACTAGATGCTGAAAAGGCCTTTGACCGCATAGAATGGGACTATCTTTTTAAAGTGCTCGAACGTTTTGGACTTGGAAACCAGTTTATTCAGAAAGTACGACTACTATATGATAATCCTTCCGCACAAGTTAATTGTGGAGGCTTCATATCAGAATCATTTCCAATCCAAAGAGGAACACGTCAGGGATGTCCTCTATCCGCACTTCTTTTTCTTTGAGCAATGGAGCCTTTACCAGCCACGATTCGTCAATCAGAAGCAGTTACAGGCATACCCCTCCCTATAAGTGAATCAAAATTTTATCTATACGCAAATGACATATTACTCACCTTAACAGACCTCCCTAATTCATTGCCATCTTTGCTTCAAATTATAGACACTTTTTCTTCATTCTCAGGTTATAAAATAATTGGGACAAGAGTGAAGCCTTACCTATTTCTGATGGAACCACTAAAGCGGCTATACACAACTTCCCCTTTCATTGGCAACCCTCACGTCTTAAATATTTGGATATCTTAGTGAATAAGGGTATGGAAGGTATGATTACAGATAACCTGAACCCACTGATTGTTTCAAATGCAACATGACTTTGATAAGTGGAAAATTTTGAATCTTTCCATGTGGGGTAGAGTTCAAGCTGTTAAAATGGTTACACTTCCTCGTTTTCTATATACCTTAGGTATGCTCCCTCTCCATATTCCCTTGTCTACTTTGAGACTCATAGATTCCAAAATAAAAACTTTTATATGGGGCTCAATGAAACCTCGTTTGGCCATGACGAAATTAAAGGCTCACCATTCTTCTGGAGGTATGAGTCTTCCATCCATTGAACATTATAACTTAGCATTGCAGATTTCTCAATTATCATATATGTTACCTGGAGTCTCTGATGTTCCGCAATGGGTCCATTTAGAACGCCATCTTTTATCTTCGGGCTCTGATATTTCTGCACTTTATGGCACTAAAATTGCACATCAAAAACCCACAAACCCAATCCTATCAGCCATGTCCAAATCGTGGCAAAGAGCACACTGTTTATTAGCTTTAAACTCCCATATACATGAAAAGGCACCCATATGGAATAATTCCGGTGTTCGTATTAATAAGAAGGTATTATCATGGCCATTATGGGAAGCAGCAGGTATTCAAACATTAGATCAAATTTTTATAATGGTGACTTTAAAACATTCACACATATACAAGAGGAATTCGGTCATCCATCGCATCAATCCCTAAAATATAACCAGCTCAAGCAATGTTTGGAAAAACAATTAGGTTCACATTCTCCGGTGCTGTCAAATTCACAGATAGTATCATACCTAAATACCTGGGGAACACATAAAGGAGTGATATCTGGTTTATACAGAGTTTTTACAACACATCTTTTTTCTCAACCTCTAACACAGACACTACAATTTAAATGGCAGTCACGACTTTCAATTTCTTACACTACTGATGCATGGGAGACAATAATGGAGAATCTAGATAAAGGAACCCGTGAAGCTCGACTTAAATTTTGTCTATTTAAGATTCTTCATGATTGGTATTGGTCTCCTGCAAGATTAAAGAAAGCTGGTTTAATTTCCCATGCCAATTGCTGGAGATGTGATAACACCAACTGTGACTCAGCACACATTATATGTGACTGTCCGTTGATTCAACCTTTCTGGGCATATGTGGGAAAAATCTTATCTTCTACTATGCCTTTATATCTTCCGTTCACTCCTGCTGTTATTATCCTTCATGACCTTCAGTTATCTCCAAAACTCACCAAACCCCAATGTCGACTTTTTCACACAGCAATGGCCACAGCAAAAATATGTATTCTACGCCATTGGAAATCTCCATCTCCTCCTTCGCAAGAAGAATGGTTGACAACTATGTTCCAAACAGCATCACATGAGAGAATAATTTATAATCTTCAAAATCAAACTGACATATTTCTTCGTGTTTGGTCACCTTTCCTGAACCTGAATAGTGGCATGGATATTGATTATAACACTCCAGAAGTGGATACTAATACCCCTTGATCTGACATTTGACAATATCCTTTCTTTCTTCCTCCCTCCTCTCCCTCCTTCCACCCCTGGTTTTCATGCTTTCCTATTATTATATTAACTTATAGTTTTGTTCTATTATTATTTTATTATTCTATTATCTTATTATTCTCTCTTTTCTAATTTTCTTCTATTCTTTTATTCTTACTATATCTTATTGACATCTCATTTCTCATTTCTCTTCATATAAGTTCTATTGATATGCTTTGTTAGTTCTTATATCAACTATTTCTCTATATTCTATTCAATACTCCTTTCTCGATATATTTTACAATTTTCGATTTTACAAATGAATTACTCCTCGAGGGCTGAGGAGATTTGTCATGTTACTATTTTCTATAGTTGTAGTTATATATAATGTTTAATCTATATACTCAATTTATATATCTATTGAGTTAACCTATGATTGATTCTTTAAGACTTTTATATCTCTTATATATGTTGCTTGCGTTATTTAAATATTTAACGTTTCTCACACCATATTTATTCAACTGTATACCTTACTATTTATCTTTATAGTTGTAAGTGTTATTTATTGGTGCATAGTATTTATCATATATGCATTTTCTCTTTTCTTTTCCATATATTCCGCATATTTATTCATATCATTCAAATTGTAAGTTATTATTAACTTTATTGTACTTATGATGAAATTTTCTCAAAATGTCAATAAAAAATTATAACACAAGGAATTAGAAATCACCACTGGGACCAGAAAATGTCCTTAAAGCACTGTCTAGAGGACTATGAATGAGGAATTAAAACTAGGAACAGAGACGCACCTGCAGAACTGCCTAGAGGGCTAAGAATTGGGAATTACTACTGGGACCAGAGAAGCAGCTAGCAGCACTGTCTAGAGGACTTAGAATTAGGAATTACCACTGTAACCAAAGAAGCAGCTAGCAGCACTGCTTCTAGGACTAAGAATGAGGAATTACCACTGTGACCAGAGACACAGCTGCAGCACTGCCTAGACGACTTAGAATGAGGAATTACCGACGGGAGCAGAGAAGCAGCTAGCAGCACTGCCTTGAGGACTTAGAATGAGGAATTTCCACTGGGACCAGAGAAGCAGCTAGCAGCACTGCCTAGAGGACTTAGAATGAGGAATTTCCAATGGGACCAGAGAAGCAGATAGCAGCACTGTCTAGAGAACCTAGAAGGAGGAATTACCACTGGGAACAGAGAAGCAGCTAGCAGCACTGCCTAAAGGACTTAGAATGAGGAATTACCGACAGGACCAGAGAAGCAGCTATCAGCACTGCCTAGAGGACTTAGAATGAGGAATTACCACTGGGACCAGAGAAGCAGCTAGCAGCACTGCCTAGAGGACTTAGAATGAGGAATTACCGATGGGACCGGAGAAGCAGTTGCAGCACTGTCTAGAGGACTTAGAATAAGGAATTACCATTGGAACCAAAGAAGCAGCTAGCAGCACTGCCTATAGGACTAAGAATGAGGAATTACCACTGTGACCAGAGACACAGCTGCAGCACTGCCTAGACGACTTGGAATGAGGAATTTCCGACGGGAGCAGAGAAGCAGCTAGCAGCACTGCCTTGAGGACTTAGAATGAGGAATTACCAATGGGACCAGAGAAGCAGATAGCAGCACTGTCTAGAGGACCTAGAAGGAGGAATTACCACTGGGAACAGAGAAGCAGCTAGCAGCACTGCTTAGAGGAGTTAGAATGAGGAATTACCAATGGGACCTGAGAAGCAGATAGCAGCACTGTCTAGAGGACCTAGAAGGAGGAATTACCACTGGGAACAGAGAAGCAGCTAGCAGCACTGCCTAGAGGACTTAGAATGAGGAATTACCGACAGGACCAGAGAAGCAGCTAGCAGCACTGCCTAGAGGACTTAGAATGAGGAATTACCACTGGGACCAGAGAAGCAGCCAGCAGCACTGCCTAGAGGACTTAGAATGAGGAATTTCCCATGGGACCGGAGAAGCTGCTAGCAACACTCTCTAGAGGACTTAGAATGAGGAATTACCACAGAGAAGCAGCTAGCAGCACTGCCTAGAGGACTTAGAATGCGGAATTACCGATGGGACCAGAGAAGCAGCTAGCAGCACTGTCTATAGGACTTAGAATGAGGTATTACCACTGGGACTACAGAAGCAGCTAGCAACATTGTCTAGAGGACTTAGAATGAGGAATCACCACTGGAACCAGAAAACCCGCTAGCAGCACTGTCTGGAGGACTATGAATGAGGAATTACAACTGGGAACAGAGACGCAGCTGCAGCACTGCCTAGAGGACTAAGAATGGGGAATTACCACTGGGACCAGAGAAGCAGCTAGCAGTACTGCCTAAAGGACTTAGAAGGAGGAATTACCACTAGGACCAGAGAAGCAACTAGCAGGACTGCCTAAAGGATTTAGGATGAGGAAATACCGACGGGACCAGAGAAGCAGTTGCAGCACTACCTAGAGGACTTAGAATGAGGAATTACCAATGGGACCGGAGAAGCAGCCAGCAGCACTCTCTAGAGTACTTAGAATGAGGAATTACCACAGAGAAGCAGCTAGCAGCACTGCCTAGAGGTCTTAGAATGAGGAATTACCGATGGGACCAGAGAAGCAGCTAGCAGCACTGTCTAGAGGGCTTAGAATAAGGTATTACCACTGGGACTACAGAAGCAGCTAGCAACACTGTCTAGAGGACTTAGAATGAGGAATCACCACTGGAACCAGAAAACCCCCTAGCAGCACTGTCTAGAGGACTATTAATGGGGAATTACCACTGTGATCAGAGATACAGCTGCATCACTGCCTAGAGGATTTAGAATGAGGAATTTCCGACGGGACCAGAGTAGAAGCTAGCAGCACTGTTTAGAGAACTAAGAATGAGGAATTATCATTAGGACCAGAGAAGCAGCAAGCAGCACTGCCTAGAGGACTTACAATGAGGAATTACCAACGGGACCAGAGAAGCAGCTAACAGCACTGTCTAGAGGATTTAGAATGTCCCGATCCATATAGGGGACCATTCCCTATCCCAATTGGTGCACATACCAGTGTTTTTGTGACATTATTATACAGAAGGAATATCGTGCCTCATTTACTACAAAATGACGCAGCGCTGTGCAGCAAGTCATTTTACTGCGCTGAGTTGTGTCATTTTAAAAGCACAGGGATGTGTCGTATTAACAACAATACGACACATCCATGTGCTTTTCCCCTGTGCTGGCGTACAATTGGCTGCCATGCGCCAGCGCAGGCACCTTTGCGTCATGTTGCAAGGGTGCCTGCGTTGTGGGGAAGATTGATTTTTTTCAGGAAGTGACACCTTCCTGCACAAAAACAATTATTGATGGCATTTTCCTCTTTCTATGCGTGCTGCAAAATGCAGCACGCATAGAAAGAGGAAAAACGAGGAGAAATAAAAGTAGTTCTCCTTGTTGCTCCACTGATTCTCACGCATTCTCAGTTTTACAAAACTTTGTAAATCTGGGAATGTGTCAGGTTCCATAGATGTTGCGTGGGAACCCCCATAGCAACACCGATGAAACGCCCCTTTCACGCAGAGTAATGCGTGAAAGGGGCCCATATTTACAGGGCCATGAAAAGTCACGTAGGTTGACTTTAAGTTGCCTTGTATATATGGGCAAGCCCATTGCGCCGCAGGTGCGTTAAAAAAAGTGAGGCACCGGCGGCGCTATGGGCTTGCAAATGAGGCACATAGAATGGATCTCATTCTAAGTCCTGTGCAAAATTCGTCAAGCCAGCACATAAATCAGAGTGCACAAACAGAAAGCAAAACATATAAATTCACCCTGCTCCTAATTAAACTAAGTAAAATCTTGCGTCTTGAGTAAGGGTATTGTATACATGTTAAACAAACCCAAAAATAAAGGAACACTACGACAACAAAAATGGAGTCTGCAATGAAAAAAAACATGACACAAACAGTGGCCACGTTTACACAATGTGAAAAATTAACAAATAATTTTTGTCATCGGCTAATTGGCTTTGAATTAGCACGTCAAAGTTGTTTTAAATAAAACAGAAAAAGGATTCTTTCTACAAAAAGAGCACGTTAACAAATAATGTTTGTCATCAGCTAATAGGCTTTGAATTAGCGTGTATAAGTTGTTTTAAAACAAACAGAAAAAAAGGATTTTAGCTACAAAAAGTGCAATCTATACTATATGTTAGTCAAAACAGTGGCATTAGCGTACAATACATCGCATAGGGTAATGTAACTAAAGAGACCAAAAAGGAACCTTCTTTACAAAATAGTGCAGCCTGTGCAAAAATAACATAGTGCGCAAACACAAAGGTAAAAATCCTTTAAAGAAAGAATACAGGTAATAGGCCAATACTCCAGGGGAGGAGCGTGACCTGAAAATGTGGGACAAATAAAGATCATAAACCAAACCAAAGCAAGCTTTTACGAACGACACACACTTGAACGAATCGCCAGCAAGGGGCGGAATTAATGCCCACATGCCGAACACAGCATGCCTCGCAGAGCTGCGTATGCGCTGCCTAGGTTCGACCTCAAAAGGGTGATCTCCACCAAGAACCATAAGTTGCAGTTCCTCACATAAATAAATGAATTTCTTGCCCCTTGAGAGGGGAAGACACAAGATCAGAAAGGATCTCCTATTCAAGTTAGGAAATGGTCGTAAATTGTTGAACATGGATATGTGCATCTTCAGACAAACATGGCAGGGCCAGACTTGTTTTTGGGACTAGAAATTATGAGAGAGAACTTTTGATGCTTTTTAAAGCCATGTACAGAAGACTGGACGTTTAATGTTCTAGAGAAAGCAAGTCTAATTGATAAGCAGGAGTCTAACCCCTGCCTTAATTTGTCAATTTGACAGCAAAGGCAGACGTGTAGAAAGGCGGACAGAAGATGGAGAAGATACGGTCTACAGAAGACAAACAGATAGGTTGCTTAAAGCAACTGCAACTCCCTATGGGAATCAACAAGCATTGGAAAAGCCAATCGGTCTGGTTTTAATTTGGTAATCCATGCAAACACAGGCATGCACAAATGCGCACAGACTACTTGTGCTGGGACTTTGTTCAACCTACCTCTTTTTGCACTTCCTATGTTTGTACCCTATTTTGTATTGCCCACACCTACGTTAATGCACTGTACCACGGCCGCTAGCTTGGGAATAAAGAAACATGGTAAGTGCAAGTTTAGGGAATGAAAAAGCAGGGTGTAGGCAATTTCACTTTCAGGTGCAAAAGGATTTTTAGGTGCAAAATCACTCTTGGTGCAACTCAGTATGTGTGTGAAAACCCTTTTAGAAGCAAAAATCACAAGCAGTGGAACGTCAAATTCAGGTAAAGCCAGATTAAGTTGCAAAAACTGATTATAAGTGCCCACATATATTAAGTTGCAACATCACTAATGGTGCAAAGAAAAAAAAATGCCCAATTCCTGCTAGAAAAAAATCTAAAAGAATCTGTGCTGAGAGAAGCCCAAATTAAGCAAAACCCTCCACGAATAAAAGCCTCAAGCAAATCCTTGTACCACAAAATAAGCCAAAATCAAATACAATCCTAATGTACAAGAAACATAAAGAAACCTGGATCTACCAACAAAGCAAACACAGGGAGATGATGGACCGAGCGCTGAAACTTTTCAGACACTCACCCCCAGTCACAGATTTGGGTTGAATCCATCATCATTCTTTAGCTCACTTCGCCAGCTCAGTTCAGACCCAGCTATATGCAAATCAGCCTTAACCATGTGCCTCGTGGGAACAGTCCAGCCAAGCCAGGTCTTCCCTGAACCGGAAACAAGCATCCTGGGACCGGTTTCTGGGTAACACCCTTCATCAGCCAGGCTAGCTTGAATCCAGTGGCAAAGTGAGCAAGGGACCCACGTCTGGGCATAACCTGCCAACTTAGGGCGAACAAAGCAAACAAGGAGATGATGGACGGAGCGCTGAAACTTTTCAGACACTCACCCCCAGTCACAGATCTGGGTTGAATCCATCATCATTCTTTAGCTCACTTTGCCACCTCAGTTCAGACCCAGCTATATGCAAATCAGCCTTGTCCCTGTGCCTCATGGGAACAGTCCAGCCCGAACTGCCAAGCCAGGTCTTCCCTGAACCGGAAACAAGCATCCTGGGACCGGTTTCTGGGTAACACCCTTCATCAGCCAGGCTAGCTTGAATCCAGTGGCAAAGTGAGCAAGGGACCCATGTCTGGGCATACCCTGCCAACTTAGGGCAAACAAAGCAAACACAAGGAGATGATGGACAGAGCGCTGAAACTTTTCAGACACTCACCCCCAGTCACAGATCTGGGTTGAATCCATCATCATTCTTTAGCTCACTTCGCCACCCCCAGTCACAGATCTGGGTTGAATCCATCATCATTCTTTAGCTCACTTCGCCACCTCAGTTAAGACCCAGCTATATGCAAATCAGCCTTGACCCTGTGCCTCTTGGGAACAGTCCAGCCCGAACTGCCAAGCCAGGTCTTCCCTGAACCAGAAACAAGCATCCTGGGACCGGTTTCTGGGTAACAATCTTCATCAGCCAGGCTAGCTTGAATCCAGTGGCAAAGTGAGCAAGGGGCTCACGTCTGGGCATACCCTGCCAACTTGGGACGCACAAATCAAACACAAGGAGATGATGGACGGAGCGCTGAAACTTTTCAGAAATCACCCCCAGTCACAGATCTGGGTTGAATCCATCATCATTCTTTAGCTCACTTTGCCACCTCAGTTCAGACCCAGCTATATGCAAATCAGCCTTGACCCTGTGCCTCGAGGGAACAGTCCAGCCCGAACTGCCAAGCCAGGTCTTCCCTGAACCGGAAACAAGCATCCTGGGACCGGTTTCTGGGTAACACCCTTCATCAGCCAGGCTAGCTTGAATCCAGTGGCAAAGTGAGCAAGGGACCCACGTCTGGGCATACCCTGCCAACTTAGGGCGAACAAAGCAAACACAAGGAGATGATGGACAGAGCGCTGAAACTTTTCAGAAATCACCCCCAGTCACAGATCTGGGTTGAATCCATCATCATTCTTTAGCTCACTTGGCCACCTCAGTTCAGACCTAGCTATATGCAAATCAGCCTTGACCCTGTGCCTCGTGGGAACAGTCCAGCCCCAACTGCCAAGCCAGGTCTTCCCTGAACCGGAAACAAGCATCCTGGGACCGGTTTCTGGGTAACACCCTTCATCAGCCAGGCTAGCTTGAATCCAGTGGCAAAGTGAGCAAGGGACCCACGTCTGGGCATACCCTGCCAACTTAGGGCGAGCAAAGCAAACACAAGGAGATGATGGACGGAGCGCTGAAACTTTTCAGACCCTCACCCCCAGTCACACATCTGGGTTGAATCCATCATCATTCTTTAGCTCACTTCGCCACCTCAGTTCAGGACCAGCTATATGCAAATCAGCCTTGACCCTGTGCCTCGTGGGAACAGTCCAGCCCGAACTGCCAAGCCAGGTCTTCTCCGAACCGGAAACAAGCATCCTGGGACCGGTTTCTGGGTAACACCCTTCATCAGCCAGGCTAGCTTGAATCCAGTGGCAAAGTGAGCAAGGGACCCACGTCTGGGCATACCCTGCCAACTTAGTGCGAGCAAAGCAAACACAAGGAGATGATGGACGGAGCGCTGAAGCTTTTCAGACACTCACCCCCAGTCACAGATCTGGGTTGAAGCCATCATCATTCTTTAGCTCACTTCGCCACCTCAGTTCAGACCCAGCTATATGCAAATCAGCCTTGACCCTGTGCCTCGTGGGAACAGTCTAGCCCGAACTGCCAAGCCAGGTCTTCCCTGAACCGGAAAGAAGCATCCTGGGACCGGTTTCTGGGTAACACCCTTCATCAGCCAGGCTAGCTTGAATCCAGTGGCAAAGTGAGCAAGGGACCCACGTCTGGGCATACCCTGCCAACTTAGGGTGAACAAAGCAAACACAAGGAGATGATGGACGGAGCACTGAAACTTTTCAGACACTCACCCCCAGTCACAGATCTGGGTTGAATCCATCATCATTCTTTGACTCACTTCGCCACCTCAGTTCAGACCCAGTTAGCCTGGCTGATGAAGGGTGTTACCCAGAAACAGGTCCCAGGATGCTTGTTTCCGGTTCAGGGAAGACCTGGCTTGGCAGTTCGGGCTGGACTTTTCCCATAAGGCACAGGGTCAAGACTGATTTGCATATAGCTGGGTCTGAACTAAGGTGGCGAAGTGAGCTAAAGAATGATGATGGATTCAACCCAGATCTGTGACTGGGGGTGAGTGTCTGAAAAGTTTCAGCGCTCCGTCCATCATCTCCTTGTGTTTGCTTTGTTTGCCCTAAGTTGGCAGGGTATGTCCAGACGTGGGTCCCTTGCTCACTTTGCCACTGGATTTAAGCTAGCCTGGCTGATGAAAGGTGTTACCCAGAAACCGGTCCCAGGATGCTTGTTTCCAGTTCAGGGAAGACCTGGTTTGGCAGTTCGGGCTGGACTGTTCCCATAAGGCACAGGGTCAAGACTGATTTGCATATAGCTGGGTCTGAACTGAGGTGGCGAAGTGAGCTAAAGAATGATGATGGATTCAACCCAGATCTGTGACTGGGGGTGAGTGTCTGAAAGTTTCAGCGCTCTGCCCATCATCTCCTTGTGTTTGCTTTGTTCGCCCTAAGTTGGCAGGGTATGCCCAGAAGTGGGTCCCTTGCTCACTTTGCCACTGGATTGAAGCTAGCCTGGTTGATGAAGGGTGTTAACCAGAAACCGGTCCCAGGATGCTTGTTTCCTGCTCAGGGAAGACCTGGCTTGGCAGTTCGGGCTGGACTATTCCCATAAGGCACAGGGTCAAGACTGATTTGCATATAGATGGGTCTGAGGTGGCGAAGTGAGCTAAAGAATGATGATGGATTCAACCCAGATCTGTAACTGGGGGTGAGTGTCTGAAAAGTTTCAGCGCTCCGTCCATCATCTCCTTCTGTTTGCTTTGTTCACCCTAAGTTGGCAGGGTATGCCCAGACGTGGGTCCCTTGCTCACTTTGCCACTGGATTCAAGCTAGCCTGACTGATGAAGGGTGTTACCCAGAAACCGGTCCCAGGATGCTTGTTTCCGGTTCAGGGAAGACCTGGCTTGGCAGTTCGGGCTGGACTGTTCCCATAAGGCACAGGGTCAAGACTAATTTGCATATAGCTGGGTCTGAACTGAGGTGGCGATGACAAGGACCTCCGTTTTATCTGGGTTGACTTTTAGAGGTGTGAGGTGTCACTGTCTAACCTGCCTCTTTATCACACCATCTTTCTCTTGTCTTTGTATCTCTCTCCCTCAGCTATATCTTTCTCACCTGCCTTTTTATCACCTATGTCTTGCCTGTCTTTCTCTGTGGTCTCTTCCTCACCTTTGTTTCTCTTTGCCACCTCACTCTCACCTGTCTCCTTTACAGACTCAACTGCCTTTTTCTAGGCAGTGTCTCTTTACTACCACTTTCTCACCTCACACTCTCGGTTGAGCCTTTTCACCTGCCTCTGTGTTTTTACCACTTCTCTATGACTTATCTGTCTCTGTCTCCCATTCTCTTTAAGCTGCCACTGGCTAATCTGCCTGTGTTTTATCAGCCCTCTGTATCTCATGCATTTTACTTTTTATGTGCCTCTCAGCAACTTCTGCCCCTGTGATTTGCTGGCCCCATCTGTCTCTTTACCACATGTTTTTTATCACCTCTCACTTGTCTCCCTCTCCCAACACCCTCAGCTGTCTCATACTTCTCTCTTTATTGCCAAACATTCTTCATCTGTCGCACCCTCCCTCTATGTCAGGAGTCTGTGTCTAATCTGTTTAATTCTTTAATACGCATTTCTCTCTTGTCTCTGTAACTGTCTCTCTTTGTCTCATAGCTACCTCTTTGTCACCTGTCCCCGTCTCTTTATCGCCATCTATCCCTCACCTGTCTATTTTGTCTTTCTCAGCTGTTTCTCGCCTGTCTATCTCTTTACCTTTCTCTCACACCTTTCACCCCTCCATCTTTCTCAGATGCCTCTTTATTACTCTCTCTCTTACCTTTCCTTTCTCTTTCTCAACTGTCTCTTTATCACTTCACTTTCATTCATTCTATCTATATCTGGGGTTGACAGTAAAGAACAGAGCTTCTCTGCTAGGCCGGCTGTGAAGTGCAGGGCCATGGACCATGTATGACGTCCTATAACATATGTGGCATCCTCCTCTATTAGTGGCAAGGAGATCAAACTACACCTCTACTCCACCGCACTCAGAGGTGGGAAAAAGAAAAACCTTTTTTATACAACCCTCACCCACTCTAGTAGTGGCATGCCTCATCATCGGGTTTACCCTGAGTTCTAAAGGTCAGGGTGGGCTGGACCATATTCCAGGGAGCCCTTTGAAGAATTGTTTTTTTTTGGGGGTGGGGGGTTATATACTAATAAATGTTATGTTATGTTAGCCAGATTTATAAAGCGCGCAGCTGCCCCAGCGAAGAGGCGTCCCGGCGCTGCCAGCAACAGAGAGTAGCAGAGTAAAGGAGAGACTGGTAGGCAACAGAAGAAGAGAGTAGGCGGCCTAAGCTGGTGGAAAGAGGAAGGTTTTAATAGCTTTCCTGAAAGCCAACAAGTCATTTAGGCAGCGGATCTGAGGGGGCAGAGAATTCCATAGCTTAGCAGCCGTGTAGTGGAAAGATCGACCACCGGCCCGTACACGCTTCACCCGGGGGACAGTGACTAAATACTGCCCCGAGGAGCGCAGCTCGCGCGTGGGTTTGTAGGGGGTTAGCGTATTGGCAAGGAGGCAGGGTGAGGCAAGTTTCAGGATCTTAAAGGATAGGCAAAGTGCCTTAAATTGGATCCGTTTGGCCACCGGAAGCCAGTGAAGCCGCCGAACGGCATCAGTGGCGGAACAGTGACGTGGGAGCCCTAAGAGGGCTCTGGCAGCCGCATTCTGCACACGCTGTAGTCGCGTTACCTCAGCCTGATTGGCTCCTAAGAGGAGCGAATTAGCGTAGTCCAGTCTGGATAGAATAGCAGACTGGACAATCAGCTGGCGAGTAGGCGGATTGAAAAACCTCAGCAGCGGCTTGAGTCCCCGCAAGAGACCAAAACAAGTGCCCGCAACTTTTTAGTATGTTCTTGGAAGCTGAGGGTGGAATCCATCCAGACCCCTAAGTTCTTAACCGCCAACTTAGGGGTTGGGGTGTCTCCAAGCACACTTGGCCACCACTGCTCATTCCAGAGGTTCCTGTCCTTCCCTACCAACAATACCTCCGTTTTAGTGGCGTTCAACTGAAGGCAATTAGAGTTCATCCACTCTGCCACGGCGGCCAGGCCGCTCCTAAACCTGAGGGCGTCCAGAGGGGAACCATCAGATAGGGCCACCACTAGCTGCGTATCGTCAGCATATGAGACCATAGTGAGGCCCATCTTCTTGGCCACCGTAGCAAGAGGCTGGACATATAAATTGAACAGTACGGGGCTCAGAGCCGAGCCCTGGGGTACCCCTTGCCCAATGGAATGGGGCTGAGAGAGGAACGGGGGGGCTGACACGCGGAAGGATCTATCGCTCAAGAATGACCTAAGCCATTCGAGTGCGAGGCCCACTACCCCAGCAGCCTCCAGACGTTGTAGCAGAATGGCGTGTGAAATCGTGTCAAACGCGGCACTGAGGTCAAGTAAAATCAGAGCCGCAGTATGACCAGAGTCCAGGATGGTCCGTAGGTGAACAGTCATTGCCAGCAGAGCTGTCTCTGTGCTGTGACCCGCACGGAAACCATTTTGCGAAGGGTCCAGAATGTTATTAGTATTGAGAAATTTAGTAAGGATGTTATTAACATGGGCCTCAGCAATCTTAGCCACCCACGGCAGAAGGGAGATTGGCCGGAAATTTTCCAGCTTTGCTGGGTCCAACGAGGGGTTTTTAAGGATGGGAGAGACCCTAGCCTGTTTCCAGAGCACAGGAACCACAGCAGTGGTAAATGAGGTGTTAATAATCTGGCACAAAGGTGTAAAAAAAAGAGACAGTGAGTCCCTAAACTGGGCAGGACTTAGAGGATCAGCCGGAGAGCCAGATTTAACTTTCTTACTCATAAGAGTAAGCTCTTCCTGTGAGATACTGGGGATAGCTGACAGAGAATGCAGAGGGGAGGGTCTGCAGCAGATGGCCGTAGAAGACGGCTTTTGTGGAAAAGAACGATAGATAGTATCCACTTTGTTAACAAAAAACAGCGCCAGGTCTTCACATTGTTGCTCAGAAGTGATCGCAGAGGCCTGGGGTTTATTTCTTACTCTCAGATCTTTCAGAATTTTAAAAATACATTTAGACGGGTTAGGACTCAATTGTATTTCGTTAGCATAGTAGGCAGCCCGGGCGATGCAGACATTTCTATGGTAGTTTTTAATCGCAGCCAAATAGTTTTTTTTTGTTATAGTGTCGTAGTCTTTCCTCCACAAGCGCTCTAGCTTCTTACATGCTTCCCGCAGCGAGGCCAGTGTGTCATTGTACCATGGGCTAGGGTCCGCAGAGCGGCCTTTCATCCATTTAGCTGGGATGATGGAGTCCAAAGATTGGACAATCCAGTTACAGAAATCACTGTAAGCCCCATCGGCATCGCTCTGAGGTGCTGGAAAATTCGCAGTGAGAAGCGCATGAAAATCCTCCAACCTCAGTTTACGCCAAGGGCGCCTGAAGACGGGGGGATGTATGTCCCTAACAAGGGGTTCAGGTGCCGTAAAAAGCATGGTTATCAAAGAATGGTCGGACCATCCCACAGGTTTAGGAGTCTCTACCGTGGCAAATGGAATGTTAGAAAAAATAGGGTCCAACAAGTGACCCGCTAAATGAGTGGGGCCAGGGACCAATTGATAGAGTTGGCAAGCAGCCAGGTCCACCAGCACGCTGATGACTGCGGCGTCTTGCGTCTGGTCAAAATGCAAATTGAGGTCCCCTAAGATGGTAAAATTGGCTGTGCCCATTGCAAGCGCATAGGTAGATTCTAGAAGGGCAGATTTAAAATACGTAGCTGGCCCATGAGGGCGATATACTAGTAGCCCGGAGATGGTAAAATGGGCACTGAGGGTGATACTGAATCGTGCACATTCGCAGCCCTCCATGGCTTCTTTGACAAAGCTGCAAGAGTAACATGATTTAAAAATGACCGCAATCCCACCCCCTCGAGACTCACGGTTGACAGTAAGGATGGTGTAGCCAGGAGGCAGTGCGAGGTTGGGTTCGGCTACCATGTCTACATTAAGCCAGGTCTCCGTGATAAAAAACACATCCGGAGCTTCCTCAAGGACCAAATCATGAATTTCAAGATAGTGTTTGGACAAGGACCGCACATTCAGCTGGAGAATTCTCACTGGCGGTCTAGTCTGGGGAGGCGGAGATGGAGGATGCGGCGGCATACAGGAGACATACCTGCAACCATGACAACAGAAAGGCCCCTCCAAGGGACCCAGCCGAGGCCCGCTGCAAACTTTACCCAGGGAGTTAACGGCCAATAGCTCCGCCCTAGGATAAGTATGGCGACCCAAGATGCTTTGGCCAGCATTCCTGGCAAGAGGCGACGAACAGGCGTGGACGGGCGCAGACGGGCTTGCCTTAGGCGCGCCAGCGGCGCGCCCGCTGCGCGCGGTCGCCAGCACATCCGCTCTAAGTAGGTACCGGGCAAGGAAGACTCCTCCTCAGCCTTTCCCCCGGAAGTGAATTACTAGGCCACGCCCTCCACACAAACGGCACACAGCCGGGGTGGACCAGGGCAGGACTAAAGAGATCAGCGAGCTACTACCAGCTGATCAGGTAACGTGACAGTTTTTTAAGCACAGTGCAAAAGAGCATAAAATAAAGAGTTACAATTTAAAACCAAGTAAAAGCGGTAAAACAACAGCAGCGCGCTACTCAGTATCCTACTCTGAGTGTCTCATCCTCCCTAAGGTATCCCTTTATTTTTGGTGGCGATGGGAAAGATTAAAACTGGAAATACACTGTGCAATCAGGATCTTGTGGCCCTATGACACTAGTGTTAAAAACACCAACATGTTTATGCCCTACTCTACTAGCCTAATATAGGTCCTGGGCTTTCCTCAGGATGAAGAGAATGAAAGTGTTTCCCCCAGTGCCTCACCACTGTAACAATTTTTACAGAAGAATGCGTGGCATGCAAAACGTTAAGCTTATGCATGCAGGTAAAAAGTGATGTACTTGCAGTATTTTGGAAGTATCACAGACTCAGGTGAGTACTACTCATCAGGGGGCAGTCGGGCTAGGCCCTGTAGTCAAACTAACGTCAAGGGTCCCTGCCCTCTATGAACTTGTTTGGTGCTCCGCTCTCCCTCTCCCTGGATAGGTACCTGTGTTACCACACTGCCACCAATAGAGGAGGATACCACATATGTTATAGGATATTTAATAGGGAGCACATATCCCCTCCCCTTTCACTTACGAAAGGATCGCTCTACCCTTCTAGGCTCAGGAGTCGCTTTCCTGCTCCTAATTTTTCAACCATGTATGACGTCATGGGGCGTAACGAAACTTGAGGGGCCCCCCTGCAAAGTACTTGGAGGGGCCCCCCACCCTACAGACCCAGTAAGGAGCTCTTAGCTGCCACCCGTGCACAGCGCTGGAGGGGGCCACCCCCGGCACCGCGGGGCCTGCTGTGGCTTTTGTTACTATCTGGACTACCGACTTTCAAAGGCCCAGCATCTCTGTCTCCTCCCTAAGTAACACAGTCCAGAAGTTCAACTCTGAATCAAAGACCATCTGCCTCATCTCTTTTACGCTGAGGTATCACCAGATTAATATCAGCCCCCAAGAAAACTGGATCTTCAGTGCAGTAAGGAAAGAAATCATAACCTTTCTGTTTCCTTCTCTTTACAAACGTCTGCCATCTAGCAAAGTTAACAGAGAGAGCTTCTAAATGCCTTAGCTGAACACCTGTTGTTCCTCTCATCCACTATTTCCCACAGAATATTAAAAAGATGAACCTGTACTCCGTAATATAAACACTCTTTTGCTTTGCCTCGAACTTTAGGGATATACATGTGATTATATCTGCCGCTTTAGAAACATCTCTATGCACTAAGGTACATTGAAGTGTGCTTCTCTGAAAGCATTGTTTCTACCATTTCCAATTCTCAGCAGTAATCCAGATGCCACATATCACATCAGGTAATGAATCACCAGAGGAAACCGAATCTAAAGCAACACAAACCAAGCTAATACCCAAACAATTACCACTGAATCAAACTTAAATTGCACAATAATTAATGCAAGATGTTTTCAGACACACACTTTCGAAATTTCAGCTCTCCTAATAAGCCATAACTTTGACCTACGTTTTGTAATCAAGGCTGTGTTCAAACTCACATTTCCAATGTCCTTAGATGTGCTACTACCATCAAACTACTCAATCATCCACAAACACAGATCTGCGACAAAAAAGGCGACATCGCAGTCATTTTAAAGAGCAAGAGCTGCTGGAAAATCTCCAATTTAGAATCCCCTTTCCTCCTGTCCTTCGAACTCCACTCACTGTTGATACCACTAATGCAAATTAAAAAATGCTATTTTCATACTATGTAAAGCATCCCTGTGTACAGGCAAACATTCCCTGAACAATTTGAGAAACTAATCACTTTAATGAAAACAGAAAAACGAATAACTTTTTTTCTTGGAGACCTCAACGTCCCTTGGAAATTTCAGAAAAATGCATTCACAAGAAAAGAGAAATATGCACATGGCACACCCCCATACAATCAATTTAACAAGCTACACACACAATATATGCAACTCTATTGACCTAATATTTTCTCCACCAAACTCTAAATACCAAACAACCCATTCAATTTCAATTGGTCTGGGTATCTTGTTATTCCTTTCCACATAAAAATAGAGGTAAAGAGAATGACTAAAACGTGACGCCCCCTAAAAACCTAGAGAACAAACCTTAAAAGGAATATCAATTCAGCAACTATCGGAGGGTTTGAACATTATAGCCTTCCCTAATTATCTGGCAAAGACATTGGCCTCCCTCACAAATGTTTACAATGAATCACAAAAGCCACTCCATATAACCTTTCTCAAATCCATCAGAGAGAAGCCACGTGCCTCATGGTACTCCAAATATCTCAGTATCACAAAAGAACTACCAGGAAAGTGGAAAAGATCTGAAGGATAGAAATATCAGCAGGATATCTGGTAGCCCTCAAAAAACAAAGGATCACTTATAAAAAGCACATAGACACAGGCAAAGTTATATTTGGTTAAGACAAAAATAAATAAAGCTACAAATCCTCCCAAAATTCTTTTCAGCACCGTAAAAGTGCGATAACACTGCCGGGTGCAAGATCACTGTTAAGAACATTGCCACCATTTTTACAGAAAAAAAAGAACCAAAAATGCAAGGAACTTCCTAAAAACCCTAAACTATACATCTCCTTTATCATTCACAAAAGACCCACTGCCTAATGGTCCTCTTTTAACAACCATGAAATTCAAGTAATGTTGCATGACCTCTATCAACCTCTCCCCTTAGGCAAATGTCCCGGTTCCTGCACCTCTGCAAAAAAGCTGCGGACAAGACATCTCTCCTCTCATACTCACAACAGTTAATGCCTTTCTCTTGAAAGTGCTTTCCCCTCAGTTCTGAAAATGAGCCAAATCAATCCACTTCTCAAGAAGCCAAACCTATAAACCTATATATTAAGAACCTTTAAAACCTCACACCAGTATCTAAACTTCCTTAGCTTGTCAAAGTCATTGAGAATGTTTGGCATGCAGCTATCAAATTACATTTCTATCAATAACCTTCTACCAGTCTGGCTGATGTTCCAAATACTGTATAGAAACCTCTACAATACAGATAATAGAAGATGAAGAAGATACCTGCCTTTTATTTCGTCTCAACCTCTCAGCAATGTTCGACACACTTGATTATTACTCACTTCTTCAATTCCTGAATGCTAGATTGGGAGTAAAAGGAATTGTCTTAAAGTGGTTTAAATTATTTTTCACCTCAGGCTCTCAGTTTGTTAAAGTTGAATCTTTTAAATCAGATACACACCCAGTAAGACTTAGTATTCCACTAGGCTAGATCCAATTAGCTAGATTCTCTCCCACTTCTTGTTTGACCTACATGTAGAATCTCTTACTTTAGTACTTCAAGACAGATCTATTAACCTGCACCAATATACTGATGATTCCTAGCTTTACCTTCATGTCTCACCCCCCACTAGCATAACAAACTTGAAAATCGTCTTAGATAAACTAACCAAATGGATGAATTCACACTCCCTAAAACTGAATCCGACCAAAACTGAATTCATTCGCCATTCTCAAATGTCTATTCACCTCCACTACAAAAATGGCAAAATTCATTACATCCACTTGCCATTCGCCTTCTATCTTTAGTTTTACATGTGAAATTATCTTATCTTTATTATCGACAAAAATCTAAACCTGGCCAATCATGCTGCCATACCAACCAACTGTGCCTCTCATCAATAACACCTACTATGGAAACTAAAGCAATCAATCACTCAGTCAGACTTCAGAAACATAGTGCTGTCACTTGTGCTTATGCACATCGATAAAGGCAATGCAGTTATGGCAGGCCTCCAAAATCTTCAGCTGTCCCTCTCGGGAGCTATACTGCATCTTGCTACCTGGCTCCGTACAGGCACCAAACATATCTCCATCCTTGGAAGTCCTTCACATGGGATGGAACTGTACTGGTGGAAAGAGAAGTTTCAGTGTTGTGAAATGAGTCAGGCATGGAATTGAGAGAACTAATGAAACATTACTTGAAAGAGCAAACTCAAGGAAAGGTGTGCAAAGAAGGGAGTTGGGAGCAGGATAGAAGGTAGGTAGACTTGACAGTAGGAATGAATGGGCAAAGAAAAGAAATAAAAGTAAAATTCTTGATAAGCATTGGAAAAACACCATATTCATGATTTTTTTACAGAACACATAAAAAGTAAACACCAATAACCACCAACTTTTGCAAGCTTTGGAAACACTGGAAAACTCTGAAAATACCCACCAGAATTTACAACAAAAATAAAATGAAAAAAAAAAGGAAAGCCTAGACATGAGTCTTCCATGATAGATTCTACTGTACCCAGTAACATATTTCACTGTGGTATCAGTAGGTACATGATTATGCTAGAGCAGAGACGTCATTGTCTCAAAGAAAATGCATTGCTGTGTCCACAGTGGGTGATATGATTGTACCAGACTGAATATGTTATTGAATTATAACAAACATATAATTTCACTAAGGGCAGGGACATCATTGGACCACGGCAGAGGCATGATTTGGCCACACGAGTAGCTATTATGGAACAGCAGGACATTATTCTGTCACTGGAACGAAGTGATTATGCCACAGAAGAGACATTTCAGAAACAAAAATGATGACATTATTGGGGCAAAAAGGGGTAGTGATTTGCCACAGCAGAGTCATTATTGTGCGACATACTGGAATCAGTGGTCTCAGAAATGTGATGTGGCGGGGGCGTGGCTTGGCGCCCATTGCGGATGGCGGCGCTCGAGTAACGCTCCGTGGAACGGGCCGGGATTTCCACACAATGCGGCTCGCTTTTTCCTTGTGGTGAGCTGTTTATAACGTCGGAGGATGCCCTGACCTGCACCGCCTCTATTTTGTAAGCTTTGACAGCCTGCTTACTTAGATATTCGAGGCGCCGCGCTCGGCATTTCTGAGGCACGTAGCGCGGCCGCCATTTTAGATGCGACGTCCCGCTTTTTGAAGAGGCACTCTGGTGAGGAAAACGATTAAATAACAGCGCGCTTGTGAGTTTGCCACCCTTCTCTTCTTCTGGCATATTGGGCACTTGGGAATATGCATTTATATCACCTACGTTGCCTTTTGTGAACCGCCATTTGCCTTTAAGGGTTTGCATATGGCTAAATACTGTTCTTTCTGGCTTTGCTCCTGACAAAAGACATTTTGGTTGTCAATTTATGATGCAGCACCAACAATTTAATTTCTTTGGATCTGAACAGGATATTCTTTGTGATGCATCTTTGTTGGACATATTTCTTTTTACTCTGCCTTTGTCGCTGCGCCTAAAAGAAAGATGCTTCGGCTCTGGTGATTGTCTGCTGTGAATATATTCAGCTGCTGTGTTTCTAGACCTCACACAGTCTTTTTGTATCTTGCAAGACCAAAAGTTATATTTGCCAAGGCTTTCACAGAGGGCAAATCGTCTCAGTCATTCTACATTGATAAAGAAAAGACTGCCTGTGCTGAATTTTGCCGCGATTCACTCATTCATATCTTTTCACAGGATGTAGTTTTGTTTTTCATCAGATTACAATATCCTTAAGTCTCAACGTATCATCTCTGTGTCTTTTGTATGGGAAGATTGAAGAAGCTGGGATCCCCTGCGCCACGTATCACGCATACGTTTATTAAAAATTCTAGAATTTTCTAAGATGGAAAACTCGCTTGCTTCCGCTTCTAAAACTTCCCCTTCTTTGAACGCAACTGCTTCCACAACTGGTAAAGTCACCACCAAAAGACTCAAGAAAGATCCTCCTTCTCCATCGAATGCTTCTTCACCTGTCTCCCTGGAAGTGCTGCTGGAAGAGATAAGAGTGCTTCGCCCCTTCATGGAGGATACTTCCACCAAGCTGCAGTTCTTAATGGAGAATTGGTCTCAGATGAACGAGCGTCTTTCTACAGTGGAGCAGAGTGTCTCCTCCTTCTCTCACACACATGAGAAAGTTAATACTCTTTAGTCTCAGGTTGCATCGTTGCAGCAACAGGTCGAAGATTTGGAAAACAGAAATAGAAGAAATAACCTTCGCATTTACGGTTTACCGGAAGGCTCAGAGGGTCCTGACTCTCTATCTTTCTACAAGTCTTTTCTTCCTAAATTACTACATTTGCCTGAAGGAACTTCACTCAATATTCAAAGAGCCCACAGACTTGGTCATCAGCGCGCAGGCACCTCTTCTTCTCAGAGACCGAGAGGGGTCATCATGTACTTTCTCGAGTATACGGATCTACTCAAGGTACTTTCAGCAGCCAAGTCTATCCAACGTATTACTTGGTCCGGTTCTACACTATTTTTGCCCAAGATTATGCTAGGTCTACAGCTAACAGGCGCAAAGAATTTTTGAATATGAGACCTGCTCTACGTGCTATGGGTGCTAGATATGGCCTCTTCCACCCCTGCCTTTTCAAGGTTACCTGTAACAATAAAACGACGACCTATGAAGATCCTGTTAAACTGCAGAGTTTCATCAACTTTAGCAAAACTGACTCTATGGACGTCTCTGGAGCTTCCTCTTCCCAAGCTATTTAATTGGTTCTCATGTTTAATATATTGACTTCTCTCGTAGGTTTTATTGGTTCTAAATGTTAACGTCTAATACTTCTATTTAGAATGTTTGTTTGTTCTTGGCCGTTTGTTCCGTTGGCTCTTTTTAGGGTATTGTGTCTATATTATGCTTGTTCTATTTTCCTGCATGATAAATATTGTTGTCCTTTTTTTTTGTTCCTCTTCCTCCCTACAGGTCCTTGGATGTATGCACTCATTATGTACTCTCACCTTATTTGATTTGCTGTGGTTTGTTCTCGTCCTCGTTTTGTTGAGTCTGGACGCGCCATTCATTCCTCGTGGCTCCACCTACCCCCACTCCTTTGTGATGTCTTTTGAATTGGGTATGTTGTTTCTATTTCACTATCATTTTTCTTTTTCCCTCCTTTTTCTTTTCTTCAAGTTTTCTATTCTTGTATTACATCTTCTTCTACTTCCTTCTTTCTTCTCCTTCCTTTTCTGGTTCATTATTCTATCCTCACATGATTATCTACTTTCCTCAGTTATCTTTCTCTATTATCTTTCCTATTTTCATGACCTTCTTTCCTCTTCTTTTTTCTCTTCTTCTCCTTTTTTCTTCTTGTCGTATTTTTCTTTTCTACCTAAGTTTCTCACTTCCTATTTTTCTTGGTTTCTTTTCTCTAGCTCACTTATCTATCTATTGTTCTTAATTTTTCTTAATTTTTATATTTTATGCTCTTGTAGTTGGAATGTTACAAATCTTACTTTTTGCTCTTCGAAGGTCTTCGTAGGCCTTCCTTTCCTTGACATTTTATTGTTCTTTTTATGTCCTTGAAAATCATATAATTTAATGTCAGAGGTCTGAACTCTCCCATCAAACGACAACGTGTATTAACGCATTTATCCAAGTTAGGAGCAGATATTGTTTGTTTGCAGGAATCCCATTTAAATGCTATAGAATCTTTAAAGTTGAAGAAGGGATGGGTCGGGAATGTCTTTTTTTCTCCAGGTGATGGTAAACGAAATTGAGTTATTACTCTTTGTCACAAATCGTTGAATATCAATTTGCTTTCTCAACAGTCTGATGAGGATGGTAGATGGGTATATACTAAAATTCCAAGTGGGAGGTGTTCCGTTATCTTTGTTTAATGTTTATGCACCCACTAATGGAGATCCTTTGTTTTGGTCTTCTTTATCTCAGCAAATTTCCTCGTGTATTGATGACAATTTTATTCTCGCTGGTTATTGTAACCAAGTGATGGATCCCTTTACAGATCGAAGTTCACTGGTTTCTTTTAAACCTCATAAAGCACATAAACTATTCATTCAAACCATTCACCAATATAAACTCATTGATGCCTGGAGAATTTGTAACCCCACCACTAGAGAATTCACGTTTTTCTCCCCAGCCCACCAAACTCAATCCAGATTAGATTATTTTTTTGTTTCACACAATATATCCCAATCTTTAAGAAGCGCTGAGATTGGCGATTTCAGACCATGCCCCTATTTCCATTCAATTGGATATAGTTTTAAAATCTAACTTACCTAGAAGATGGAGATTTAATAACTCACTTCTTCTTGATCAAAATTTTCACTCCTCTTTTGTTTCCTTTTTTAATGAATATTTTTCCTTTAACCAAACTGATAATCTTCATTTTTCTGTTGTTTGGGATGCATTTAAAGCAGCCACTAGAGACTTCATCATTGGTTTTGTTTCCAGAAAACATAAAAATGCTCGTAAGGTTACTAGTGACCTTTTGGCTGAGCTAAAGAGGCTAGAACACTCTTATTACTCCTCAAAATCCAAGAACTGTCTATCACAACTTATTAATGCAAAATTTCAATTTAATAAGGAATCAACCGACAATGCCTCGTTATATTTGTTGAAATCAAGCGCATAGTTCAATGGTGGTCAGAATAAAGCTGGCAAACTCCTGGCGAATTACTTAAAAAACAAACACAACATGTTTGATATTGATGCTATTTTTGATGAACACGACACACTACGAACCAAAGACCCAGAAATATTAAATGAATTTCTTCTTTTCTATAAATCATTATACTCTCCTGAAACTTCACCCTCAGATTCCGATATTACTCAATTTCTCTCAGATATCCATAAATCCTTTAACACTCAAATAGATTTTACCCCCCTAGAAACTAATTTATCACAACAAGAACTTCTTTGCGCTTTACAATCACTCAAGAAAGACAAAGCCCCGGGACCGGATGGATTTACAGTTGAATTTTTTACTCACTTTGCTCCTATTCTTCTTCCCAAACTACTCAATCTCTTAAATCTTTTTACACAGTCCGGGAAGTCTTCAGGTTCCTTTTTAGAAGCGCTAATATGTCTAATACCCAAGGATGGGAAAGATTTGAAATACTGCAAGAACTATAGACCCATTTCTCTTGTAAATATTGATTATAAAATCTTTTCCAAAACCCTGGCTATTCGTCTTGAATCATTCCTCCCCCAACTATTAGGCGCAGAACAATCTGGTTTTGTTAAAGGCCGTCTCCTCTCTGACAATACCCGATTGTTCTTCGATATTATATCAAAAGCCCCACACTTACCCCATTCATTAGCTGCAATAGCATTGGATGCAGAGAAGGCGTTTGATCGAGTAAATTGGTTGTACCTCTTTCACACATTGAAATGGTTTGGTTTTGGACCCAAAATTACTTCTTTGATCTCTATCCTATATTCTAGCCCGCGAGCAGCCGTTTTTGTGAATGGTACTTCATCTCCTTATTTTGAGTTAAAAAGAGGGGTACGTCACGGTTCCCCATTATCACCGTTCCTCTTTAATCTAGCCTTGGAATCTTTTTGATCCCGGATTCGTCAGAATGTTGACATAAAGGGATTTGAAACTAAAGACGCCCAATTTAAGTTAGCAGCTTAAGCTGATGACATCTTATTATTTCTTTCTGAACCTCAATCCTCTGTCCCTGCCGTCTTACAGGAAGTGGAACTTTTTTCCTCTGTCTCTGGTTATAAGCTTAATCGTGATAAATGTGAAATACTGCCTTTAACTAAATATACATTCAAAGATGATTTTAGTTCTTCTAACTTTGCTTGGAGCCCACATCACATTAAATATTTGGGTCTTTACTTTACTCCTTTAATTTCGACAACGCTATCGCTCTGTATAGAGAAATGTTTACAAAAAATGTCCTCTCTAACCACTAAATGGCATCCGCTATATCTCTCTTGGTGGTGTCGTCTAGATACCATCAAGATGATGCTGGCTCCATTAGTTTTATTCACCACTTCTAATATTCCTGTCCCCATTCCTTTAAATTTTTTTACAAAAATTAACTCTATATTATCATCCTTTCTGTGGAACAAGAAAACATCTCGCATGTCCTTGTTGCGGTTAACAAAAAATAAAATGGAGGGTGGAGTTAACTACCCTGATTTCCCCACTTATCATAGAACTTTTCCACTTCGCCAAGCTTCGAGATGGCTCTCTGGTTCCTCACTGGATTGTCCTCTGTGGGTAGCACTCGAACGCTCCTTTATTTTCCCTTTCTCTTTTAAGGAATTCCTCTCCTTTACCCGTAGACCACCATCTTTATCTACTCCAATTCTCAAATATACTTGCAAACTTCTGGGTTTTTCTCCTTCCCCATCGCCTACTGATCGAGATTCCTTTTTTAACTCTTCGTTATGGCATAACACGTCTATTTTAATTGGTGGGAAACCTTTTTATTGGAAATCTTGGAGAGACAGAGGTTTAATTTGGACGCATCAACTGTTTTCTCAAAATAGGACATTGTCTTTTTCTGAAGCTAGTCAACTTTTTCATTTACCCCCTTCCTTTCATTCCAAATATAATATAATCTCACAGGCCCTTTTAACTGCTTACACTCAAATTCAATTAAACCCGATAACTCCCAAGGTTAATAATTTATTGGCCTTTCTTCTTTCATCTCCTAAGGCATCTAATATTTATACTCATATACGATCCTCGCAGCTCGTTAGAACAAAGACCAAAGTTGAACTGTCCTGGGAGGAGGATCTGGGAGTTGACTGGCCTTCTTCTCTGTGGAACAAAATATGGTCTAAAATTAGGAAAACTTCTAGAGCGGCAAATGTTACGCAAACGTTATTTTTTATCTATAACAGGCTTTTGCTCCACCCGGCCATATTACACAAACGGCATGTCACAGTACCAGACACTTGTTGGTCCTGCTCCTCTCCATTAGCTGATTTAAAACACCTGCTTTTTACTTGCCCTCACTTACATAACTTCTGGACATCTGTTTGGGGTCAAATTAACTCTATCTTCAATTCCAATTTCCCTTTCTCTATCACACATCTATTTTTGGGTAGTTTATCCCCTATTTGGGAGGATCATACTTCCAGCACCAAGATTATAGCAATTGCCTTTCAACTGATCACTAAAAATTGGAAGGACTTCACAAATGTATCTTTCCAAGCT
The DNA here is from genome assembly GCA_963921515.1 of Calotriton arnoldi. NCBI lineage: Eukaryota > Metazoa > Chordata > Amphibia > Caudata > Salamandridae > Calotriton > Calotriton arnoldi. The sequence goes on from CAWUFW010015935.1 coordinate 148,827, forward strand.
TGGTGGTATGCAGTGTGTTATCATCACAGATTAGATGCAGCATGTGTTCATCCCATTCATCTAGCTATGAAGCGCTCTATTGTATGGTCACCTGTATGGTCACCTGTTACATTGTTCATTGACCACAGTGCTAAACGCTCTTACTCTTTAACTCCTGCTCAACAAGAGGTTGCTCGGCCTCCATGATATTCCATATCTTAGATATTAATATTTTATAATATGTTGTTATATTTTGGTTAATGCTACGTTGCCTCATGGTTGTTACTTGAAATGTAATGTTTTATTATTATATTGATATTTTTTGTGCCTTTTCATTCCAACTTTGATATGTTTACATAATATTTTTAACTTTTATGTTTCCCTCTTCTGTTCTTTTACCCCCCCCCCATATTATACTGTACTGTATCACTTGTTTTCATAATAAACTTACTTTTGAACTTAAAAAAAGAAATGTGATGTGGCTGCACAATTTGAAATGATAATGCCCTAACAGAGATTTCATTGGGGTACACAAGAGAAGTGATAATGCTAGAAGCACAGACAATATTGGGGCAAACAAGAGAGGAGATAACACCACAGCACAGACATCAGTGAGGCACACAACAGAAGTAATAATGGTACAGCAGAGACATAATGGATGCACAAGAAAAGTGAAGGGGCTATCACATTATTAGGTCTCACCATAAAATAATTGTGCTGACTGGGTCACACAATGGAAATCATCCCCCAGCAGATATATAATTTGGTCATGCAAAGCAGGTGATTCTTTAAAAAAGGAACTTTCTTGGGCCAGGAAAAGGAGGTGATTGTGCCACACCAGAGACATTACTAGGATATGGCAGAATTATGACTCTGTCCCTGGAGATACGATTAGTGCGGTAACATAAGCCTTTTTTAAACAACTACAAGATGTTTACATTATTACTAATTCCTTTGACACCATGATTCAAACTGCAAATTAGGAAATGGACAATGAAAAGAATGAGGCACTCATCCTTATGAATACTACATCACAATAAAGTAATAGTCCACCTGCTCTCTCAGAACCTAGCTTTCCCTTCAATCACAAGTTAACTGTATCTTTTGCCTTTGAGTCGGTACAGCACTCCTCTTTCTTTTGGCTAGGTACGCTCTACACAAATACCATATACGTACATAAACATAAGTAAAATGCCAACATACTCTCCCAGGCATAGTTCAGAGAACTTTGAATTACAAACCATAGAATTTCTATAATTTAGCCTTCTCTGAGCATTATCAATGTAGAGAATTGCTCACGGGCTTTCGCCTTCAGCAGTGAAATTCAAACCTGCCCATCCTGATGCGTGACAGTCTGTGTTCTACATGTGAATGTGATGTCCTACTAAAAATAGAGGATGTGTCTCCTGCCAGCTGAAGTCTGCAACAGTCCATGAGATGGTGCCATGACACTGGAGACTGGATAGTGAGGTCTTAACCCGTAACAAGCAATCTGTTGTTGCTTGCAACCTCTGCAGTAGCTCATGGGATGTAGCATATTCAGACAGAAGTGCGGCAGAGCATTTAGTAACACCGAAGGATCCCTCTGCTGCTGCATGCACACTCTGCAGGTGCCCATGACTAGGCCTGTATGAGATTACTATGGTGCCCACCACATTTTTGAAAATAGCTAATTTTGCAAAATGTTTTACGAAGGGGGACAGATTCTAACAGAAAATATCTCTGGTTCAAAACAAAACAAATTCCTCCAAGAGCTGTTCCCTGTCTTCATCTTGCATGCCTTTTGCACACAAGACATGTCCTTACGTTCAATGTTCACCTGAGATGCAGCAAAATGACTTTTGCATAAATTACTTCAACATTTGCATTGAAAACATGCAATTTCACACACCCCTTCCTTTAAGATGGCATCATGTGTGAGTCCTTACGGGGGGCGTGGCCAGCCGCGAGCGACGGCGGACACATAGGCTGAGAGCTCCCGGGCCGGGGCCGCCAAAAACCCTGACACATGTCAACTAATCCTCACGAATAACCATCGATACCGCCGCAGCAACGTGGTTGAATGACCTGGCAAACGCGTGGACCCGAGAACGAGCGTGACTGCCCCGGCCGGCGGGTTCAGTGACAAGGCTGTGCGTGGGCCGGCAGGCAATTCACGCGAGGCCTTGGCTTGGGGCCTGGTCCGCCCGATGCATGTCGGCTGGGCTCGCTGAAATGGGGCTCGGAGGAGTGGCGGAGTGCCGTGCTACCTGGTCCCTGAGTCTGCCTTTGGTGCGATGTGCGGTTTCCTGGTCCTGACGGCGTGAATTCCCTTCGCCGGCGGCCCTGCACGTGATACAGAGGAGCGCAGCAGGCATTGGGAAGAGCGCGATCGGTGGCGGCCCGCGAGGGCGCTCCCTATGTCCTGACGTGGATCTGGAGTCTGAGGCCTTACTCTGCTTTGCCGAGGTGGGTGCCCACACTGCCCCCCCACATTGGAGAACGACCCCTCCGGGTGGGGCCTGTTTAACGAGCGGAGAGAGGGAGGCCCAACTGTAATGGGGAGCACCTCGGACAGGAGTGGGAAAGAGACGCGACCTCCGCTCTGAATTACTTATAGTGAAGGCTGGAACAGCCCCTTATTTTGCCAGCGGTGGGTGACCCAGGATTGCCCTGAACTGGTCCTCGCTCTCTTAGGATCTCCCTACAGTGCAGAGGATCCAATAAGGGAGTGGCCCCTCACGGACATAGCTTGTTTGCCTGGCTGTGAAGCAGAGAACCTGGGACAGGAGTGGCGGCGCCGCAGTACCATTTGCAGACCTGAGCGGTAGCAAGGTGCTTCAATCCTGGTGTAGTGACATTTGGCGCTCGCCTGTACGACTGCGTGCCGGGTGGGAATATTATTCTACGGGCACTGGGGTGGCAGCCTGGAAGTGGTGTGCCGCACAGTATGGGGCGGACCAAAGGGAAACCGGTGGGCCAAGGCCAACCTATAGAAGCTGGTCCTCACTCGCAGCCCGATCCTCCACCCACGCTAGATGTGATCCCGGACACCCTCATGCAGGACGAGCAGCCCCTGGACAAACTAGATATTATCTTGAAGGAGATCCGAGAGTCCAGGGCGGTGGTGGAGCAACAGCTGGGCAGTCTGGCGATGGATGTGAGTTTGCTCCGTGCAGATCATAAAAATCTAGCAGAACGGGTGCAGACCCATGCAACTACCCTATCAGACATTACACCCTGGCGTAAGGCGCAGTCGGAGACGGTCTCCCTGCTACAGCGACAGGTGAAGGAGCTCCAAGAAAGAGTTGATGATGCTGAAGGACGGTCCAGGAGAAGTAAACTTCGTATTGTTGGCAAGCCGTAAAAAAGTGAAGGCCGGGACCCTATACAATTTATTGAAAATTGGCTACGCACGGAGGTAGCACCAGAGGGACTGACCACAATGTTCAGCGTGGAAAGAGCCCACAGGGTGCCGACAGGGCCCAGGGCCCCCGGAATGCCACCCCGGCCTATCGTGGCAAAGATCCTGAATTATAGAGACAGGGACACGCTGCTCCGCAAGGCACGGGAGAAAGCCCCCCTCCTGTATGAAAATTCAAGAGTCTCCTTGTTTCCGGACTATACGATCCAGGTGCAACGGCAAAGGGAGGCGTTTTATGGGGTTAAGCAGCACCTGCAATAGTTCAATCTACGGTATGCTTTAATTTTCCCGGCCAAACTAAAAGTTCTACACGATAACGCCAGTCATTTGTTTGAAGACGTCGAGACGGCCTGGTTGTGGATCGAGGTGAACTTTCCCAATCTAGCAATACTGGAGGAACATCGGCAGCCACGTAGGCCGAGTCAACGCCGCAGGCGCACGGGGCTCCGTAGCGTATCTAGGCCTAAAGCAAGGGGCGAGAAGGAACCAACTCCTGAGCAGCAATTGGAGAGCAAGAGAGCGGCGTTGAAGGCGGCTGCAACGTGGAGAGCACCGAGAGGGAGCGGCGGACGTGATTCGTCTTCGGAGGGAGCCCCAGCAACGGACTCAGAGGCCAGTCAACCGTTGTTCCCGTCTTTGACGCCGCAAACCGCCAGGGAACTGGAGGACTGACAGCGCTGCCAGAATGGAACTGGTGCTGAATTGTAAGACACTGGTGGTGATGGTGGGGGCTTCCCCCCCCCGCCCAAAGTCCAGAGACTCTACATGACGTAGATAGACGGCGATGAAGTCTGAGAGCTGGCACCAGTTGGTAACTGTATCGATAAAAATGATTCTTCATATATAATGTGTGTTGATGGGGGGTGTGTCCCAGGCCCGGGAAGCAATCTCTTTTTCTCCCCTAACTGTTATTTTTTCTTGTTTTCTTATCTTAAGTTTCTTTTCTTGCACAGAATGTACTGTTTAATTTACCAAGCTCAATTACTGTAGTACAACAGTAGTAAAGGACACTTTTGGCACAGCGTGTTGTGCGTGCATGGGGCAAAATGGTCCGCGGCTGGCGTATCATCTTCCCCCCTTGCAGAAGCAATAGACGAGTTTTAGCTGTTATTGCATGTAGCAGCTGTTTGGTCGAACACAGTTTTGGGGTTGGACCTTCGAATTGGGGTAGTTTGGGAATTCAATGTAGCAGTTACAAGGGAGCACGATTGACCATGCGGAAGACTGACACTGAGACCAGGACAGGGGACAAGGGCTGGTGGAGTGCGACATACCTGCTATAGATGGAGTCAAGGGCGTCGTATAACCTTATTACGTGGAATGTACGCGGTATGGGCTCCCTGCATAAACGATACCGTATTCATGCCCAGCTTGGTAGACGGAAAGCGCAAATTGTCCTCCTACAGGAGACACATCTAAACGCCAGTGAAGCGAATAAATTGCGTAAAAAGTGGAGAGGCCAGTTATATAATACAACTTACTCGGCTTTCGCGAGAGGAGTGGCTGTATGGATACGGGCGGGGGTCCCTTACAGAGTGCTGGAGCAAAGGGTGGACGTTGAGGGCAGATATGTACTACTAAGGGGCGAGCTGGATGGACAGATGCTAGTGATTGGGAGTATTTATGCACCAAACTCAGAACAGGAAGGGTTCCTCCAACGATTGAGCACCGCATTGGCGGACTGGGTACCGTACCCTTGGATTCTTGCGGGGGACTATAATGCAGTGCTGAACGTGCGCGTGGATAGATCACACCCACCACTCCGAGACGCATTGGCAACACGACAAGCCAGGGCATTAGGGGTCTGAGCAGACGGGTGGGACCTCAAAGATGTTTGGCGCGATAAACTTGCAACGACACAGGAATACTCCTGTTACTCCCATGTACATGCAGTACACACTAGAATAGATCATATCTTCTGTACACCCCCCATTCTCCCGAGAGTGTTGCGCATAACACATTTAGGTAAGACGCTCTCTGACCACTGTCCGCTAGAGATGACAATAGTGTGGGGATACATCCCGACACCGGTGCCGACGTGGAGGTTTAACCCCACCGTGCTTGAGGACGGAGCTTTTCAGGCACAAATGACTGCCACTGTTACAGACTATTTCGCCAGGAACGCGGGCTCCGCCTCCTCCCCACTCATAGAATGGGAAGCGTTCAAGGTGGTGGTAAGGGGGGCCTCTATAGGAGCAGTGGTGGGAGCGAGGCAGGAGATAGTACGTATGTTGACGGAAGTTGAGGGTCAATTGGGGCCTCTGGAAGCAGCAGCTTCGGATTCTCCAGCTCAAGGGGATAGTCTGCAGAAGTTGAGAATGCTGATTTGCTGGAGCGGCTGCGAGTAATTGATTATAAAGCGTATGTCCAGAGAACTCACGTGGAGGCTGATAAGGCAGGTACCCTACTGGCACGCATTATTAGGGACCAGCCTCAAGTGACCCCTAGAACGCAAATCCGTTCCCCGTCAGGCGAAGTGGCTGATACCCAATTATCAATAAATGAGGCATTCCGGAAATATTATAGCAGTTTGTACAGCGCCCCTCGAGGCTCGCAGGGGCCAGAAATCCGGGGGTTTCTACAGGGAGTGAGGCTGCCGAAGCTGTCTGCAACAGACCAAGACAAACTAAGGTCACCCATCACAACGGAGGAAATAGTGACTGCCATCCGGGCCCTGCCACGAAATAAAACCCCGGGGCTGGACGGCCTACCGGCAGAGTTTTATTCAACCTACGACAGGGAATTGGCCCCCCACTTGCAGGTGCTGTACACAGTGTCTGCTGAGGAAGGAGCTCTCCCCCAGACCACAAACCAGGCACTAGTGGTTTCACTGCCCAAGCCTGGGCGAGATGCGGCTGACATCTCAGCGTACCTTCCCTTGTCGCTCCTCAACACCGAGTATAAGATTTTAAGTAAGATTTTAGCGACACGATTACTGCCCTATCTTAATAAGCTAATACATGTAGACCAATGCGGTTTTGTACCATGCAGGAGTACGGTGCAAAACGTGAGGCGGCTATATCAAATAATGTGGGCCCCCTTGGAGCGTTTCCCAAGGTCGGGCTGCCTCTCCTTAGATATGCGACAGGCGTTCGACACGCTGAGTTGGGAATACATGCTGCACACCCTGGGCCTATATGAGATACCTGCTGAATACAGCAATTGGGTTAGGTTACTGTACGCTGCCCCGACGGCTCGAGTTAGGACTGGAGGCAACATATCGCAGGCATATCAGGTTCAAAGGGGTACGAAACAAGGTTGCCCCCTGTCCCCCATGCTCTTTATACTAGCGGTCGAACCGTTTGCACACAAACTGCGCATATCAGCCCCCAATTGGGGCATACCAGTAGGCCCAGTGATACACGCCGCATCGCTATACGCTGATGACATCATACTGTATTCCAGAGATTTATACAGCGGACTTCCTGATGCGGCAGTGACCTTTAAGGAGTTTGGGCGGGTGTCTGGGCTCCACATAAACTTTGATAAATCAGTGGCATATTTCTTCCACCACCTGGATGCCCCATGTAGGGTAGGACTCGGGGATGATGAGGTACAGGTCACGTTTAAATATCTGGGTGTGCACATATATAGAACACAGCAAGACATAGTCGATGGCAATGTGCAGAGGGCAATAAATGCACTGCGTTCTCAGATAGCGTTCTGGACCACATTGCCGTTATCAGTCATGGGACGTCTAGCCATCGCTAAGATGGTAATGCTACCTAGAGTACTGTACTATTTCATGACAATCCCGATCTTCCTCCCGGCGAAAATATTTATTGTACTAGACTCCTTACTGATAGAACTAGTATGGGGCACGGGTAGGAGAAGAGTGGCGCTTAAGAAGCTGCAATTACCGACCACTGCTGGAGGGGTGGGAGCACCTGACTTTAGGGCATATTGCATGGTGAGCCAGCTACAATGGCTTTCATTCTGGCTTGCGGGGCGCAACCTGCAGGAGATTGGGTACACGACCAGGATGTGGTCGCAAAGTAAATTGTATGCGAAACTACATAGCGAGCGCCCAATTGATACTACGGACTCACCACTACTACAAATAGCGTTGAAATACTGGATTTAAGCCAAATGGTACACTCGCTTACGTGTACCATATGCTCCAAATATCCCTTTTGTAGGACTACCTATCACAACAGGAATAGTTACGCAGAGACAGATAGCAAGCTGGGAGATGGAGGGAGTAGCAACGGTGGGAACACTATGCCAAGAGGGTACATTAATGTCACACGCTAATTTCACAAATGCTAACGGCTTGACGGATACCTTGTTCCTCTTACACGCTGGATTGTCACACTGTGTGAAACAATTATGGGCCCCTACTGGTCAGGAGCCACCTGTGAATGAATTAGTGCTCCATTTAATGGGCAATGGTAGACATTTAACAAAATGGCTTTATGTGGGTATAAGAGGGACAGTAACATCACCCCTTGGGGCATTGCGGGTGAAATGGGAAGCAGATGTAACGGAGGGACTGACGGACAAAGACTGGGCGAGAGCACTAGCATACCCAAAGATAGTGTCCCGCAATGCTCGGTTCAAATTTATACAATTTCTGATTCTTCAGAGAGCATACCTCACTCCACATAGGCTTCACAAAATGTTCCCAGCCGTCCCCCCCGATTGCCTGCGCTGCGTTGAGACAGATGCCGGGTTTGTGCGTATGCTATGGTCCTGTCCAGCACTATCCCATTATTGGGGGCAGATTGCGCGCGTGCTTACAGAAATTATAGGGGACAATAGTTGGAATACGGCGAGGAGCTGTTTGCTGGGGTTATACCGCCAACCCAAGGGGTACAAGGTGCAGGTGTGTTTTGCCAACCTAGCGCTCTTACTAGCGAAGAGACACATAACTAGAGCGATGGAAGGCGGCCAGGCCGCCCAGCTTAGAGTCCTGGAGGGAGGAAGTGATAAAATGGAGTCTCGCTGAAAGTGCTGCGATACGCAGAGAAGAACAGAGAGGACTGCAAAAAATTCCAATAGCAATGGCGCGGGATGTGTTGTGTGAGGCGTTTAAAAGCTGGGAGGAACCAACGCAGGTTGATGTAACATGAGCGTGGCTGTAGCTGAGCGATACTGTGACGGGGATAGATGCTGCTCATAAGATATCTCTGAGCGCCCCAGATTGGGGAAGATTATGTTCCGAATCCTAGGTCTTGTACAGGTCTTTACGCATAATGTTACTATTTTACTCTGCCAATGTGGCGGATATAGACAGTGCCCCCAGTTACATAACTGCAGGTGGGGGGTGGAGGGAGGGATCCAGGGTAGTTCTATTGTTTTATCAGGCATGATTACACTCTCACAATGTAAGGTAAAGCTATAGACTGGAATACCGGCTATCAAGTGTTGTACAAATAATGATGTATTGTTGTCGAAAAATTACGCACATTGTACTGTTGCACTGGCACCTTGTTAATGTACGTGTTCGCTGAGTGTGCGACGACATGCCACACGATCTGCATTGTGATTTACTGTGATTATGGAATATGATTTTCTCTTATAATTGAAAAGCTTAATGAAGTTGGTGTTAAAAAGAAATGTGTGAGTCCTTACCCGGAGGGAGCCCCTGTCACAGTACTCAATCACCGCAAAGATCATGGCATCCATCTTCACTGTCCCATAGAACTTGGTCAAGTTGTAGTAGTCAATCTGCAAAATCTACAGAAGAAGAAACCAAAGTTTGAAAATGAGGAACTTTCTACAGAAGCAAATTGATAAACTCTTGGGCTAAATACCAGTACCAAAATATGGCTTCAGGAAGCACGGCGGAAGTATGTGACAAGTATTATTAAGTGACATGTTGACATGGATTGTAACTTATGAACTGCAAGTAACCAAAGGATGTCTGTCACAAAAATAGTAGCCCACTGAGCTATCTACATAAACTACAAATCTGTGATCTTCATGTTACATATTGTGATTTGCAGCAGACACCTTTAACTCTGTTCTACTGTTCTACTTTGTGTTGAGTCAAAATTGTTATTAGACAAAACTCCATCAATTGCATTAACCACTAGATTTAGCTTGACGTTATTATTATCATTGTGTTTTGATTTCCTTGTTCGAATTCAATTCAATATGGAACTCATTGGTGTGATTGCCTTGAATGGCACTTGTAGGTAGCGTGTTTCTTATAGATAGCCTAAACATTAACTGTAGTAACTGTCCAAGTAGCTAAGTTGACCCCAGGAGACTTTCTGCCTAAAAGTATAGGATTTCATGGGAGTCTTAAAAGGCCATTTGCAGGTATGTGTTCTGCATTAGGCCCAGCCATGTGACCCCAGTTCCTAACTAAGACCAATGCAGGGCTTTTGTTTACCTTATTGAGGGCGATCTTCTGCCTCTCTGTAAAGTTACCGTCATTGTGTTTCAGGTCCTTCAAAATAATGACCTGGAAAAAGGGAACATGAGATGTATCAACGAGGTTCAGTGTTCGTCATCGAATGCCCTCTAAGATTATCAACACAGGTAGGTGCATGGGTGAACACGTACAGTGGAGAACCCACCAAGCCACACCTGCCCATCTGATCCATTTGAAAATAAAGTCATAGGAAGAGGAGGAAGATACCTGAGAACAAGGCTTAGGACAAGCTTGTGAACAGGAATTGAAGGTAAAGGAAAGGAAGCTAGAATAATAGCGACAAGAAAAGGGCCCAAGAAATTGAGCCAAGAAGGATAGAGAGAGGTCATAATGTTGCAACAAAAGTATTGTGGGAAAAGGAGAAGATATCAAAAGAAAGAGAGTGAACGAAAGAGAGAAGATGAGTGAGTGTATGAGAACAAAGGAAGAAAGAAACATATAGAAAAAAGAGAAAAGAAAATGAGATGAGAGAGAGTGAGATAAGCGAGAGAACAAAAAAGAGACAGAAAAAGAACATACGAAAGAGCCAGAGAGTGAGTTAGAGTGAGAGTAATATAGACTGACAATACGCAAAAATCCTTTTCCTCATCATTAGTTCCCAGAGCAGAATTTAACGTATAAGTGGAAATGACAAGTTCGTTAGGAAGGCACAAATATCATTAATCTAATGTGGGCTGGTATGAACACATTTTCCATGGCCACTTTTAGCAGAGAACAGCATTACAATGATTTGGAATCTCTATCTTGTAGTACGTGGAGATTATGGGAGGGCTGCTGAGAAATCCATGGTGGCCTAGAACTGATGCCAGCTAAGTAGAGTTGGCCCCTTTCTCAGAGAACAACATCACATTTAATACTACAATGTATACCTATGTGTCAGGAGATCTCCTCAGAAGGGGGTGGAGATCTCCACACATAAAAGAGGATAAGTGTGATAAAAGCACAACAAAATGAACAATACCAAAGCCATTAAATCGCATAATGGTCCTGCTAGTGGGTAATGCAATAAATAACCTGTTGTGCATAAAGCAACTTTACTATGATATGAGGGAAAAGTGATAGATTCTCAGTGTAGAAGCTGAAAGCTGCCCTTGCCCATAGCCATATAAAGAGATCAGAGATAATACCAGCATGAATTACACTTCTTCCTTTGAAAGTGACATGTTTTCAGACCTTATTCTTCTGCTCTATACCAATCGCAATTATATGATTCTGTGAAACAAGATAAGGTATGTACTGCAATCTCTCACATGTCTGGCAACAAAGACCAATCAATCCAGACTCATAAAGCTGCAACAAGCTGATGATAATGTCCATCTAGCCTTGAATGTAGATGATAGGGCTCGTCATGATAAATCGTGAATGATATTTCTCATGCTGGATGTGAAGAAGGCGTTTGATGAGGTTAATTGTGGCTTTCTTCAGAATACTACCTATTGGAAGGTCTGAATAAATGTACATGGAGGAGCTGATGAAATATGGAAATTATGCCATTGTATTGGGAACATAGGAGCAGGGTGAAGACTGATTTGCATATGGCTGGGTCCTAACTGAGGGGGCATGGTGGGCAAAAAATAAGAGATTGGGATGTGGCCCAGAATGATTACCAGTGACTGAGATTAATTCAAGCATTCCACCCACACCCTGTTTTTGATGCTCCCTCACTGGCCTCATACTGCCCTTTCTTGGGTGTTCACCCTTGTCCCCACTCACCATCTTTGCCCACCACTACCCCTGTCTCCTCCCTCTCTATCCGAATTGAGTCCCTCTCCCTAAGTCAACGTTCCGGATTGCATTCACCAGACCCCTCCACAGCCGCAATCAGGAAGTCCCCCCTTCCTGACCCTATCCCCGCCTCTGCAATCCCACCCCTGCTTCCCGAACTACTCCTACCTAGCCCTCCTAACAGCTCCTCATGGCCTATCAATTCTCTGACAACGAATAGTCCAGATCTCTTACCCCCTGATATGTTGACCCATACGCCCTTCAGACCCCTCAATCAGCTTACTTCCTCCCCCATCCGACACCCTCAAGCTATCATTCCTCCCTCTCTGACAATCCATCTGCAGGATACATCTGACCTTCAAACTCTTTCCTCACCCATTACTAAGTCTTCCTCCCAACCTGACTCCCTCATCCAACCCACTATCATCTGCCCCCTCGCCTCCTCAGAATCTCGACTCGAGGAGATCTCACTTAACCTGCTACATCTCAAGGACGATATTCTAAGACTTACCTCCTTAACCACCGAAGTGTTGCTCAACCAAAGGCACAACTGTCTGCATGTGAAGCAACCCGGCTCCCAGATCTTCCTGTTCCCCAACAGCAACCTCATACACCTCACTTCAATAGAAACTCCCTTCCCCATAGCTCTCCCTCTCCTTCCAGGAGATCGACAAATTGCCTCTCAGATAGCGACATCCACACACTGCTCCTTTCCTACACCCCTAATGATTACAACTCCAAGACTTACCCTGAGCAAATCCAAACCATCCAAAGTAATCCATACAGAGTATCGACTCACAACCCCAGAGGGATTAACAAAGCTAATCTCAAGCCCATCAACTTCAATCGGCCTGTCACAGCTCACTCCAATACCCCCCTGAAATGCATGCTCATTAATTGCAGATTGGCTGTTAGCCACGCTTCCGACATCTATGACCTCACCTGCACTCAGGAGCTCGACCTCGTTATCCTGATGGAAACTTGGATAAATAACTCCTCAGCCCCTATTTTAGACCTGCTACTCCCACTGAGTCACAGCATAATTAGACTAGATAGAACTCACAGAACTGGTGGGGGAGTCGCATGCATTTACCGTAATACCCTAGAGGTAATTCAGGCTGCTTCAGATGCCCTTCCTACAGAAGAATACCTTTGCATCAATATCATTAGCAATGACAGACCTACTTGCAAACTTCATCTAATTTACCATCCGCCCGGAAACAACCCAGCTTTCATCGAACAACTCATGGAAGTAATCTCTAACAACGCTGGCCAACAAACCAGTCAGATCTTCCGTGGAGACTTCAACCTTCACTGGAATGACCTAAATGACCAATTAGTCAACACCTTCAAAGACTTCCTGTCAGACCTCGAACTGACCCAAATCTGTGTTCGCCCCACTCACAATAAAGGCAAGACCCTAGACCTAATCATCGCAGATGGAGGCTCCACAACACTGGAGTCCATCCTGCCCTGCGATTGGACAGACCACTTTCGTATTACCTTCCTCATCAATGCCAATGTGACCCCTAAAAAAGCTCAAGTAAAAAAACAAAAACATTGGCAACGAAACCTACAGAACATAAACCTCAATTACCTATCGGCCCTTAGCCTCAACTACCTGACCCCTCAATTGGACATGGTGGACGTCCACGACCTAACAGAGCATTACAATACCTCCATCTTGAACATCCTGTACTTGATTGCTACATTACAACTAAAAAACGTATCCACAAAAATGTCTAAACCCTGGTTCAACGAAAACCTCAACATTGAAAGACGCAATTTGAGACTAGCTGAAAGTGCATGGAGATCCTCACCTTCCATGGAAAACCTGGAAAGGCTACGAGCAGTGAGAAACACCTACAACAAAAGCATCAGGAACTCAAAAGCCAATTTCTTTAGAACCCAACTGGACCAAGCCAGAAATCGACCTAAAAAACTTTTGAAATTGTCAAGCAACAATCAAACAACCAACCCCACCCTGATAACGGCTCCAAAAAGCCTCCAAATTGCAAAGAATGTGCCTCATTCTTCATGGAAAAAACGGTTATTATTGAACAAGAGTTACAGACTATGAGGGAGTTGTTTCCATCTAACTTCCCCTCCTCTAATCTTCCATTACAGTCCGCTATCCTGATCAACCACCCTGAGCTCTCCCCCAAAAACAATGCCTCTTGGCACACATTCACCCCTCTCAAGGAAAGTGACATTCACGACTTGCTCACACTGCTGAAGCCATCGAACCACTTCATCGACCCTTTACCTCCATCTATCTTTAAGGAGATCAAACTGCCTATCCTCCCTCTATGGACTAAGATTGTAAACGCCTCTCTCCTCCAGGGCACCATCCCTGATTGTCTAAAAGTAGGACAGGTAACCCCCATTCTAAAAAAAACAATGGCAGACTGTGCAGACTTTAACAATTTCCATCCAATCTCCAACATTCCCACCCTGGCAAAGCTTATCGAGAAATGTGTTCAGATCCAACTCTGTAATCACATAGATCAGTACAAACTCCTTGACCAATACCAGTCAGGCTTTTCCCAAGACCACAGCACCGAAACAGCACTCACTCTCATAATGGATGACGTCCTACCATTGCTTGATCAGAATGAAGCTGTCTCCTCATCCTCCTTGAGCTATCCTCTGCATTTGATACTGTGAAACAGGACAACCTTCTATACTTACTTGAAAGAAGGATGGGTCTTTCAGGGACCATCCCCCAATGGTTTACTTCATTCCTCCAGAACAGAACCCAAAGAATCAAGGTCAACCACTCTCTGTCAAAGCCCTCTATGGTCACTCTGGGAGTCCCACAGGGATCTGCCCTCTCCCCGATTTTCTTCAACTTATTCATGGAACCTTTAGCAGACTCCTTAGCATCCTCTAACATTCATCATCATATTTATGCTGATGACACACAACTGTACCTGAAAATCTCCTCTCCTGATGACCTCATTACCCTCAATACAATCCTACAGAATACTCAGAACTGGCTTACACTCAACCATCTCAAACTTAATACCACCAAAATGGAATTCCTCCTCATTACCCCACCCAAACACAATCTGAAGATCGATCATTGGATGAAACATCTAACTGCTCTCAACTGTACTCCTCACTTTGTAGACTCTGCGAGATCTCTGGTAATTAAACTAGACAAACATCTGCACATGCAGAAACATATCAGCAATGCCACCAAAGGAACAAACTACCAGATGAGCATTCTAAGGAAACTGAAACCCTTCCTCCCCCAGGAAAATCTTAAATCGGTGGTCCAAGCCCTAGTCCTCCCGAGGCTTGACTAGGGAAGTGTCACGCTCAGTGGCCTTCCCCGATACAAGCTGGCCCCCCTACGGGCCTCCCTTAGCGTGGCGGCCAGACTCATCACCGGAACAAAGAGAAATAATCACATCTCACCTGACCTGAAATCCTTAAACTGGCTCCCGTATGAAGCACAAATTCATCTAAAAATCGCTTGCATGACCCACAAAGCCTTACAGTTCAACACCCCAAGTTACCTTGCACAAAAACTGGAACCATCAGGCAGCTGTAGGACATCACCTAGCAACAGCTCCATGTTGCTGAAACCACAGATTTTCCATAAGAAACAAATGTGCTACAGAGCTTTCTCTGGCATTGCACTGAACATCTGGAGTTCTGTGCCAAAGGAAATCCGCATGATTCACTTTTCCGCCTCCTTCAAATCAGAAGTGAAATCATTCCTAATGTCTAAGTGGTTAGACTAAAAGCCGTCTCCACATGAGCTATCGACTGAACTTACTTGTTGAACTCTCTTTTTGCTGTTCACGTCCTCCCCCATCTGGTTGCCGAAAGAGTTCGCGCTCCCAGATTTGATACTCTTCTATGTTTATATTTTATGTTCTTAAATAAATGCACATTATTACTGTCTTTTATCGATGTATCTTCTCCCCCCCTTGTAAAGCGCTCTGATACCCACACAGGTCTTGTTCGCGCTATATAAAACTTTATAAATAAATAAGTGTGGTGGGTATGCCCAGATGTGAGTCCCATGCTCACTTTGCCACTGGAACCAAGCTAACCTGGCTGATGACGCCTTATAAGGGCAAACTACAACCTGTATTGCTTGTGCTCTGGCTCAGGAAGGACCTTGCCTGGAAGTTCGGGCTGGACTATTCCCATTGGAGCAGGGTCAAGACTGATTTGCATATGGCTGGGTCCTAACTGAGGGGGCATGGTGGGCAAAAAATAAGGGATTGGGATGTGGCCCAGAATGATTGCCAGTGACTGAGATTAATTCAAGCATTCCACCCATCACCCTGCTTTTGATGCTCTAAGTGTGGTGGGTATGTCCAGATGTGAGTCCCATGCTCACTTTGCCACTGGAACCAAGCTATACCTAACTGATGACCCCTTATAAGTCCTGTGTTGCTTGTGCTCCGGCTCAGGAAGGACCTGGCCTGGTAGTTCGGGCTGGACTATTCCAATTGGAGAATGGTCAAGACTGATTTGCATATGACTGGGTCCATACTGAGGTGGCATGGTGGGTGGAAACAATGTATTGGGACGTGGGCCAGAGCAGTAGCCAGTGGCTGACATTAATTTAAACATTCCATCCATCTTGTTTTTAAAGCTCTAAGTGTGATGGGTATGCCCAGACATGCGTCCCATGCTCACTGTGCCACTGGAACTAAGCTATACCTGGCTGATGAGTCATAATACTTGGGTAGCTTGTGTTTCAGTGTAGGGAGGACCTGGCCTGGCAGTTGGGGCTGATTGTTCCCATTTGAGCAGGGTCAAGGCTGATTTGCATATGGCTGGGTCCAAACAGAGGTGACATTATAGGCAAAAAACGATGAATTAGGATGCACTCCAGAGTGATTGCTAGTTGCTGAGATTAACTTAAGCATTCCATCCATCATCTTGCTTTTGCCCAGACGTGGCTCCCATGCTCACTGTGCCACTATAACCAAACTATACCTGGTTGATGACCTATAATGAGTGCAAAACCAGCCCTGAGTTGCTTGTGTTTTGGTTCAGGGAAGACCTGGCCTGACAGCTCGCCTGGACTATTCGCATTGGAGCAGGGTCAAGACTGATTTGGATATGGCTGAATCCAAACTGAGGGGCCATGGTGGGCAAAATATACCAGTGGCTGAGATTAATACAAGCATTCCATCCATCACTTAGTTTTTGATGCCCCCATTTGTGTTAGAAACATTTCCTGTCGAAAACAATTTCTAGGTACTACCTAAGTTCATATATAGGGGCGGAGAGATAAAGCATTTTCACTAATTATGCAATTAATTGCCTTCATTTCATAAGGCTCTATACCAGGTCCTTCTTACAATGAAATAACTCAGTGGACAGAGCTTTTACTGAACAAGATCATTATGATCAAGAGCCCATGATTTCTGTCACAACTGAGTTTTAGTCTGAGTCTTAGAGGCAATGGAAGATGTCATCATTTGGCATAGATATGTTACTCCATGCGCTGTCAACAAAGTTGCGAAAAATTCTACCCAGGGATTATTCTTTAACTCTTGCCACCGAGAGAGGAGGTTCAAGAGATGCTTTTTCAATGAGTCCTTTTCAGTGTTCGAGGGCTTAATTTCAAAGAACCAATGCAGGTCAAGCTTGCCTATTCAGGCCTACTTTGTGACAGATTGTGCTTTGAGTTGAACGTTTAGGTAAATTGGATATGTTTCTAAATACAGAGAACTGAATTACCTCAAAGCTTGTGTGGGTTCTTAAGTGAAAGGTCTCGAAACTATGTGATAGCGAAGACATTAACTTAGTCGTATTTACTTGTGGCATGGGGCTAGCTGAAGAACTTTATAAGTTTGACATACAGTTTGCATAATGAAAAAGTTAGTGAAGTACCTTCCTCTTTAACATGGACAAATGATAACAAGGGACCCTAAAGAAACCAAACTCCAAGATAATTATAGGAGGAAGGTTAAACAGAGGAAAATTCCCCACAAACTAGCTGTGTCTTAATCTGCATCCTTTACCAAAGATCACTATATTTGTTTTGCCAAATTAAAGCTAATATATGAGTCAAGGGTTTTAAATGAACGTAGGAGGCCTATTGAGGTAGAGCCTAAAATACTTTTGGTGGGGGGGGGGAGGGGGGGAGATGTACTGTTTTAAGTGATCTACCCAAATCAACGGTATATAACCTGAAAAGCAGGGATGCCAGTACATACCCCTGCTCAAGTCCTTTGGGTGTTTCAATCTGTTGTGAACTGTGTTAACTCTTTCCCAACTGTACTGTTACCCATGTGCCTGTATATAATGATTCAGTTTCCCTAAGTGAGGTTGTTGGGATATCCAAGGTCCTGAGTTTGCTCCAGTCAGCCTCGGTGCACCACTTTGGATGCAGCTCTATAATTGACAGAGCAGAAGAAGAGACTGGCTTTCTGAATGTGTAAAGCCTGATGTACCAGAAACGAAAGCACAGACATGTTATCAAGGTTGCCATATTGAGGGATAAATCCTGTCTGATACAGCGGCGGCCAGCATGGATCGGAGGTAGGGGGCGGGGGCAGGGGCGGGAGGGGGGGAGGACGCGGGGAAAGCGGGTATTAAAAAATAAAATAAAAAATGTACCTTCTCGCCGCTTCCTCGTCGTGTCTCTCCTCCGTAGTCCTCCCTTGCTGGCCTGAACAGGAAGCACACCCAGGCTCCAGGTCAGCCAATCACAACGCTGCCTTAGCAGCATTGTGATTGGTCTCAGTGCCATGTTTCGGTGCTCAGACACTGACTGGGAACCTGGGCATGTTCTCCATGCAGGCTGTAATGCAGCCTGCATGGAGAACATGCAAAGTGCCCAAGATGGTTTGGCCGGCCCGAGATGCAAGTTATTATCATTTTATTTTCCCTTTATTTCACTGCTAAAAAGCAGTGGGGCGACACTCCTCCGCCTTAGCGGAGGAGCCGTCACTGGTCTGATAAAAGGTAACAATTCCATTATCTTTGACCCATGCTTCAAACTCCATTAGTAGCACCCTTGCATAGAGGTTAGAATCTACATCCAGAGCAGCTATTTGGAGATAATTTGAAGGGTCTCCTTGTTTAAGAGGTTGTAAATTTGGACTTTTCCAGAAATCTGGGGCTGAGGTTATATTGAATAAGATGTGAAACAGAGGAATCCGTATCCCACCTGACCCTGATCAAAAGACTACATCACATTGGAATCCAAGGAGACGCCAAGTGGATCACCTCCTTCCTCACCGGAAGAACCCAGAGAGTCTGGCTAACACCGTACACCCCGGAACCCAAGGACCTCCTCTGCAGCATTTCTCAAGGCTCATCACTCAGCTCCACTCTGTTTAACAGCTACATGACCCCCTTGGCCAACATCGTCAGAGCCCATGGATTAAATATCATATCCTATGCAGACGACACCAAGCTCATCCTCTCGCTCTCAGAGGACCTCACCACCACAAGAGCCAACTTTTGCAAGTGTATGACGAGCGTCGCCGAAAGGATGAAAAACAACTGCCTGAAACTCAACAAAGATAAAACTGAAGTGCTGATCTTCAGCAACAACACCTCCCCATGGAACAGCTCCTAGTGGCCCTTGGAACTAGGACCCTCAATGACAGACCAGGCTTGTAATCTCAGGATCATCCTGGACAGCAAACTCACCATGAAAACCCAGATTAATACATTCTCTTACCGCCTGCTTCCTCACTCTTCACATGTTCCATAGAATCTTCAAATGGCTCCCCATCCATGCCAGACGCATCATCACTCAACCTTTAGTCACCAGCTGCCTGGGCTACGGCAACACACTCTATGCAGAAATCGCCACTCACCTCCTGAAGAGACTACAAACCATATAGAACTCCGCGGCCAGATTAATTCTCGACCTCCCCAAATGGACACACATCACCCCTCAACTCAAGAAACTCCACTGGCTCCTCATACAGAAGAGATGCCAATTCAAGATGCTAATCCACATCTACAAGGCCCTGCACAACCAAGGACCAGCCTACATCAACCACCGCCTGAACTTCCACCAACCCTTCAGACATCTGTGCTCCGCCTCCCTCTCCCTCACGCACACCCCCCACATTCGCCGAATCAACAGTGGAGGACGCCCCTTCTCCTACCTCATGGCTAAATCTTGGAATGACCTCCCCCTGCACCTCCGGACCTTCACCTCTCTCCTAGAATTCCAGAAGGCACTCAAGACCTAGCTGTTCAACTGAACCGACATAAACAGAAATACCGTAAGCGTCTGAGTACCCTCATGGGTGATTAGCCTTGCTTCATCAATCCTGCTTGATCGATTGATTGATTGATTGAGGAATGAGGTGGCTCTTCTTTTCAAAAAGCATATAGGTTTTAAAAAGAGTGGCCAGGGGGCCATTCAGGCCTGTGGCACCATCTCCCCTTGTCTTCATTAAACTTCCCTGACTGAATTGGATGATATGTTGGAGCAGGTAAATACTTGTCAGGAAAGGATTTCTTATTATCAAGTTGTTCACAAAAACCGGATGAATAGGTTTGTCAATGATTTGTGCAGCATATACTTGTTTTATATATGATATCCATGTGGGGGATTCAAATACATTTCCCAAACAGTTGTACAGCACAATATTCAGGTCTGAAATTATGCTTATTGTGTTTGGCCTTGTGACATTATATAGAACTGTCATTGGAGTCTGTACAAAAGGAGAGGTGTACATCTTGAGATTTAGGTTATGGATTTGTTATTTACATTTCCACTCTCATGGTTTGATGTTGCCAACTCTTGCATATTTTCAAATTGAGGTTGAACCAATTTGGATCATTCAATCAAACAGTTTTTGTATAGCGCGGCTTAACTCCCCTGCGGGAATCCAGGTGCTGGGGCTACGTGGGCCATTAGTTGAAGAGACAAGTCTTGATCCCTTCCCTGAAGTCGGCGAGTGAGGGAGAAATTTGGAGGTAGGAGAGGCAACGACCTTTGCTGCGGCTCCAGCGGATGCAGGGAATGTGTGCAAGGGCGAGGGAGACGGAGTGGATTTGTCTGGCGGGATGGTGGAAGGTCAGGAGGTGGTTGATGTAGGTGGGTGTGATGTGGAGGGCTTTGTAGGTGTGGGTCAGTAGCTTGAACTGGCATTTTTTCTGGACGGGGAGCCAGTGGAGACTTCTAAGGTGGGGGGGATGCTGGTTCATTTGAGAAGGTTGAGGATGAGTCTGGCTGTGGTGTTCTGTATGGTCTGGAGTCATGTGAGGAGCTGTGATGTGGTTCCGGCGTTGAGTGCGTTTCCATAGTCAAGTCGGCTGGAGTCAAGGACTTGAGTGACTGTTATCCTGGTGTTGACGGGGATACATCTGAAGATTTTTCTGAGCATGCGAAGGGTGTGGAAGCAAGAGGAAGACACTGCATTGACCTGTTGTTTCATGGTGAGTTGGCTGTCGAGGATGATGCAGAGGTTGCAGGCGTGGTCCATGGAGTCGGCGTTGGTCCGAGTGCGGTGGGCCACCAGGCATTGTCCCATGGTGAGGTGTTATTTCCAAACATGACCACTTCAGTCTTGTCCGTGTTCAGCTTCAGGCAGTTGGATCTCATCCAGTCAGCGACACTGGTCATGGCTTTGCAGAAGTTGGATCTGGTGGTGGCTGGGTCTTCTGTGAGGGAGAGGATGAGTTGGGTGTCGTCAGTGTATGAGATGATGTTGAGTCCGTGAGTGCGGACGATGTCGGCCAACGGCGTCATGTAGGTGTTGAAGAGGGTGGGGCTGAGGGAGGAGCCTTGGGGAGTGCCACAGATGATGCTCTTGGGTTCGGAGGTGAAGGGTGGACGGTGGATCCTATGTGTGCATCCGGTGAAGAAGAGATGATCCATTTGAGTGTGTTGCCACGGATGCTGATATGGTAGAGTCTGGTGATGAGGGTGTGGTGGGATATGGTGTTGAAAGGCGCTGAGAGGTCGAGGAGGGTGCTGTGGTTGGATCAGAAGCTGGTTTGGGAGGGGTCGAGCAAGTTATCTTCCAGGTGTTCGGTGAGATTGCGATTGATGGCTCTCTCCAGGACATTGGCGGGGGAGGGGAACAGCAAGAAGGGGTGGTAATTCTTGAGTTTGTTGGGGTTGGCGGAGGGTTTCTTTAGGATTGGTTTCACCCTAGAGTGCTTCCATGCGCTTGGAACGGTGGCCGTGGTGATGGATGCGTCGAGGATGTTTGTGAGGGCACTGCTGATTTACTTTTGTCCCAGGTTGAAAACGTGGTGGGGAAGGAGTCTGTCGGTGCTCCAGAGTGGATCGAGTCCATGATGGTTGTGGTATCCTGCGTGGTGAGCTGCTTCCAGTCATTGAAAAGGTGGCTATGGGCGACATCAGTGGGTGTCAGGAGGTGATTGAGGACGGTGGGTTGTGGGTTGAAGTTGCTGTAGATGTCAGATATCTTGTCATGTTAGTAGTCTGCCATGTGTCGCAGAGGGCCTGGAAGGGGCGGCTCATGTTCTCGATGGCCGACGGGCAGGAGAACTCTCTGACGATGCTGAAGAGTTCCTTTGTGTGGTTGGTGCTTGTCTCGATGCGGTTGGTTAAGGTGTCCTTCTTGGCCTCTGTGATATGCTGACCTGGTATATGATGTACACTTATGTAAGTGGACATCATGCACCAGTCCAGACAACCCTTATGGTGATTTAAGAGGTCTTAGACAACCTTAGAGAGCACTCTAATTGGTAGCTGTGGAGAGCAGCCTTCAGGCTTAGTCCAGAAGGAGTGTAAAGCAGCCTGTTTTACCAGAATGCAATCTTATTGTATAGATTAAGTGAAAAAGA
The DNA here is from genome assembly GCA_963921515.1 of Calotriton arnoldi. Classification (NCBI taxonomy): domain Eukaryota; kingdom Metazoa; phylum Chordata; class Amphibia; order Caudata; family Salamandridae; genus Calotriton; species Calotriton arnoldi. The sequence continues at coordinate 171,083 of CAWUFW010015935.1, forward strand.
ACCACACAAAGTATTTATAAAAATATGTATTTATTTTATACCACTCTCTAACACATAGAAATATCTCCTATCCGGAGATATGCACACAATACTTCAGCAAAGAAACACAGTAAATAGCACGAAATACACAGTGGCCCGGGGGGGGGGGGGAACCAAACCTTATAATAAGAAAGTGGTATAAGAACCGTGACTCGGGTCAAGACAATGTCAAGAGGACGTAGAAGTGCCTGGGACCCAAGGAACCACCCAAGGTGAGTAGATAGGGACCCCACGGAGAGCGTGTGCAGTGTGGGAACACGTTCGCGTGCTCCATACAACTCTATGTGTAAGTCGCGGTTGGATTTTTAAAGATTAAGAACCCTTCCCAGTGGACCCTGCAGAAACCAGAAAGACGAAGGTTGGAGAGCCACCCCACCCATGGATACCCTAGTACCCATGTTACCTACACCAGGGAAGCTGGGTGCATACATGTGAAGTGGTGTCGGAAACCGCCATCGAACCCAGTGGAGGACTTCAGGTAAATGCTGCTGTTGAAGAAGGAGAAAGTGTCCGGTGGAATCCAAGGATGGATTCTAGATGAGAGGTACCTGCAAGCAGAGGGGACAGAGTCTATGTCACTCAGGGGTGACCAGGAGACTTGGAAGATGAATGCCCTCCAATGTCGGGTGTTCCAGGATGGATGACGATGACCTTGACTCTGCAGCTGTGAGGACCAGGCGATGCTGAGGAGGACCAGGAGCCATGCACCAGCTTTCCCATGAAGTATGTTGAGTGCTGAGGGGTCGGTGTCCGGCGGGAGCACCAACAAGCCTTGGCTAAGGTAAGCCACGCAGAAATCAAAGAACGAGCAACGTCGGGACCAGCAAGGTCCAGGGGACTCGTCAAAGGCAGGGGAGTCGGGGCAGGCCCCGAGCAATCAGGGGAGCCCAAAAGAAACAAGTGTGACCCTCAAATGGAACACAGGACAGAGGCACTGGAGTCGCAAGAGGACCTCAAGCAGCTCACCAAAAGATGCAGGCCACGATGCATATGATGCGGTGTGGGTGAAGAATCTGGTCACTGGAGGTGCTCGAGGTTGGGGCTACTCGGAGCCTGAAGACCTTCTTGGAAAGAAACCAACAAGCCTTTGCAACTGCAAGTTGGACGCGGTGCACAGGGGTTCGGTTATTGCAACCCCCACGAGGGATACTGGCCTCAAACTTGGTGAGAGGGCAGGGCAGGCCTCGGGAGCTGTGGAAATCTACCACTTGTGTTGCAGAGCCCACGGAGTCTGGAGGAGCTCAGGATCTGCAGACCGGTCGACTTAGTTGCCGTGCCTGCGAATGCAGGGGAGTGACTCCTTCACTCCACGGGAGATTTTCTTCAAGTGTCTTTGATGCTTCACAGGCCTTGGAAGGTTCCTGTATGATGCACAGGCACAGACGATGCAGCAGACTGAAAGAGAGACTAAGTCAGGCTCAAACAAAGTTCTGCGAAGTCCAGAGTGCCCAGACGGTAGAAGAACAGTGGTGTCTGTTCTGAATCTTATCCCACAACGAATCCAGGGACCTACACCCAGGTAAGCCCTTAAGTACCCTAGGGAAAGGGTTGGGAAGATTCAGGGGACCCTCCCAGGGGAGGGTCTGGACAAGGGGGAGGTTACTCCCATGTCCTTTGTCCAGTTTCGCGCCAGAGCGGGAGTCAACGGCTCCCAGGCCTGGTTTGAACTGGACTATGCACAGGGACACCAAATGTGCCCCGCTTGCAGACTTTCTGGTGCTGGCAAGCGCACACACCCGGTTCCAATACACTAAATCCTGTCTGGGAGGTGGTCACACATCCCTGTGACAGGATGCCTATCGTTCTGCCTTCCCCTGTTCGTGCTTGGCTCAGCAGCAGGAGGGCAGAAATGTGTCTCTGGTCGGCAGCAACCATTTTGTGCTGTCTGGGTCAAGAAGGCTGGTACCGGGAACACTGAGAGCCTAATCGAGGGCTCTTCCAGTCCTTGGAATTATACCTCCCACACCATTTACGGTGTGGGAGTATGATTCCCACATGTTTGATACCAAACATGATAGGATTCATTGCAGCCATTTGCGAGATGGTCATCGCGCAATTACGCGGTGCCCCTCTATATAGTATATGGCTGCTTCACTGACAACCCGGGCGAATGGACTCCGTAGGCTGCAGGGGTGTCCTGCTCATGCCGGGGCACCCTCTCACTTAGAACCAAGCACCCTGCCTTCAGGATTGCAAAGACCTGCTAGAGGGGTGGCTTATAGGTTTTAAGTGCAGTGACCCTAGATGTAGGAAACCTATATCTTTAGTAAGTGGTGTAAGCACCAACTTACATAGGCTGCATTGACAGGCCTTTAGTTCGATTTTGAATGGTCTCTTATGGATGGCATAATACATGCTTCAGCCCATGGAAGACCTCTGGTGTACCTATGCCCTGGGTACCTTAGTACTGTATACTAGGGACTTATAAGGGTACCCCAGTATCCAATCTGGGATGTACCTTAGTACAGAACACAACAGTTTAGGGAGAAAGCAGATAAACTGGGGTCCTGATTAGCAGGAACCCAGTCAGACTAGTCAAATACAGCTTAGCATCAGGCAAAAAGTGGGGGTAACCATAGAAGCAGATCCTACTTACCTACAGCCTCCCTGAGGCGAAGATGGTATTTGCTGAGGGCTGAGTTCAAGGTGGTGAGGTCTGAGGGATTCCTGCTGGAGCGCCAGCGTCTCTCTAGTTGCTTGCATTCATTCTTGAGGGGTTGGAGCTCGGGTGTGAACCAGCTGACGTGATTGCTGGATCTGCTGGTGCTGGCTTTCCTCATGGGGGTGACTCTGTCAGCAGATTTGGAGATCCTGTCATAGAGGTTCTGGAAGGCTAGTTCGAGGTTGGTGGTGGGATCTGGTCAGGTGGAGTTGAGGGCAGTGGTCCATTGGGCCCCAGTAACTCTAATCCTTCTGCGATGAGAGGGGATGGCAGGTTTCGTGGTGGATGTCAGTGAGCCTGCTAGGGTGAAGTGGACAGTGCTGTGGTCTGTCCAGGTTAGCTCAGTTACATGGGAGAACTTGATTCTGTCGCTGGCTGTGAAGATGGGATCCAAGGTGTGTCCTGCGCTGTGTGTGAGGCTGGTGACCAGCTGCTTGAGCCCGATGTTGCTCATGCTCTACAGGAGGTTGGCGGAGTTGGTGTCGTTGGGGTCGTTGAGGTGGTAGTTGAGGTTTCCGAGGAAGATGTAGTGTTTGGAGTCAATTGCTGGGGGGAGATGAAGTCTGCGATGGTGTTGCAGAAGCTGGGGACCAGGGGTCTGTAGGCAAGGGTTCCTTTGATGGTAGTTTTAGCATCTGTTATGGTTTGGAAGTTGAGATGTTCCATGATAGAAGAGTTGTCATCTTCGGAGGTGGTGCATTGGAGGGTGTCTTTGTGGATGATGGCGATGCCTCCCTGTGCTTGTTGGGGTGTCTCTGTGTATCATCTTGTATCCGTAGGGCGTTGTGGTCATAATGTTGGGCATCGATGAGGGGGTGAGCCAGGTCTCCGTGATGAATATCGCGTCAGGGGTGAGGGTGGATATAGTGTCCCTGATTTCCGAGGCATTTGCGCAGAGTGATTGGACATTGAGCAGCATGCACTGGGGTTGTACATCCAGGTCGGGGTCGGCTGTGAGGGAACGGCGGGGGCTTCGGCGTTGCAGGTGAAATGGCAGTGGTGGCAGGCGAAGGGTCCTTCCGGGGATCATGGAGAAGTGATGCAGCAGTTGTTGTTCCAGCTACTGGGGGCCAGAGACAGCAGCGCGGTGGATGTGTACCAGTGGAGAGCCAGGGTTCCTGGTGCTGGGCGCAGTCCAGGCGCAGACCGGCACAGACAGGCTTGCCTTTGGCATGCCCACTACACGCGTCCACTGCATGGCTGTGCTGCGGCCTCCATTAAGTCTTTCCCGGGGGAGGGAGGGGCGCTGGGTGGCAGGAGGTGGCTGGAGGCAAAAGTGGCGGGAAAAAGGAGTGGCGTGGGGGTGTCAGGGGTTGACTAATATAGAAAGCAAGAGGCTAACTAACTGACCAACAAGGATTGGGGACAAAATACTGACCAACAAGGAGTACAGTGGGACAAAACACAAGTAGGCACAGGAGGCAGTCGGGCGCAGTAACGGGCAGAGCACTTGTTTGCAAGCTCAGAGTACCATGCATAATGTCGTCAGACCAGGGCAGACAAGCAAGAGCAGACGGGGGAGCTGGCACAGGACCTGCTCCTGACAGCACCTCTGTGACATTGATGTATGTGTGTCTTTAACAAGAGATTTATGTTTTTGTTCAACTATCTATTGTGAGGCTGGTATACTATCAAATCAATAGCTTTCAGGGTGATTATAAATTATGCTCCAAGATTCAAACAGGGGAGTCATTGGCTTTAAATGTTGAGCTCCTACTCCTCTTTTTGTTACTATAGGTTGCTTACTACCTGTGTCCTCCTTAGGCCCTTGTTTCTGCTGCCATGGAGAGATTTTTATATTGGCTGCCTTCTGGACTCATTGATGGTCTTCACACTTGTGATTGTTGAACAGGGTGCGACTTTAACTCCCAGTTGTGTTTAATAATCCGGTGTGCAACAGACTGATTAGCCACGGATATATATCTCATCACACATCATCAAAACATCTGCTACCACCATTGCACATTTTTCTTCTGCCTGTCTCCATGTGTGCCTCACTAAAGTTCCTTTTCTTATTCTTGGTCTAGGATGATTGATACGTTTCCCAGCTCGGAGCCTTTCTTCACTGTCAGACAGTGAGAAGCCATTAAGCTCCAGCCAGTTCCAAACCTCATCCGGAGTCAAAATGAAATGTGTTGTTGCAAATTTTGTCTCCCTGACCTTTGACGAGAACAATAAAGCATGCTTGATGCCCATCAGGCTCAGATTTGCTTTAACCTCCATGAAGGAGCTTCTGAGTTTTTGTGTTCTCGTTGTGTAATCTGGAAAAATGTAGATGTTGCTGCCTTCAACAGACCTTGTTCCATGCTGTAGTGACCTCTGCAATTTTCTGTCTCAACTCAATCCCTGCATTAAAGCAACCTGACCACCACAGGTCTCAGAGGTGCCTCCAGTGCAGGGGTGTGCCCTGGAACTTGATATGCCCTTCCACCACAAAGAACGGCAGAGCAGTGCTGTCAAACACATTAACAGCCAGACATGTTATCAAAAAATGTTCAGCTCTCTGGCACTCTAGCCTTTCAGAGAGTTCTGTGTTGCAGACATTGTTCGGCCGAGAAGGGCTTTCAGCATCCTCAGCTCTCTCCTGAAAATGTGTCACTTCTTCAGACCCTGCTTTAACCTGGTTCTGTAGCTTTTGCACTGATGGCCGGACTGAGGATAGCTTGGTTCATTGTCTGTAACCCTATCATATAACTTTCTGTGATCTGCCCTCAGGAGGTGAACATCCAAATTCACTGCATCAGTTTTGGTTTCCAACAAGCCGTTCAGGTTAGATCTTGCCCTCAGTATCTTCTCAAATTGCTTAGTGTGCCTCTCAAGTGAAAACTCAACTTTTTGGAGGGGATAGGCTTCCTCAGGCGACCCCAAATACATAGGCTCCTTGATGTGGTTTCACCAAGTTTGTATGATTTAAGAGTCTTCACCACTGTAACTCCTTAAGGCCCATGTCTCTAGACAATAAGGCCCATCTCAAGCCACGCACACAGCTTATAGAAGGGAGTTTACATAAAAATCCATCTGGGTCCTCCGCTGCCCCCAGAATAAAGGGGAGGGCAGTTCAGACCCTGCATCAGAGGTGATCGTTCCCAACTATGCTATCTCGCCCCAGCCAAGAGGGCTCCACCTCCTTCAATAGTGCTACGTAAAAATCGCCTCCAGTTTGAACAACAGATGCAAGACCAAGGGGTGCAGCAGTTCCCAGCCCACCAGTCAGGCAATGCCACACAGTTCAGGGAGCACTGCAGCGCATGTACTCTGCCTCCTGGTCCTCCCCCCCCAGCCCACCACACTCTAAAGAGACAGGCAGTGACCAACACCAGATGAATCCTGTACTGAGGCAGATACCACTGTAGTCCAATGGCCCCAGTTTCAATGTCCAGCTAGGGGAGAAGCTTCTGTGGGACCACAGGATCCTGACAGGGCAATCTATAGCTGGTCAGGCTGGGCACTCACCCTCCAAGGGTCTTAAAGAGGCTCTGGAGACTGACAGACCTCAGTCCAGAATGGCGCTCCTCTCTGCGGCAAGCTTAGGCACATCTGTTCCTAAAACACAGTGAGCAAACCCTTAAGACCCTCTCCCCACCTCATAGTATCAAAAGGGGCTGCCACTCTGACAGGGCAGATCCCAGGTGTGCAGGGTCAGGCAGGATACTAGTCCTGTACCAAGAGCACCCCTGAAACATGTCTCACGCCATTTGCAACATGGCCATGCTCCACAGGTCATGGGTGACCCTTATATCAAAAATTACCTCTAGTGTCCCAGGGCCAGCATTTTGTCATGGTGGTCTCCCTCCCATATAACACAGTTGTCCTCCCTTATGCCAATAATTACTTTCAGTTAGCATTTTTTCACAGTTGACCCATATGCCAATGAAAAGATTACCTCTAATTTGTCTGTGCCAGTATTTTAACATAGAAGCCCGATATGCCAAGAATTACCTCCAGCATGTCAGTGCAAATATTTTGTCTTGGGTGTCCCATGGGCTACGTATTACCTCTACTATGCCTCTGCCAAAGTTTGTCACAGGTGCCTGTCATCCTAAATTTTGTCTCCAGTATGCCAGTACCAGCATTTTGTCATGGCTGACTCTTTAAGCCAAGATTTACCTTCAGTATGTCAAGGCCAATGGTAGACTCGCAAGCATAGCACCGCTTTCTCACTCATGCACACTTATATTCACTCATTCATACTGGTTCTCACTCATATCATTCATTCTCACTCTCTTGCACTCATTCATTCTCACTCTTTTGTACTCAATCTTACTCGCAGTTAGTTTTACTCATGCTTTCTCACTCACTCACACTCATGTGCACTCTGTTACTCTCACACTCTCATTCTCAATCAGTATCACTTATTCTAATTTGAATCGCTCATTCCCACCCACCCATTCATTCACACTCCCACTCACTATCACTCTTACTAATACTTTCTTACTCACACTTACTTGCACTGATTCTTACCGTCAATCATGCTCACTCACTCTAACTCATTTGCTCTCATTCACTACTTGTGTCACTAACAAACTCACTATCACTCACACACACACACATGCTCACACATAAGCATGCTTGCTCTCACAAAAATCACACTTTCTCCCGCATGCATTTAACATACATTTAAGAGCATTTTTTCACTTGCCTCAGTTACCATCAAAGGTACCGTTCCATCTCCCAGTGCTCTATTTTTATTAAACTAATAGTGAGTAATTGATAGTTAATATTAATATAATAATCTAGCATTGGTAAAGCCAATAGGTCTGTCTTTGGTTGCCATTCTTTTGACTTTGTCAATGCTTGCTTTGCCTTGCCATGGTTTTTGCAAAACTTTCTTGTTGAGGAAGCTGCTGGGGCCCTCCTCAATCTAAAAACAAATAGCTAAAAGCAAAAATATATTTTATTGTGAAAAAGACACATTGTCATTGAAGTCCCTGGCACTGAAAGGAGTTAGTTTATGTGTATAGAAAAACTCATTGTGAAAGGGTAGAATAAAGTCGCTCACAGTGAAGTTAGCCAATGGCTGAAGTCGGCTGACCATTGCCCCATATGATATTTTGTGGCAGTTGGAAGAAAAATTTAAACGACACAATAACAAACTAATGGGCTGGTTGAAAGTCCCTATAAGTGAATATGAAATACATATAATTTTAGTAAATCAAAAGGTCTGGACTAACACCAGACTTATAAATGTGTAGAAAAAGGGAACACTGGAACACCCACACCCTTAAGGGCAAGCTGCCTAAGTGTTCCTAGGCCTGATTTTGCCACATCTGAAACTAGGGGTCACAAAGGCAATGCCCGGGGGTGCAAGGGTTAAACCAGGAGTCACAACTGCAACCCCTAAATGACATTCATTGCAACCATCACATCACTGTCGCTCTGGCATCTCCCAGAAAGGTATGGTCTAACTTGGTCAATCCAAAGCATGAAGTACAAGGGGTCCTCCTCCCACTTCTCTCTCCAAGTGCAAGAGTAGACTTACTCAGGAGAGCTCTTTCATGCAGAAAATACAAGTAAAGTCCTGTATATGGTTAAATATGTAGCAGTTAGCTGCTTCATTAATTCTGGATGAAAAATAGGCACAAGTCTAATGAGCTTGTAAGCACCTTGCTGACCTTTGATGCACTTAGTGGGAGAATACGTCATGCGCCAATCCTGTTCAAGTTTTTTGCAATTTATTTTGGCACTTTTAGTACTTTTAAGGTCCCTATTGAACCATGAAGCTGAATGGCAACTGCGATGGCTGCAGACTGTCCTAGGGAAGTCCAGCTATATTAAACAGACTGCAGATAAGATTCTCTCCATGATGGTGTGGTGGTGATGTTTTGTTTTCCTATGATCAATAATGATAGCTGTACATTTACTGTTTAGGGAGATCTCTGTGTCACGCTATATATGATCACTTTTATTATTGATTTGTTCACTGAGCTGTTTTAATCCTCTGGCAAACAAATTTAAATAAAGTTGTTACAAAAAAGCTAACATTGTGAGTTACTGATTTTTCACTGCGGTCCCCCTGTGGAAAAACAGGGGATGACCCACAAGTATGGGGCACATGCTCCCTCCTTTACAGTCCAAATCCAGACATGGATGTGATTTAGTGCCTGGCCTTTGAAATTCATGTTGGGGGTGTCAGCTCCTTTGAAGTGTTCTCTTCTCTGCACTGCTCTTTGTCAAAGGGAAAGTCTGCCAAGCAGGAGTGTCTCCAGTTCTGAGTGGCCCATCATACAAGCCAAGGGAGCTAACACCTAGCTGTCAGCCTCAACTGAAATATGCAACGAAAAGGTTCAAAGGACTAAGCCTTCCTCTCTAATAGAATCCCTTATAGGGCCAACTTCATCAGTCCCGCTATCTTCCTGGCAGTGAGCCCAGGCCCCACTGGCCAGTAACTCTTCCTCAACCAAAGGGACCTTTGATCTGCACAGAAGATGCTCTGCTCCTCCCCCTAATGTGTGTGTTCCACCACACCCTCTGGAATATCAGCAATACACTTCTCCTGTCTGGCGTTTGCAGTCCTCACCTATCGTCTGCATACCCTGTACTTCCAAAATGGAACCCACAGGCCTCCATGTTATGTACCATCCACAGGCACACACATGCAACTCAGCATCCACATGCAAGTATCACAAGCTGCCCCAGCATCCACACACAAGTATCATGCTCTGTCCAGTGCAGCACACAATCCATGCATGCCATGTGTAAGTTAAGTACACAGAACTTTACATGAGTAGGCCAGTGGGCCCCTCTCCTGTGACACAGGTAAAATGGCCTGTTCACGCTACTCATTCTACTGAACACAAAAACGGGTATGCTGTCACCTCCGTGCTCATGTCACTTAACTCCAGGTAAGGGCAGTAGCCTCCCTACACTCAGGAGGCTAGCGCTCAGTGCCCCCTGTAAGTCTAAACAGATTGCATTAACGTGTGACAGGCCTATGTTATGGCACACACGTATGGTCCGTGTTCACTCATGACCAAAAATCAGTACCAGGGATCCAGATATTGTTGCAGATGGGGTTTAGAGAGACAGAGTGAAGGAAACAAGAAGACGCGTGGGTGAGAGCTAGAAATCTTGAGATAGGCCTTCATTCAGAGAACTAAAGTCTGACTGAAAAAAGACTAGTGAGTTTAGCTTACCTTTTTGTCATATTTGCCTCTTCGGAGCCTCTGAGCCGTGTCTCGTCTCTTATCATCGTCAATCTTAAAGAACAGAACATATTATTGCATTTCTATCTTCACACGGTCCCTGGAATGGCCCACTCATTTATTGCTTGCAAGATAGACATAAAGAAATGGCATTTTGGGTGTCTAGACTTTCATTTAGGAGGTATCACCAGTTCGAGGATATTTTAGTGACCCACATACAATTCAATGTTCTTGCAGTGATTTTCATGATCTGAGCGGTACTGATAAAAAAGATACTGTCAACACATTAATTCTATGGTACGATGAAGTAGACAGGGCATCCTTAAAGGAATGAATGAACAGTTTCACTGAACATGTTTCCTAAGTAGACACTAATTACTGGTCAAGGTTGTATCAACAGTAAGGAAGGGGGAGAAAACTGCTTGGAAAACTGTTTCAAGCCAGGGGTGAAAACCTCTTGGGAATCTATTTCAAATATGCTTTTGTGGATATGGAATACGACAAGCTAAGGTGTTAGTCTCATCTGACACCTTTCTACCATTAGTCAGAAAGGTACAAAAATATTTTCTAATTCACACAAGGTGTCCTGAATCTGTGCTGTGAAGTCACAGACTTGCTGTTCATCCAGAGGACTAATCAATGGCAATTAGTTGCATAACTACAACTAAGTAAGGGTATGAAGGACATCACAATCACATTTGAAACTGCATCGACAGTGAAATGTGTGTCCACTAAAGGGGTGGTTTCTTGCAACACTTCAAATTAAACTGGCACAGCCTTATATTTTTTGCTTTGAATACAATTGTTGTTAAGTTTGTCGCATAACTTGTCACTTTAGGTTTCGGGAGATTGATCAAAGTGCCCTCCTCTTGTATGCCATTTTATGCACACTCTGGGGACTTCTGGCTGCTATAAATCATGGCACTACAGCAAACAGTATGTTCTCATCTAAGTATCTGTGCCCCGCCGCCTTGCCTGTACAGCCCTGCCAAGTATCACGCACCACGTGTGACACTAACGCATTTCAGTGTGGTGTTCCGCATCACCGCACTGAAATGCTTTGTCACGCATTTTATGCCACTGAAACTGGCTACGCCGCCGTGCGAGCGCAGGCACTGCTGCTCCCAGCAGACTTGCCGCCAGCAGCTCTGGCTCATAAACAGTTAAGGATCTGTAATTTGTCTGCTCCTCAGCTCTGGCTGAGTCACTGAGAGAGCTGCAGTGAGTGCTACAATGTTACAATTATTTATCTGCGGCCGGGCCTCAGCCGACTGCCAGTCTGGCTGCAATGTGCATTAATTAATTCCCGGGCTGCCCGCGGCGCCGCGCAGCAGGAGTCACTGACTGACACACAGCCCACACGGATGTGATCTCACGCCGTGCAGTCCTGCACTGCAGGAAGTGAGGTCGCCACTGAGAAGCGGCGGGGGACTCGGAGTCACTAGTAGTGGGTCTGAAGTGCGCTCGCAGCCGCAGCAGTGCTGCCTCAGCTGCTTCTGGCTGCACCGCGCATAAATTAATAATTATACCACCCACCACACAGGCAGCCGCAGCAGCGGCGTTCCGGGCAGCCGGCGGGACGACGGCAGCGCGCATTCGTCGCACTACTACTGACTCACTCAGCAATGATGGCCCGCCGGGCTGTGGTGCTGCATGACTGGCATGATCACGGGTACTGCGGGGAGTCTGCCAGCAGTGGTGCAGCCGGTCATCATGTGTGCCAGTGCGGCCGTGACCTCGTCGGTGACCCCGTGCCGGTGCGGCTCACCGGTCCGTGTCGGTGTGAGACAGTCAGGCTTGACTGACAGAGCAGACCGGCGTTGTTCAAGTAAGTTTTTACTATTTGTTTTTCGTTTCCGCCACTGACTCTGTTAAGTAACTAGTCTCTCTGTGTTATGTACTAACTTTAGCACCGAGCGCACGCATGCTGCAAATAATCTCATTTAATTTCAGACTCTGTAGACTGTATTCTGCAGGCAGGGCTCTGACTCTTCATCCTGTCTGACTGAGTGTGAGGACGTTTAACTGCAAGATGACATCTGCAGATTTAATCATCAGTAATCTGTAGGGCCGAGCGGCAGGGCTGCTCTGTGAGTCATCCTTCAGAGGTCATTGGGCACCTTCATTGCTTGATTTTGCTAGCGAAAAAGTGTCACTCATAGTCGGTGAAATGTCACTCATTCTTACACTGAAATTATGAAAATGTCACACATGGCAATCTGAAACCTTGGCAGCTATGCCTGTAACTGCATTCCTCTAAATGCCTATGTAAATCAAGTGTACTCTCTTCGAATGGTGAGCTCGCCGATGGACTGTCCGTGCAGTTTCGACATATATCTCGCTTGCAATTGAAAGGAAATCTATCACAAACCTGGAAAGATAAACATACGAGTTAGAATAATGGAGTCAAGTTTGGATGGTCCAAATATTTTTGAGTTTTAATCTTAAAAACGACTGTTTTTGTATTAACCTAGTACAGTATGACGTTTCATTCTATAATTTTCGATAAATTAATTTTTCTCTATTTCGACTGTTTCTCAAGATGATGGTCCCCAAAAATGTGTTTCCGTATAATTGACAGCAGCGTTCTATCTGCACAATATGTGTTGCAGTTTAATTAGGCGCCTGCATCTTACTAACATGGTTATGATATGACACTGTTAAGATGATGATGCTTTTAAATAATGCATGTTTTATCTTCTTTTTTAAACCATGCGATTTTTGCACATCTGATAGTTTGCTCTACAGGACTTTTATGCACTTTCAGATTGATAAGATAAATTGTTTTTAATCTTGTTCACGTTCTGATGATGTTCTTAATGCTGAGTGATAAGGTCATGTAATATTTGTATTGCATCTTTGTGTTCTACTCTTTTGTGGATTTTTATTAATCCGAATAAAGATTTATAATTGACCATCGTTCTATTCAAAGAAACTCACTTGACAGTCACGATAAATAAGATGGATTTGCTCTGTTGGTCAATTACTCACAGCACATCCATCATGCGTCCAGGGCTCGGATCTATGCCAGATGTCTAGGGTAAATATTGACTATGTGAATAGCAGACCTGCCAACTTTGGAAAAAGTTCTCAGTGCAACAGAGGATGAGGGAGGGCCCTTGTGGACAACAGCAGGGCTTTAAGCCAAGCACTGCCTCAGAGCCACTCCTATCAGTGGCGTAGCTAGACCAACTGCCACCCGGGGTGGCCCTAAGGTGCCACAGGTGCAGGTAAGGTGGGGGTGGTGGCCGGCAGACGACTTGTTTTAGGGGGAGCAGAGTGTGGTGTCCAACGGACCACTTGTTTGCAGGGGGATGGTGGGAGCCGACAGACACGACTTGCTCACCACTGCCGCCCCCAAAAACAGTGCCACCCGGGGCGGACCGCCCCCCCCTCCCCTCCCCCTAGCTACACCACTGGCTCCTATCTTACTCCAAAACACAAACAAAGGCTTCTGAGGCTGCCACCAATGTCTTGAGTGGATGCAAAATCCCTGATGGACAGCAGCTGCACCTAGACACCATTCACGAGGTGGAAACCCTCTCTTAGCAAGGGTTTCCTGCTCACCTTGCGCAGCAATGTGTGATATCTGCCTGACACTGGGTGACTGTGTGAAGAGAGATTATATTATGTGACCCACGGTGGTGCCATGTGAGTTGCCTGGTCTGAAGCAAGTTTCATTTAAATTCATTGTATATGAATTTACCTCAGGTGGATATCCAGAAAATGTAGTGCACATAATGGCCCTCCTAGACCAACTTTGGATTCTTCTGAGTTAGACATTAGCATTCAGACTAAAGCTCTTGGGGATCAGCATGCTGCAATGTCTCATGTCCAACAGGACAGTGCAGAAGGAAAAGGCTGCTATGCAATGTGGATTGGATGTATGACATGCAAAAAGGATAGGCATAATCAGTATACAAGGCAGCCAGGCAGCTCCAAGGACGCACACTCAAAAAGTGCAGTTAGTCAAGGTTCGGTCCTCTGGTGAACAAGTCTTGTTGACATCAGCATCCTGACACATGCTGCAACTCAAAGGGCACATTACAGTAGTTAGGGGGCATTAAAGTGCTCAGGTGATCTTGCCAGTCAGGCATTACAACCTTCTATATGGTCAGCCATGAATTGTTGATGGACCGCATGGAAGCTGCTGATTTTTGTTGGGGGTCTGCCCTCGATTCGATGAAATCTTTCCTAAGTGACCATATGCAATCCATTCATCTGGGCCCTTTTAAAGCCCCAGTTTATTAGCCCTCAGTTTAAAGCCCCAGTTTATTAGCCCTCAGTTTATTAGACTTGATGGCTCCCTTGCTTCCCTAAAGGAATTTTCAATCTATAATGTGTTTTATCTGCGACTGGATGGGTAGTAACTTTTTAAAACTTAACATGGAAAAAACTGAAATTGTTTTAGTGAACAACAAAGCAGAGCTATGGACTTCTTTCATCTGGACACCAGCAATGGGCGTGCTGCCTTCTCCTAAAAAATCTGCAAGAAGCCTGGGAGTGATTATAGACAATGAGCTGATTTAACGTCCAAGATAGTATCGGTAATTTCTAATTGTGTTTTATGCTCCAGAACATCGAGGCGATAGCTAGGTTCCTGACCAAAGAGGCTGTTATCATGGTGGTGATGGCCTTAATCACGTCCCGCCTGGATTATGCTAACTCCCTTTACTTGGGTATTCCTAAAGCCCAAGTGCGTAGATTGCAGATTATAAGGAATCAGGCTGTTAGACCTATTTCTAATCAATCTAGATATTGTCATATCACTCCACTCTTGCTAGACCTTTACTGGCTTCCGGTGGAACAGAGTATTATACTTAAGGTATATTGCATTACCTTTAAGGCCCTCTATGATCTGGGGCCCCAAATTATTCAAACTAGAATCAGGATTTATACTCCTGGTCGGTAACTGTGTTCCTCTTCATCCAACTTGCTGACCTATCCCGACATTCAAAAAGAAAAGGATGGGTGGTATTAGGTTTTCAGGACTAGCACTATCCCCTTGGAACCCTTTCCCTCCTGTCCTTCGCCTTACTAAAGACTTTATGAAGTTTGGGAAATATTTAAAAACTTGTGGGCATATTTACCATTATTTCGGACAGCAAGCCACCTTGCTGCACTGCGTGAAAAGGAAAGGGCAGGAATGAGCCGTATTTAACAAGATGCAGCACATTCCTATCCTTTCCGTGCTCTGGCACCCTTTTGGCTGCCTAGCGCCAACGCAGGCACCCTTGCACCATGGTGCAAGGGTCCCTGCGTTGTAAGCAGGATTAGATTTTCAGGAAGGGAAACCTTCCTGCACAAAAACAATCGTCAGAGGCATGGATGAGTGGGAACAACCATGCTCCACCCTTGGAACGCCTCCCTGGGGCAGAGTAATGCAACACATCGATTTGTGCTGCACTGCGTTACTCAAGATTTATCAAGCCATGCAGGACCATACAAAGTGGCCTTGTGTGACTTGATAAATCTGACTTAGGTTTTGGGTCACCCTTGCACCCCCTTGTGTGGCGCAGGGGTGATGCAAAACCCTTGATAAATATGCCCCTTGCTTATTTAAAGGAGCCTTTCATCTGTAAACTAATACAACAGTGCCTCTTCCGGCTTTTACTATTGTTACCTTTTAGCACCAAAAAACCTTAGGGAGCATGCATGCTGCATAAATAATATTAACATAACATAACATAGCATAACATGACATAACATTACTACCACACCTACTGCCGCCATAAATGACAGACTAGACATTAAATCAGTAAGTGGCATCAAATTGCTCTGGAGATATTGTCACATATATGTTAACATTCCCATGCATACTGTAGCTCCAAGAAGACATATCACAATATGTCAACAATCTATGGGTGAGAGATGTGGAATTCTCTGCTTCATGCTTTACTTGAGTTGGCACTGGGTCAGGAAACAATCGGTGTGCCATTCAACCATAACCACTCCCCCCAAAGACTGTAGCTCCAGGAACTTGCGTTAGGTCAATAAATGTTCCCAGTTCCCAGGTATTCTGGTGATCTTTTCAGCCAGAAGTAGGTTTCTCACACAGATCACTGCTCCAAGGACACACATTACAATGGGTCAATACATTCAATTAAAGAACTCTGGTGAACCTTGACAAGCAGGTATTAGCATTTCCACAAATGCTGCAGCTCTAAAGAACACATTACAATAAGGTAATAGGTGGCATGAAAATACTCCAACAACCTTATCATGCATTCATTAGCGTTCTCACGTGTAGTTGGGACAGCCAGCCTCATTCCCAGAGTGAGGGAAGAATATGTGTAGTACCTTCTATGCACTATTGTAGGCTCTTTATGCTGGAAATACCTTCTGTTCATTTTAGTCAATGTAGTGGTTCTTTTATTGACCTCAGGCGGTTGGCAGGCTATGTAAATTACACAACAATTACACACCTACACTACATATAGTTTCAAAAGGTCCAGGGGAGATCCCAAAAGGTCCAGCTCGATAACTATGTGTTTCCCACTTCCAATCTCTTATGGGGTGTTCACCGGGGCTCAGCCATGTCCCTTCTTTATAATTTGAACTTGTTACCCTTTCGAAAACTCTTCGACGATTGTGGATCACGGCATACCCAAACGCCGATGATATGCAACTGATATTTAACTTACATGATAGTCTTCATCATGCCTCTTCAGGTGTCAATGCCATCATAATAATCATTACGAAATGGATGGAAAGAAACATTTAAAAACATAATCCCTTGAAATCAGAAATCCTTCTCGTCTATGACAGATGTCAACCTCTGGAGTGTCATCTTAGGTCTTCTGACCTTTGCCACTGCCCTGGCCAGGCAGAGGAAGTTCATGATTTCGGAATTATCCTAGACTCTTAGTTCAATTGTTAGGCCTAAATTTATAAAGTTATCAGTATATGCAGTCTTCAGATAAGACTACTGAGGAGGATAACGCCACTTCTGTCCCATCTTCACAAGATTATAGTGGCAAACACATTTTGCACAGTCAAGACTAGATTATAGTAATTCCCTTTATTTAGGGCTGCCCTTAAAGGAGGTAAAACGACTCCAAAAGATTCAGAATTCCCTAGTGAGAGTAATTTTTAACTTGAGGAAATTCAGTCTCACAACATATTAAAATCCTACTTTGACTACCAATTAAGAATCAAGCCTCTCAAGAATTTCTGTGGCAAAGCCCCTTCCTTCCTCTCAACTAAGTTCAGAATACATGTCATCAACAGACCGCTAAAATCTAGCAACAAGGCTCTTCTAGTCATTCCACCCTTCAAATACACCAGATTGGAAGGCAGATCTTTCAAAGTTCAGGAAGCCTCACTCTGGAACTCAATGCCACCCGACATTCGGGTCATACCTGGCATGTTAAAATTCGGGAATGCGCTAAGAATGTGGCTATTTACCAATTACCACCATCTTTGCAGGCTGCAATCAAGTTTTCTCCAAGACTCCACCTGGGTACCAGTGCCAAGAGAGAATGATAGCTGCACTGCCTACAAATATCCAAATAACACAAGATAATGTACAGATCTCTTTATCAGGTGCAATAACCCACCGACCAACATGATTTTCTTCTAAAAATGTTCCCTTTACTCAGGTACTTTGTCCACCTGCATAGGTTGCCTGACATGCTAAACTTTGAGCCATGAAAAGTACATAATAGACCTGTGGCAGGTAGTATAAGAGTAACACATAATGAGAATTATCAGTTAAAGATGATTTATGGCCATTAATCCCCTCCAACCCCCCACCCCCAATATCCTATAGTAAATATTGCAATTTTTATAGCGACTTTCCCTGCCATAAAGAATGAGAGAAACTGGAATTAAAATAACACCTCTAAAAGTGATGCATATTCGGTTGAATCCTCTATCAGTCCTTGAAGTGTTGGCGTTTCCTTATGATTGCCGAATGGTGACAGGCTATTTTTTTTTTTACTCGAAACCTTTGAATATGTGTAGTTCATTTGACCATAACATGAGTTCCCATTCTGAATTATGTAGATGGTGTCGCCAAAGCGGACACTACCCATAGTTTTATCAGGTGCATTCCTTCACCCGGTAAAACCACATGATTTTCTTTACATATTTTCCAGCTGCTTAAAGCAGGTGAAAAAATTGTGCAGAAAAGGGCCCAGAATGTAAGGTTCGCTTGGGATAATGGATCTACTATTTCCGGGTCCTGCATGTTATTCCCAAGTTTGCACCCAGTAACCTGTGATGGCTGGTAACTGGGGAGGAGACACTGGCCAGAACTGGTAACTCTTTGCCCAGTTTCTCCCCTTCCAATTACTGGCCATCTCATCATGGGGACCCTAGTCATCATAAATTGGTTAGTTTAATGAGCCTATCTGACTATAAAGATAAAATTATTCATATTGCTGCATCGTTTAAAAATATATTGTAGATGAGGATCTATTGGATTGTTGTACTTATGAATTATTGTGATTGCTTGATTAAAATACTTGAATCCTATTGTATACTTTATTTATATCTACAGCCACGCATGCTACAAACATAATATTTTTAACATATGGTTGAAACTAAAAGGTGTTTCTTTTTATAAACGTCACCCACTGTGGTCAGTCTACAGTGGATAAGATGAATTCAGGCTCTAGATGATATTGGAAGATGCAATCTTTCTCTGGTAAACAACTACCAGGTAGTTCTATCTTGATGAGGTCCCTGATGAGTGGGTTAAACTAGGGTGATGTATGTTCTGCACCCAGTGAATACCAATACCCCTATGCGCATTTTACCAGGTGCTGTAGATACGGCATATTCTGAGTTGAAACTCAAAAAATGGAGATTTCATTCAAAACATGGGTGCTTACTACACATTTCCTTATGTGTCAGAAATTTTCCCCAGATTTCCTCTGCTTAATTATCAGTCTGCTTGACCTACCAAGGAAAAACTGCGGGGGTTTTGTTAATTATCGCTTTACACACAATTGAGATACATGTGCAAACTTCAAGGATTGCATCTTGAGGTCCACTCTTAATCAAGGGTTTTGCAGTTATATGTGGGTGTTTAAGTTATCAATGTAACTTACTTCTCAGGGTGCAAACATTTTGATAGGTGGTATTTTCCTGCTCTATAAGACAGCTAGGACCTACTTAGACGCTGCTTCATTTTGATTGGTCTTGGTGTGGACCCAACTAGAGGTTCACCCAGGCATACCTTGAGGCTAATGTGGCTGGTCTCATTGGTGTCCAGTGGAAGGATCTTATCACTTGGGATGTGGGTCCACTTCTTCAGGCGCAGCTGACTGTCCTTGCGGTACTTTCTGCCTCCAAGAAAAAGAAAATAAGTGTCACTGAGAGGGTAGAGCGAGGGCCAAAGTGTGAGCTTCCTGACTACTCTGGTAGGGAAGTAAGACACTAAGGGAGGGATTTACAAACATTTTGCGCTGGGTTAGCATCACAAAAGTGACGCTAACCAGCGCAATTTTTTTTTTTGCTATTTACTTCCCAACGTAAAACTTGTTTTGCATTGGAAAGCACCGTCAAAGTAGCACAAAGCAGCGCGAGGCACTGCTTTGCGTTACTTAGCGCCGAGGGGGCGTTACATGGATGGAACATGGGCAATACCTTTTGACGCAAAACCATATTTACAAAGATTTGTAGACATGGTTTTGCGCCAAAAGTTAACACCCCTTCAAAGGAGGCGCTAACAGGAGAAATGCTTTCATTTCTCTGTGCTTTTCCAACTAAGCATGCATGCTGCACTGTGCAGCACGCATACAAAGTAGGAAAAGCTTTCCATCGTGTCTAGGCATAGTATTTTGTACAAAAAGGGTACCCTTCCTGTACAAAACCTATGCTAGATTCATGCACACACCCTAGCACTATGGCGCTAAGGTGTGTGCATGGCGCACGGCTGCTAAAATCAGCGCCGGTGGTAGGGAAAGGGAAAGACAAGAGCCGTATCTCTGAAGATATGGTGCTCTCCTGCTCCCTCCCTGTCGCGCAACTCAGCGCTGCCTCTGGGGGGGCCACGCTGCATTGCATGACTTTTTTGTAAATCTCCCCCTTAGGGACTAAAGGACAGGACACCAAAGGAGTGCCGGTGGAAACCCATTTAGTCAGCTGCCAGATCCCGGTCCCATATGCGTTGAGTATTCTGCCAAGGAGGCATGCTTTTCACATGGGAGACTATCCTGACTGCATGGAAGGTGGGCATCTAGAGGGAAAAAAAGGTGCTTGTAAATAAGCCCCCCTGTGACGGCAATTGAACTAAGACTGAACTTTCATCTAACGTGTGTGTACTAAAAATATATATCCCCAAAGTGGGTTACATTTTTAGTACCCACATTAATACTGTCTGTGCCTTGGTGAACAGATTCTCTCAACATTAGTGGTGTAATGAAACTTGAGGGGCCCCTCCCTGCAAGGTACATGGAGGGGCGCCCTCCAGACTCAAGCGGGAGCTCTCACACCAGTGTACTCTGCAGAGGGGCCCCCTGGAGCTCGCACCCCGCATGGCGGGGACTGCGAGTGCCTATGTTACACCACTGCTCAGCCTGGATATTTTGTGGGCTTTCTATTCGAGATGACGACCATGGATTAAATGGCGGTGTTGCACAGAAGGACCACAGCTGGAAATTGTGATGGTTCTGCTACCCTAAAATGGGTGGCAGATCCAACATTATTTCTAGAAGTGCTTCAGCCACATGATGGCGAGGTCAGCAGGGACCTTCCCCGAGCACTAAATGAGACAGGTGTATGTGGCGGTGTGCAGGTGGGGTAACTGAAGATTTTTTTCATTTACCCCCAAGCCATGAACCAGGCTCTGACTGTTTGATAAAGGAGTAGGTAGCCCCACCCTGCTTGTGCTTCTAGAAGTGAACTTCCCGCAGTGCCCCTTCATTAGCCTTTCGTGTGCACTTGTAGTCCTGGAACACCAATGGCCAAGCTGTTCTGAAAAACACAGCAGCTGCCCCTCTACAAAACCACAAATTACCAACAGCAGAATTCTTAACACATACTATCTGTATGAAAAGCATGTCAGCGTGTTTCTTTATTCTGGAATCTGTTAAATGGGCAATCAGAGATTTGTAAGTTTTAGACCGTCCTTTGGCACTCATTACACAATAGCTCCGAGACACCAAAGAGGTGTCCTTCAGACAAACACTGAAAAGGCTCCTTGAAATGCAGTGGCGGCTGGTGACATTTCAAAGTGGAGAGGCGTAAAAGTTGTGAATGAGTTTTAAGTAGTGGGTAGCAAAGCAAGAAAAAGCAACTGACATTTTGGAAACAAAAGCAAAGGGATATTTTTGAGCTAATTTCAATAAAGAATTTTGTGGAAAGCAAGATTTATAAATCAATTCTGAACATGTGGTCTTGAAATTTTTAAAATGATTAAAGAATGCCCAATATCTTACTACATTAAATGTGTTCAGCAGTTCCTGCCTCAAAATGTCTATCTGGGTGAGTTCAGGTTGTCGGGGGTGTTTGTGACAGGGCAGTATTGAGAACACTGGAGCAGAGTGCCTGTCAGTGCATCGTAGAGGTGTTCACACTACAGTCACATTCAATCCTTGGCGCCTCTGCTGAGCTGTTTCAAAATGGTAACATGTGCCACTTTTGGGAAAGCAAATGAAGGAGATCACACCGGTCAATAACGTACAGCGAAATGTTTCTTGTCTTATTTGGTGGGTATCTCATGCGGCCATCTTGTGTAGCCACCATGAGACTTTTTACAGTATTTATGGCATGCAATGCACAAATAAATAAACAGAATGGGGCTGATATACAAAAGCATTTATGAGTACAGGAAGCAGTATTGAAGTAGTAGTCTTTTATGTACTCTCACATGCCTTTGTGAATTGGTCACAAAACGTCCACTTCCCTATTAGTAAAAGTGCACAAAAACCCAGTCCTTTCTTCTATGAATATTTCAATTGTATTCATGTTTTAGAAGTTTAGGGCCAAAAGAAGAGAACTACAGGAGTCCCCTTTTACAAGCCTTTCTGAATCAGGCCCAATGTACTTTCTCATTGACACTGATCCATGAAGGGTGCAGGAGCATGAAATTTATTAAAACTATGTGCAGTTGGCACACCCTGTGGGCACACAGTGGGGCATATTTACAAGCTCCCATCGCCACCACAACGTCACTTAATGTGGCTTAACACTGCCTTGTAAATAAGGCACCCTTTCAAAGGGGAGGGCAATGGGTGTTGCAGTGGGCGTTCCACTGCAACACCCATTGATTTTGACGCTGCCCTCTATTTACAAGGGCAGCGTAAATAGGAGGCAGCGCCAAAATTAAACCCAGGGAAAACCTGGTCTTAAACAGGCGAGAAGAGAAGAAATGCTTTATTTCTCCTCATTTTTGCTGTTTCCATGTGTGCTGCCTTGTGCAGCACACATAGAAACAGCAAATTGCCTGTGATAGTTTATGTGCAGGAAGGTCCCCCTTCCTGCACATAAAAAATAATTTTAAAAAAATGCTGTTTTGCAGCTTCTATGTGTGCGCATTAAGCAGCACACATAGAAGTTACAAAACAGCATTTAAGATTGTTTATGTGCAGGAAGGGAAACCTTCCTGCACATAAACAATCCTCCCCCTCAAAGCAGGCACCCTTGCACTATGGTGCAAGGGTGCCCCATAGCTGCCAAGGTTTCAGATTGGTATGTGTGACATTTTCATAATTTTAGTGTAATTATGAGTGACATTTCAGCAACTATGCGTGACACTTTCTCGCAAGCAAAATAAAGCAATAAAGATGAGGGAAGCATATAATTATCAGAAAATACACTCATTTTGGCAACGAGAGACTCTAAGAGCTTAAAATTAAACACCGCACCAGGAATGGAAGGGCAGCACTAACCTAGTACACTGACACTCGGGTGGGGGTGGCAAGTTGTAACTACTTTACTTGCTAAATGTTCTTAGTCAGGAGATCAGATCTTCAGCCAGGCAGCCGCATCGCTACATGACTGGCCTTGGCGACTGACTGCAGCAGGCAGGCAGAAGGCTCAGGCTGCCTCGAGCCGCCCCCAACGGCAATCATTTTTGGTTTGGCAGCAGTGCCCGGTTAGTTCAGGCAGCCTGCCTGTGTCCTCTCCTGGAAGTCGCTGCAACTGAACCGGACGGTCATTGAGTGTGGCAGTCAGTCACAGGTCATGACTCCGATGACATCCTGCACTGCACTCTCCCGATCGGGCTCGGCTATATTGAATTGTCCGCGGCCGGCCGGCCTGTGCTAGCAGCAGTCAGTCAGCACTGCTCGAGGCAGCACCCAGCCACTGCGAGCAGAGCCGGGAGTGTCATAATGATTGCGTCCGGTGGCCTTCATACTCCTGGACCCCGCGGCACACTGTCTAGTAGGAGGCAGGACATGACGTCCCTCTGCGGTGCCACAGCCAATGTATTAAACAGCCTGACAGTCTTGGTAGTAGCTATTGGGCATACTACCGGGCCAGCCGTGACGTCAGGCTGTCTTCGAGCTCAGCTGCCTCAAGTGACTCAGAGCTGCACAGGCAGCACAGCGCTGCGGGAGTTGAATAACTATAATACATTTTAGCGCGGACTGTGAACTTGTCAGCGCGTCCTTAGCTCTCAGCATGCAGTCCTGCCAAGTGCCACGAGCACTCCAAGCCTGCGTGAGCAGCCGCCTGCCAGCTGCCACACAGGTTTGCAGCGTTTCAGTGACAGAAAGGTATCATGCAAACATGCGTGACAATGCATTTCGGTGCTGTGATGCGGAGCACCACACTGAAATGCGTTTGTCTAACGCCTGATGCATGGTACTTGGCAGGACCGGTGCCTGCGTTGGCGCTAGGCAGCTAATGTTAGCGCCAGCGCAGGGGGGAAACACAGGGTTGCACCATATTATAATAAATATGGTGCAGCCCTGCTTTTCCAAAGTGACAAAGCTTGTTAGCCTTCTTGGCTTAACGACACGTTTCACCACTTTATTGTAAATATGCCCCTGTGTGCCTTAGTAGGTATTTGCATTTCAAACCGAAGATGGGCCCAAAGTAGGCTCCTTTACTTTGTTTTTCTCTGCCCATGCTGTTCCGATGGCTGCCCCACATGTTGGACATACATGCATTTCCAGAGCTCTCATGTTTTGGAAATTCTTAGGAAGCAGAACTAATTAGCATATTTCATTACATCACGGAAAGTGATGTAATTTACCCCTTGATGACAAAGACAACAGGAGAAGTATTGTTAGTGAAATGACACCAAAAACCCTGCTAAAGTAGTCCGGTGCCTTCCAGGAGTAGGCGGCGCACTTAGAAGTTGTTTGCTGAAACCTAAGCGTGATCATTTCACAATGTGAAGCAACGCGTGGGCAAATATTTGAGAATTCTGCCAAGGTTCTGATGCTGAATGTTGCGGGAGTAAGATTGGTCACACTTGCAGTTTCTAGACAAACGAGGGGCTGACTCATACATGCTAAGGTTTAGTAGTAGAAAGGAAGGTGATTTAGAAAATAAAACCGGGGGAATTTAATTTTCTCATTTACTTGCATTTAAGTGGAGTACGTTTTCAGCGTCCGAAACGTGAAATAAAGCATTTTTTGGCTTGAAATATCGGGAGCTCTGCCACGCATATTTGAATATTTGTGATATTATGATTATTCAACAAATTTCAATTGTGGTCCTTCTCTGGAGACTGGTTTATTTCGTTAGTGTTCCTTGTTCCAATGAGAAGGCTTTAAACATAAGCAGTGTTTGGTTCTCTGGAGAGACTCTGGGCCTGATTACAAACTTGGCGGATGGGATACTTCGTCACAAACGTGACGGATATCCCGTCCGCCGTATTACAAGTTCCTCAGGATATATTGGAACTTGTAATATGGCGTACGGGATGTCTGTGACGAAGTATCCCATCCACCAAGATCGTAATCAGGCTCTATGCCTTTGCCACCTTAAGAGCAGTGGCGGCTCCTCCACTAAGGCGGAGGAGCGTCGCCCCACTTCTCAAAAGGAAAAATAAAATGATAATAACGTATCATTATTATCATTTTAGTTTTCCTATTGTTGTCAGTGGCACTCGGGCGGTGCCGGCCAGAGTACGGGGAGGAGTGGTTTGCACTTCCTAAGTGCGCACGACTGCTTGGCCGGCCCTCTTGGGCCGGCCAAACAGTTATGCGCACTTTGCATGTTTCCCAACAGGCTGTAATGCACAGCCTGGTGAGGAACATGCTCAGCCTCCCATTCCCCATCTGAACGCCGAACCACGGTGCTCAGACCAATCACAACGCTGCATTGCAGCCTTGGTGATTGCCTCAGGGGAGCCTGGGAGCCCGGGTGCTTCCTGCTGCTTCCTGCTGCCAGACTGGAGACAGGAAGACGAGGACGGAGGAGATGCGAGTAAGTGATTTTTTTCTTTTTTAGTCCCCCACATACCCACCACCACCCGGCTCCGGTAGCAGCTGCTACTGCTTAAGAGCACACCCAGCCACCATCTGGACAGCAACACAGGGTGATAGATGTGAGAAGACAGCAAGGTTAGCAGTCTACATGGGCTACTAACGCACATCACCGTTGTGACTGAGTGCCCTCTCTGCCAAACTCTAGATCAGGGCTTTAGAGCCATACGCCCATTTGTCAGTGTAAGAAAACAGGCTTCATGCAGGTGTCGCCCCACTGTTTTCCCCATTTGGACAACAATGCTGATGGTTTTTGATTCTGAAAGAGCACTGGAAGCTGCTAACCAAGCCCCAGTGCCCGTGCTCTCTCTCTAAAACTGATACATCTAAACTGGTAACCCCAATTAGCAAGAGCTTTAATCTGCTTATAAGTCCCTGGTAAGTGGTACCAGTGGTACCCAGGGCATGGGAGTTAAAGGGGTCCACAGGGCCTGAAGCACTGATTGTGCCAGCATGAGTGTACCAAGTAAACAGATGACAGCAGTCCTGCCATTGCAGACTGCAGGAGCAGTGTGAACTGCTCGAACTCGGCTTTGCCCTCACCATGTGTGGCAAAGTCAAAGCACTATTTTTAATATATGTCAGTCACCCTTAAGGTAGGTCTTTTGAGCCCAGGAGGCAGGGTGCTTTATTAAAAATAAAGGTGTGCACATTTAAGGGCAACTTATATGCCTCTACAGTAGCCACTTTCTATTAAGGGCTAGTATGAGTGATCAAGGGGCCATAGGACAACACGGCTGCCACCCAGGCATTCCCAAGGTTGCCAGCTACATTATGGTCCCACTGAAATATGTCATATTTGATATCAAACAACTTGTCTCATCACCCCTGACATGATTATTCCCATATCGGATTTAATGTGACATGCACACAGGTGGCTACCTTAGAGGTTGCCCACCTGGTTGCCCCAGCCTTTCCGGTGCCCTGGCTGACAGCCTGCAGCTGCTGCCGCCAAGACAGGAATCTGAGCCCCTGTTAGGGGGTGTGAATGCTCCCAGAAGTTAGAAACAAAGCCTGAACGGGAAGGTGGTGACACCTCCCTCCCTGACAGGATGGCTAGTGAAGTGGTGCATCAAGGCGATGAGCTTCAAAGCTTTCACCACCGCTGATATGCATCCAGGTACATTTGCACTCAGAGAGGCAGAAAAATTATGTAGTCAGGAGGTGTACACCCCCAGAAGGCAAGCCACATCCCTAAGGTGGGCTACCTGGACTGTACATCCAAGGAAGGGTTCTGCCATTTGTAAAAGTGGCACCATAGAGGGCTCTGGGTAGAAAAGGTTACACACACCCTTAGATGGGGTTACCTCATGGGTGGATTAGCCGTTGGGGCAAGTAGCCCATTGGCCACTTGCACCCACACCCCTAGCACCCCTAAATCTAGGATTTAAGGGGCACCCCTGGCACCAGACCCTCAGTTCTGATTCAAATTGCATCAGAGAACAAAAAAAAGACCCGAGCCTATGACAACAGGACCTGCACAAAGCAAAGGCGTGATATTCTGCACCTGTGGCTGGTTCACTCAAACAGAGGGACCCCTTTGAGAGCCAAAGGCAACTCCAGACTCCCTTGGACTAGTTGCACTAGTCCCTTGCAGTCTGCAGGTAAAAACAACGTCCCGGAACCAAAGAATTGCTGGCCATCGAGCCCTCTGAGGGATCGCCCAAAAGTAGATGATCCAGTACATTGTGGGAAACATAGTCCTGACCTCCAGCACATTTCATAGGGCTACCACTTTCCCCCAGACCTCCAGATGTCGAAATATCTTCAAGCCGAGCTTACCACTGCCAAGGCTTGTTGGTGGCCAGTCCTGCTACCACTACCTTCACTCAGCGCTCCAACCAGAGGGAACTCCACAGCACCTTCAACTGACCACCTCAGTGGCCCCATTGTTGACGTTTTGCATACGTTTCCTTGCCAGCACTGTCTGAGCGGTAAAACCAGCTCCTCCTTCAGCACCAGGGACAGCCAGAGCATCTCTGCACCTGGGCCCTTCGAGTTAGGTAAAATTCAACTGACTGTTGTGGCCTGGTCCTGGGACCTGAATCACCTTATCCCACACTGGGTTCCAAGCAACTCAACCTGAAAGTGACAGATTGTAACTAGCGCTTTCTACCATTGATTGCAATACTAAAACTCTGCAGTATTGACTTGCACTGATTTATTTTTCCTTCTAAAATCCATAACTCCAGGTATACACATCAGATTGTTTTCATTTTGATGTTTAAATTTATATAAAAATCTGCTTTCTTTTTATAAACTGATGTTGATTTCTTTCAAGTCATGTCAATTACTTATCGCCCATGTTGGTACTCTGAAATGATTAACACATGTTCCTCTAGTAAAGCCTGACTGCTCTGTGCCACACTACCAAGTCTGAGCTAAAGACTTATTATTGTGAAACCAAGGACCATCTTTGAGGTATTATGTAAGTATTACATAGTGAAGCATAACCAGCCTCACTGCATATTACTCCACTTTCCTACAGTCAGTACACTCTGTAACTCAAAGACTACCTAAACATGACGCAGAATTCTTATATCACATTGCTGAAATCTCTCAGTCTGTGACTAGGTGGGCAAAGGTGGAGCCAGAGGGGTCACCTGGCTATAAGTGTGTGTCTACCAACACCTTAGTGAGGCTGGTGGTATGACAGACCGTGAGCCTTATCTGCCCTCTTCCAGATACTGGCCAACTGCATCAAAGTGTTCGACTTCTCCTTAGCTCAGGTGGCAGAGAGCCTCTTTACCTCTTGAGAAATGGATAGACCAAGCACCACATGGGTACACTGGCACTGAGGTACACAGCTCCCTCTTCCAGTCACCATCTGCTCACAATGTCTGATGTCAGAAGATGACACCTGAGCCGGAAGCCTGGGAACCCTCCACCATGGACTGTCAAACCAGTAAGTAAGTAGTGGAGAGGTGGGAAGGTGAGCAGGAGCCCAAAGTTATATGATATTAACTGTGAACTGATGTGTACTTGCATGCAGTACAAGTGTGTTCGTTTGTGTGTGTGTTTGAGAGCAGGTGTTTATGTACATGTCTACATATGTTTGAGCGAGTGTGCAGATTGGCTCTTGCAGTGGTGGCTCGTAGGGGACGGTGGCGGGGGGGGCGGAGTCAGGGGGCATAAAAAAATAAAAAGACTTACCTGTGAACGCCGCTGCCTCTCCTCCGTCCTCTTCTCTCGGAAAGGAAGCACCCAGGCTCCCAGACTCTCCCAGCCAATCACAACACTGCCTTACAGCAGCGTTGTGATTGGTCTGAGCGGCGTGGTTCGGTGCTCAAAGAGGGATTGGGAGTCTGTGCGTGTTCTCCACCCAGGCTGCACAATACAGCCGTTGGAGAACATGCACAGTGTGCATGACAGTTTGGCCGGCCCAAGACGGGCGGCCAAAGTGTCATGCGCACTTATGGTGCAGCCACCACTCCTCCCTCTGATGGCATCACGCAAGCCCAGCCCCGCCTCACCGTAACATGGAGCTTAGAGGTAGACTAAAAATAAAATGATAACGTTCTGTTATTATCATTTTATTTTTACTTTGCTCTTGGCATACTTGGTGGTAATACCTGACATTTTAGGACTAATCATGGCAGGATAGTGCCCTTTGAGGGCAAAATGCTGCTCCTGCCTAGCATTGCGTGGCCTCTCATGATGTATTTGTGGCCATTCGTAACATTTTGGCGACATTTGTGGCAGGATGGTGCACACTGAGGGCTAAATGCTAGTCCTGACACATTTGTATTATTCTTGAAGTGTTTGAGCATATACCAATACTTTCAGTGCCACCATTCCTATATTGCCAGTGCTAACATAGTGACGGTAATTACTGCCATATTGAGGCATCCATGCCATGACATTTGGGATACATTGGCACAGGGCCGGCTCTAGGGCAGTGCAACCGGTGCCACCGCACCGGGTGCTGACTTCGCATGGGGGCGCCTGTTGCTACTTTATATTGTTCTTAAAAGCACCTGCTGCCGCGTTCCTGGCCTTTAGCAATTTTCAGGCAACA
Organism: Calotriton arnoldi; assembly: GCA_963921515.1. Taxonomy (NCBI): domain Eukaryota; kingdom Metazoa; phylum Chordata; class Amphibia; order Caudata; family Salamandridae; genus Calotriton; species Calotriton arnoldi. The sequence continues at coordinate 200,336 of CAWUFW010015935.1, forward strand.
ATTAAAATGTCAAGAAAACTCCGGTGATTAATGCTCTTCCTGGCGAGGTCGGAGTTTTGTCTAATAGAAGTTTCGACTTGTGGAAGTTTTGATTCATGGAAAGGTGGCGCACAAGGTTAATATGCCTGCTGCAAAGAACATGTACCATGCAATCACAAAGTGAATATAATGTAAACAGATCAGTGGGTTACTGCTTTTGTCAGACTCCCTTTTGTTAGTTGCAGTTTACAGTGAGCTATTAACTGTCATCAAAGAACTTGATGCAGACTTCAAAGTATAGATTACAGCGTAGGGTTTTTTCCCCCAGACTTTCATTATTCTAATGTTGCAAAACGGGTTAATTTGAGTACAAAGCAGTTCTTGTTATTAAAGAAAGCCCCAATCCATTGTGTTACATTTTAAATTCAGAGTTTGTGCTTCTCCAGACCAAGTTCTCTTCAACTATACTGCCTACCTGTATGGATGACATGAGAATCCACCCCTTGCTGTCCTCTGTCTTAAGTAACATTTCCTATACACTGATTTACTCACCCTTGATTGATTGTCTCTGTGTAATGTGTGTGTTATGTAAAGTGCTCTGACACCCTTCACTTTTATGAGTGACGCTATCAAATTAATTAAATGCATCTGAGAGAGAGTGGTTATGGAGACTGTTAAAGGGTGGTAGGGAGGGAATCCGTGGCGGAGGTGGTCATTGGGGGGGGGGGGGCACCAAAAAACATTGTCGCACAGGGCGCCACCAGTGCTAAAGCCGGCCCTGCATTGGCATGTAAGGCAGAGTTTAGCAACTCGTGGCAGTAGTACACGTGAGTACTTGATGCAAATGATACATTGAGGTGTGAGCAAAGAACCTGCGTTTACTAAAAAGGAAAAGGTGGTATTTGAGGACTCAAATGTTTATTTTTTCATAAAAATGCTAAACCGTTATTTGTGGTAATCATGTTTTTGTTGCCGAAAATAAAAGCATTTATTCAATATCAAATGTATGCATTTTCATGATATTTAGTGACAAAATTACTATATCTTCAAAAATATTTCTGAATGATAATAGGTCCCACTGTCTAAAATGCTATCGGGAAAATTAGTGTCTCTGAACCCTCAGTGATGACACTGCTGCTTGAGTCTGTAAAATCTGTCTGTATTGCCTGAGATTGTAAGGATAGTTTTATTTTTTATTTTTCCGCCTCCCCTTCCAAGGAGATTCTTTTTTATTACACATGATGTAGAATGTATTTGGAAGGGGCAGGTTGGGAAAATGAAAGGAAATGAAAAGTAGAACTGTAGATTTATGTTATGGGAATTGATAGGCCAGAACAAATGCATGTCCTGCACTTTATTTTACTCATGACTTTTCAGACATTTGTTTAGGAAAACCGTAGGGAAGAAATGCACTATTTTACCACCATTTTCTTAAAATTTCTTAACGCAGGCGAACCAGAAACACTTCTGAGGATGGCCAGGCTGAGCTGGGAAACCATGAAAGTAGTGAATTGGCTCATGAGTGCGTTTTATCAAATTTCTGGGAACATGTACTGTTAAATGTACTATTTCAACACATTTTTCAGGCTTATCTGGGGAAAGACCGACCTTGAATCCCTGCCTTGACACAGTCGATAAATCCAAGGCATATGTTACACCCCACCACTTTCACGGAGCTCCACAGGCCACTGCACTTTATACTAAAGTGGAGAGGTGTGGTGCAGCGGCCAGGGCAGCTGACTTCGGAGCACAGGGCTCACGGTTCGATCCCCGGCTCCGGCGGCAGCTCAGCTCAGCACCATGTGACTCTGGGCAATAGCTCACTTAATTTCCACGACGGCCCCCAGCGCCTTGAGACCCATAAGGGTGAGTAGTTCGCGCTTTACAAATACGGATTTACATTTACATTTACATTTTACTAATAATCAATCCGGTATTCAGTCAAAATATCGAGTTTGAAATGTCAACTTACACTAATATCGAGTTTGAAATATCGTGACACAGAAATATCGACAGCAAGAATATCGTGATCAAGAATATCGACTTTAAGGTAAGAAATATCGATTTTAAAAATATAGAAGTCATTAATATAGTTTGCAAAAATACAGTTGTTCAAAATATCGATTTTTTCATTAGTGTTATGTATTTTAGTATATATTTTAAATGTATGTGATGTATTTTTTTGTATAAGTATTGTTTATGTTTTTTAATATATATGTTAAATGTTTAGTAATTATTCATTTTATTTTAATTACATTTTGCGTTTTTAGTTCCATAGCGGGTTGTGGGTTTATAGGGGAATAGGGTGGGAAGTAATTTAATAATAATAAATGAATGAATATATTTATTTATTAATATTTTTTTAATTGAGATTTTACAATGTTAATTGTGTTTTTATTTTTTGGGGTAAATTTTAGGTGCGGGTTGTGGGGTTTATAGGGGTAAAGGGTGGGAAGTAAGTTATTTTTAATTAATTAATAATTAGTTGTCAATTAATATTAATTAATTAATTGACAATTATTTATGGTAATGGTGTAATTAATTTTAGGTGTGGGTTGTGGGGTTTATAGGGGTAAAGGGTGGGAAGTAATTTATTTTCAACTAATGAATAATTAGTTATTAATTCATATTAATTATTTAATTGATAATTAATTATGGTAATTGTTTAATTAATTTTAGGTGCGGGTTGTGGAGTTTATAGGGGTAAAGGGTGGGAAGTAATTTATTTTGAATTAATTAATTAGTTGTTAATTAATATTAATAAATTAATTGACAATTAATTATGGTTATTGTGTAATTAATTTTATGTGCGGGTTGTGGGGTTTATGGGGTAAAGGGTGGGAAGTAATTTATTTTTAAATATTAATAATTCGTTGTTAATTAATATTAATTAATTAATTGACAATTATGGTAATTGTGTAATTAATTTTAGGTGCGGGTTGTGGGGTTTTTAGGGGTAAAGGGGGGAAGTAATTTATTTTTAATTAATTAATGATTAGTTGATATTTAATATTAATTAATTAATTGATAATTAATTAGTGTAATTGTATAATTTTTTTTGTGTGTGGGTTTTGGGTTTATAGGGGTGAAGGGTGGGGAGTAAATTAATTTTACTTACTTTATAATTAGTTGTACTACTACTACTACTACTACTACTAGTTATTTAATTGAAAAAGGTTTTTAATTGTGTAATTCATTTTTTTACAGTTTAATTTTAGGAGTGGGTTGTGGGGATTATAGGTGTAAGGGGTGGGAGGTTAATTAAATTTTATGTGTTTTAATTTGTTTTTTAATTAATAATATTTGTTTAATTGATAATTAATTATGTTAATTATGCAAATACATTTTTTTTATTTTCGATGTGAGTTGTGTGGTATTATAGGGTGGGAAGTAAATAGACTAAGGGGCCGATTACGATACCGGCCGGAAATCTCTCCGACCGAGCCGGACCCGGAGAGAATTCCGACCGAATCGGACCCTAGCAGTCCGACCGGACGAGTACGATGCATTCGCATGCTATCGGACTCGAGTCGGTCGGACTCCCAGTGAAGTCAATGGGAGCCGGTCGTACAACGCGTACGCGGGCTCCCATTGACTCAATGGGTGCGAGGCGAACAAGGGCGCCCCCTACAGCGGGTGCGCGTCCATGCGCATCGCGGCGTACATGCACAGGTAGGGGGACCCATGGGTCTCCCCTGTGTGCGACTCGCGCGCCTACGCGTTCAGGGGGGTCCGACGCGGACCCCCAAAGTCCGGCTTTGACAGCTTTTTCGAGCCGGACGGCGCGAGTCGATCGGACTGCTCGCGGCGCGCATCGTACTTACCCGGCCGGGAAACGTCTCCATAGCGCGGTGCGAGTCGTGTCCATGCGAGTCGGTCGGAGCGTGTTGAAGCCGCGTTGGAGTCGGTCGGCGATTTCGCGGGAGCTTGCATCGTACTCGCTCGGCCGGACCCGCGTACGATTCGGTCGGGAAACAGGGCTCCGAATCGGATCCGGTGAATCCGAATCCGATTCGGAGCACTACCGGCCGAGATCGGAATCGGCCCCTAAATGTATGTAATAATTAATGTTTTTGTCAAATAATTTCTAAATAAAAATATTTGTTTAAAAAATATTTTTTTGTTTTATTTAATTTAATATTTGTAGGTATTTGTGATATGCATTTAACATTGTAATAGTTTTTTTTATATTAAATATATTTTTATTTTTAACATATTTACATTTTTTTATTTACTTTAAAAAATATATTTTTATTTTGTTGATATTTTGTTTGTTTTTAATTTTGAACTTACTGGAGTGAGAATAGTAAATTTTACCCCTCCGCAATCCAACACTTTCCCTATTGATGCACTGACTGGAGTGGTAATAGTAAATGTTATCCCTCCGCTATCCAACACTTTCCCTACTGTTGCACTCATTGGAGCGGAAATAGTAATTTTTACCCTTCCGTTATCCAACACTTTCCCTACTGTTGCACTCATTGGAGTGGGAATAGTAAATTTTACCCCTCTTCTATCCAACACTTTCCCTACTGTTAAACTCACTGGAGTGCGAATAGTAAATTGTATCCCTCCGCTATTTAACACTTTCCCTATTGATGCACTGTCTGGAGTGGTAATAGTACATTTTATCCCTCCACTATCCAACACTTTCCCTACTGTTGCACTCATTGGAGTGGAAATAGTAATTTTTACCCTTCCGTTATCCAACACTTTCCCTACTGTTGCACTGATTGGAGTGGGAATAGCAATTTTTACCTCTTCGCTATCCAACACTTTCCCTACTGTTGCACTCACTGGAGTGGGAATAGTAATTTTTACCCCTCCGCTTTCCAACACTTTCCCTACTGTTGCACTCATTGGAGTGGGAACAGTAATTTTTACACTCCCCTATACAACACTTTCCCTGTTTTGCATTTACTGGAGTGGGAAATTTAAGTTTAAAGATTTTTAAATAGTTTAATGTTTTAATTTATAATAGAATGTTTTTTTAAATAGATTTTATGTTATTGGTATATGTATATATATATATATATATATATATATATTTATTTGTTAAATTTTTATATAATTTTAAAATGATAAAATACATTAAACTTATTAGTTTAATAATTATTTTAAAGTAAATATTTATATATATATAAAAATTATTATATATGTGTGTTTAACTTTTTTAAATTACATTTATTTGTTATATTTGTTAAAATCTAATTTGTTTTTTTAAATAAATTTTATTCTTTAATATATTTAATGTTTATTAATTTATTTTATATATATATATAAAAACCGATATTTTGTACAACAAAATTTATGACATCGATATTTTTCCCTCTTATATGTATAGGATGTAGATATTTTTGACATCGATATTTTGGTCACGATATTTTTGGTATTGGGATATTTTGGGTGTCAATATTTTGTCAGTGTACCAAACAATCCATAACAAGTACACCTAGATAAACATGGCTTTATCCCCTGTACATGGAAAGAATCACTTAGCAAACATTCAGCAATATGCAGTCCCACATTATGTTCCAAAGAGAAAGAGTCCATTCTTTATTTCCAGCAAAGGGTTGCACTTCCACGCAACAAGTAGGCCTACTGGCCTGTGGCAAATAGAGTGGCTAGTATGGTAGCAAGGAGAGCTTCCTAGCTTAGACAAGTGGCAGTGAGGAAAAAGTAGCAGGTTGGAACAGCTGCACTGTGGTTACCAGTGGATGATAAGCCGACAGAGCTATAGCCACAGAGAGTATGTGTACAGGAGGTTGGGGGCTACGTGTAGCAAGCTGCCACCCAATCACAGCCTTATTCTACGTACTTGGTGCTCCTAATACTGCACCCCTCTCTGTGCAATACCAGAAGGTGCAGAAAGAGATGCAAGGTGACAGAAACCACAGAAAACGTGGCTCTCTCCTCAGCATAGACAAGGGTCCATATGTACAAACTCACACAGAGTTCTTCTAAGGGCTACCTTCTTACGTAAATACAGGCAAAAGGGCAGGCACAGCGTCTTTTTACCTGCACTGGGGCAGCTGCAAGTATGAGCAAGCGCATATCCCCCCAAAGGCTCAGCTAATAAGGAGGAAGGGGACTTGAACATGACTGATACGAAGCTATTGATCAGCCACTAACTGCCCCACGTGCTGCCTTTCTGTACACCTAACCTGCAGCCCTCTAGACCCACGCCCCTCTTGCAATGGACCGTGGTGTTGTCACAGGCCTATCTGAGGGCTCTGCAGACACAGAACACTATGAAAGGGGAAGCACCTGCCTAGGGTGCCCTATGTGGCATTTATTGTAAATAACATATGATGGGGCATAGCTAGAGAAATGATGTCGACTATCATGTGATAGGGTGTAGCCGGGAACATGATGGCATTGGCTTGTCGTATACTTGACACCTAGGAACAAAATGGCATCGACTGTGACATTAAGGAGAACATCGTGCAACATGATGGCAATGACTGGGAACATAATGACATGATGGCAACGACAAGCGCATAAGATGAACTAAGATGTGCTACAAATGAAAGAATAGTATTTAGAGTATAACATTTGTGTAATTAATGGAAATACTATACTTATGTTGGACAAAATGTGTGCATTCCCAATATATTTAAAGGGATTTTTTATAGTGAATTGTTGACATTGATTAATGATGTTGTATCATAATTCCATAAGTGGTACTGGTAGAGAGCCCTTTCCTCCACATGTGATGGTTATTTTTTATCTATATTTGCCACACTTGGCCATACACCTTGCACTGTTTGTCTGGATTTGGCATTAAACTGCAAAGAAGCAGGTACAATTCCATGGTCCAGTGTAATTCTTCTGGGAAAGTGCCTCCAGTTGTTTTGCAGCGTCTAGTAAACCCCACACACACAACGACCTCGTGCGTTGAAGAACAACACATATTCAGAAGGCTAGGTTCCCTTACTCTGGTAGAGTCTTGCACATGCTCTACATCTATCATAGTAGGGCGTAAGCATTCTCAATTTAATTTTTTTCCACCGACATCTGGAATATCCCAGCTTATATAAATCCGACTCATTTAGAGAAACACCTCGGCCGTCGATCCCTCAATAAAGCCATTGAGTGTGACATTCACACGGGTGAGGTAACATTCGCAACTTCTATCCCATCCCCTCAATTAGGGGTACCTACCGCCTCCATGTTGACGCATATCCCAAAAATGTCCTACTCTTGCTATAAGGCAGTAGCTCAATAAGGAGTGGAGTAGGGTGGAACATGCAGGCAGGTGTCAGGAGCCTTCCTCTAGAGCTCCCAAGGGTCCATCTAATTGAAGGCTTTGCTGAAGTCCTTTATGGAAAGCATGAGGCCTTCTGGCATGGCTGTGGGCCAATATCCGGAGCTGATCATACTCTTGGGATGATGATGAGGTAGAATCATTTCTGTTGCCCCAGAAGTCACCGACCCGGATTAGCAGCTCGAACACTGGTGACTAGCAGATCAACACCTTCTATGTTGCCTACACAGGAATCAGAGGGTCTGCCTTCTGATGACTCGTCGCCAATCTCTGCACCTCACAGCTGTTGAGCATGGCTTGAGCCCCGGGTATCTATCTGAGACTGGACCTCACCTAGTGCTAGACTATGGGGCTTATTTACAGCAAAATGATGCAGCGCTGCGCCACAAGCCATTTTCCTGCGCCAAGCTGCGTCATTTTAAAAGCACAGGTATGCCTCATATTTACAACAATATGACGCATCCCTGTGCTTGCCCCTATGCTGCCGCACAAGTGGCTGCCATGCGCCAATGCAGGCACCCTTGCGCCATGGTGCAAGGCTGTCTGCGCTGCGGGGATGATTGTTTTTGTGCAGGAAGGGACACCTTCCTGCAAAAAATCAATCACAAGAGGCTTTTTCCTCTTTCTATGTGTGCTGCAGAATGCAGAACAAATAGAAAGAGGAAAAAACGAGGAGAAATAAAAGTATTTCTCCTTGTTGCACCTCCTTATGCCTCCCCTGGAGAGGCGTAGAATTCTGACACATTCCCAGGTTTACGAAATGTAAATATGGGAATGTGGCAGAATCTATTGGTGTTGCGTGGGAACACCCACAGCAACACCCATGTCACGACCCTTTCACGTAAAGTGATGCGTGAAATGGAGCCGTATTTACAAGGCCATGAAAAGCCACTCAGGGTGGCTTTGCGTGGCCTTGTAAATATGGGGAAGACCATTGCGCTGCTGGTGCGTCAATAAAAGTGACGCACCAGAGGCGCAATGGGCTTGTAAATAAGATCCTATGTATTCACTGAGTTGCTGAGGGTCGAGTCTATCCTACCATTAACATACACGTCCCGTAAGTGAGGCAGTCCTCCACCGCATCAACGGTTTTTTTGTAGCCTGCAAATTGTGTTACAAAAATGGTGGCCATGTTTTGAAAGCCCACGGGTAAAGTCGCTTTGCAATAGTAATGTCATATGTTGTAAGTACCCCTTAAGAAATGTGTGTCAAATCTTTGTTTTTTATTTCTGTGTAATTTAGACAGTGTTGCATTCCGTATGCTTTAAAGCTGAATTTCCATTACAGGTCTGCAGGTATATGCCATTGGTCTGGTTGGGAGCTTTGGGAATGCATTCCTGCCTCTGAGCAGCAACAAACAAAGGTGTCTGAGGTTACTTACAAATATTTCATATGTTAACTCTAATTGAGCGCAGTTAATTGGAGGCAGAGAGTTCGCTTATCATACCTTAGCACCAACAAGGCAACGACGAGCACAAATATCACTGTAATTGTCAAAGTAAAGATGGCGATCGTCAGTATGTGAGGTCCTGAAAAGGAGAAACAACAAACTGTGAACATCGTAGGAATACAGTGAGTCTAAACACAAAAGGTCTGAAGCAGACATCTGGGATCATCTCACATAAACATTAGAGTCACAACATAACTCCTTACTTCTACTGGTGTCAACTATATAGAGACCATAAGATAGACTTCTGAAATATCATCACTGTGGAGTTAATGCTAGAAAATGTATATATCAGCTCACCCTTCATGCTGAAAAACCAATAACCAACTTCTCAATTCCAAATGGAACACAGCTAAAGGGTTTGTGGCAATTTTACTGCAGCGCAAACACCAACGAACTCTAGGTGTGGATGTTTGCCTCGCGGTGAATGCCCCACCCCTGACCCCCCTACCTATTCCCATCCTGCAGACAGGCATTTTCCTACCTGCATCTGCTACATTTGTTTCTTTATGCATTGCAGGCGGCCAAAGTTCGTCAGCAGGAAAGTCGCGGCACAAAGGTCGCGGACCCAGTTAAGCACTGTTGATCTTTGGCCCTTATGTATCAACGCATTTCCCCATAGACACAGAATGGATCAAAACCCCCTTATACATCAGGCCATTTGTTATGAAACATCTAAGCATCAACTCACAAATCCAGGAGAAGGACCAAGGGGTGAGTTTCCAATTTCAGAAGGAAGATGGAATACAGAACAATTCCAGTTCTGGCTGAAGACCCAACGCACAATTTCACAATCCCTACAGGATTGATGCTGGACATGTCAGTGATTCCAAGAAAGTAGCCAGGTATCAACATGCAGGTCTGGCTGAAAATACCTTGGCTCACAGCAAGGCAGGACCATTTAATGTTTACTGAGTAGAAAAAGAGGCTAATAGCATGCTTTCTCTCCACATGATATGCAAATAAAAAACATGGCTATTATCACTGTACCAAACTGAAGGAAAGTCCTAATATCACTTGCGTCTGAGTATGTTTTGTATAGGTTTCTCATAGTGTGCAAAATGCACAAAGGGCAATAGAGCGTTTTCCAAAGAAACAAAGTTTTGTATAAAAATAGGATTCCAAGCAGGATAAAGAATACAGTAAAAATATTAACTTGTACAGTAAAATTAAACATAGTTGAGATGTGTTTTTGTGCACAGTTTTGAAAATCAATAAAAAGTTTGAAGAAATCAAGCGACAGAAAGAGGAGGGACAAGTTGTTTCTCCACGAGCCCTGAGGACAAGGAAAGCGAATGTGATGCCAGGGGCCTCTAAAGCACACTGCTTTACCAGTATCTCTTACAATACCATATTAATTATAATGACAAACAGTACCAACTAAAGTGCAAAACAGGTGTACACCCTGTGCATGATCCAGAAAACAAGGAGAATCATTGGCAGGTACATAAATTCTAACAGTGTCACCCGCTGTACATCCCATCAGTCACAGTTCAAGTATCTTCTTCAGTTTCAGTTGTACTTCAATACAGTTAACTGTCGACTGATGGATACAGCGTGAGTTACAAGCAGTGGCGGCTCCTCCGCTAAGGCAGAGGAGCGTCGCCCCATTGCTTTGCCGCAGTGAAATAAAGGAAAAATAAAATGATAATAACTTGATGTTATTATCATTTTATTTGGTCCTGCTGCGGCAGCTTTGCAGGGTGGGGCGGGGCTGTTCTGATGACAGAGTAGCAGGGGGAGTGGTGAGCACACTATGTAAGTGTGCATGAATGTTTGGCCGGCCGTCTTGGGCCGACCAAACATTTATGCGCACTTTGCATGTTCTCCACCCAGGCTGTATTGCAGCCTGGGTGGAGAACATGCCCAGGCTCCCACTGACTGAGCCCCGAACCACGGCGCCCAGAACATTCACAATGCTGCATTGCAGCGTTGTGATTGGCTTAGGGGACCCTGGGTGTGCTTCCTGTTCTGGCTTGATGAGGGACGACGGAGGAGAGATGAGGCGAGGAAGTGGCGGGGAGGGAGGTCTGCTTTTTCTTCTTCTTTTTTTTACCCCCTCTCCCCCCCGCCCCGCCAGCCCCGATTGGTGCCAGCTGCCACTGGTTACAAGTGGACTCCTTCATGGCTCACATGACTATGTGGTAGCCAATAGTTATGTTCTATCTTGGTCTGTGAAACTTTTAATTACGCTTGTGAAATTTTCAAATTTCAATTTGTGTAGGCTAAGCCTAGCGCATTATGCGTTAAATCGTAAAATTTAGAATTCCACAATTTTGAAACATTTTTGCGTGAGGGAGATTGCTTTTAGCAGCAAATGTCTTACCAAGAAACATTTTATACTATACTGCCAGTATGTTGCATGACTTTTCTATACATGACATGCCATCACATGAACATTTCATGCAAAATGCTGGCAAACCACATTTGATGTAAATTTGCATAAATGCACCCTATTTTTGCAACATTTCACAAACGGTCACAAAAAAATGGCAAAACCTCTAGTGTGTTATGATGAATGGAATGATTTAATTAACCTCAGCCACTTATTGGAGGCTGGAACACAAGCAACTAAAGACAAGTTCAGAGAGGACCTTGCTTGGCAGTTCAAGCTGGACTGTTGCTTTTGGAGCAGGACCAAGGCTGATGTGCATATGTCTTGGTCTACTTTGAGGTGGCACAGTAGGCAAAAAACGATGGACTGGAAAGTGGCCTGAATAATTACTATTGGCTAAGGTTAATTCAAGCATTCCAGCCATCACTTTTTTGTATTCTTCATTATGATGCTCTATATGCAACGGTTATGTCCAGAGGTGGGTCCCTTGCTCGCCATTCTTTTGGAACCAAGCTGCACCTGACTGAAGAGGCCTGAAGACAGCGGAAACCGGTCTTGGGTTGCTTGTCATCCAGTTGAGAAAGGACCTGGCATGGCATGGCATTATGAGCTGGATTGCTCCTATTGGAGCAGGACCGAGGCTGATTTGCATATGGCCGGGTCTAATCTGCGGTGGCACAGTAGGCAAAAAACGATAGACTGAGATGTGGCCTGAGTAAATACCAGTAGCTGAGATTAATGCAAGCATTTCATCATCACTTTTTATGATTCTTCATGATGAGTAGTAAGTCACTTCGAAGGTAATGTAGTTTCTACAAGTATTTTTTAAGATACATCTGAGAGTCCCTTCCTAATATGATGATCTGTAACTCATCTTGTGCTGAGTAAATGTGTCAAACACTTATTGAACCTACAATAACTTAGTAATGACTTATTGCCTGACAACATCCTAGATTGTATAGGCTGTATCAGTGACAAATGATGTGAATTTAAGAGGATGTGTGGAGGTCTACACAAGTTCCACCACCAGTAGTCAGGTTCGGTGAGGAGGAAGGAGGCTCTTGGGTGGAAGGGCATGATTGTGAGGCATAGCAGTCACACGCAGTTACAAGGGGAGGGGCGGATGTTCAGGAGAGTAAGTATACCAAGCCGTTATTCTAAATCATCTCACAATGTCTCCAAAATAGAGGGGTCTTATCAGGGAGTTTACTGTAGATGTGAAAAATGCAAAGGTTACCATATAAAACGTACTGAGGAGAACTAAGGCATAACTGTACATAGAAACATTTTGCATTTCTTCGCTCTATATCTAAATACACTAATGTCTACTGAAGAAGTCAGAAGACATCTCTCAATGACAATAAAAGACCAGTTATCATCCCAGAATCCACACGAAATGAGTGATACCGGGGCTCCTCGGGTGGTACTAAATGAATAACAGGAGGGGTTCTTGCCCACACTGCTGAAGAATTTAGTCTGAATTTGAGAGTATTAACCAAACACCTCAAGCTGTGTCTGACCACACCTCTCAAACAGGTCACAACGTGGTTTGTAGTACCAGCTAAGTGACTGACGGAGTGTCTGATGACAACTAATGAAGAGGTCAAGGGTCATCTGATAGCAGTAACTGGCTATCTATAGTGGTGTCTGACCATTCCTATTGAGGAAACAAGGGTGTAGTCCATAATACCAACAAAGAGAAAGAATAGACCCGATTTGCATGAACCTGCGCTCTTCGACGCACGGGGATGATACTTCCATATACCAAAGACCTTCCTTTGACCGCCCTAGTGCTACTCCGTCACAAAGGTGACTGGACTGGCCTATTTCATTAGGAACGGAGTGGTATAAGCACAGTAGGCCACTGGTATGCGAACGGGCAACTACGGAGATTTCACGACCTGATGGAGGATTACACCCTCCCCCCTCGATATTTTCTGCTTTACGGCAAGGTGGCTGCTGCAGTTCGAGGAACATGGGGGTGGTGAAGGTTTGAACCAGCTGAACTTGGCTGTCTGAAGGATATCTGCCCAAAGTCAGGCCAGACGTGGGTGATCAATCTCTTTTATGGATCCCTTCTCTCCCAGGCTAAGTCCGAGCTATTTTGCCTTCGGGAGGGGCGGGCCTCTGACATGAGCCTGGAACTCTCAGAGGATGAATGTGCAAGCATCCTGACCAAAACCCCTCACAATTCCAGCAATGCCCAAATCAAGTTGGTTCAATGTTATCACCCACATAGGTGTACCTAACCACTAAAGGGATTAATAGTATGTTCCCAGGGGCACAAGTGGTCTGTCCGAGATATCAGCTGGAGGGGTGGACTTCTACCATATGAGTTGAGACTGCCCATTCCTCACACCTTACTGAGACACAACGCTAAACCTTATTAACTTTGCAACAGGATGAAACTTCAACAGGACCCCAACCGTCTGCCTCCTGGGGTTGTTCCCCAAGACCAAAGCTAAGTTGACTACTGCTAAATTTGCTGACTTGGCCTTTGTCCTACCTCGGCGGCACTTATCCATGTTTTGGAAATCCCCCAAGGGACCCTCCCTGCAGGGATGGAGGCGGGAGTTGTCCAAATGGTCTGACTGCGAAGGGGCTTTATTAAGGGGGGGCCTCATTGAGGGTGGAGACTCTTAGAGGTTGTTGCAGCCCTGAGCACACACAAGCGTGGGGCCAGATACTTCAAGATTGCTCGCCCCTTGCTTAAAAAAGCAGGTTACTGTCTCTCTGAGAAGGGATTTCTTCGGACGAGAGATGAGACGATGGACCCCAAGCGCGGGCTTTGGCTCCTTCGTCTCAATACAATGCTTCTGGGCGGATGTCACAAAAGGTGTACCACGGGACCTGACCACACCCTCTTCCCACAACACCTCACTGACAATACAACTAAGTTTGAAATAGCCTCTCCATGGCAGTTTTGTTCATGTTTTTTACTTAGTTACTGTTAAACTGGGTCTCCCCCTCTACTCCAGTGGATTTCTTTGTTTTAGCTCATGTACTTTGTTTGCACCAATCAATATGATGACACCCTTGATTGTGGATCGACCTTTCTGCCATGTATAAATAATGCCTACTTATGCAACCTTCCATTGCAGGGATACCACTGGCAGCTTTTCTGTACTGTGTGCTAACATTCTGCGAAACACTGTTCCTATAGTACGGCTGCAAGATATACATAAAATTTCAATAAAATAGACAGAGAAAGAATATAAGTGTAAACAGGGCTAATAGACATATGCTTTTTAGAAAATGGCAGAACCTTTAAATGCTGAAATGTATGCACAGGCTGTACAAACAGCGTTTGGAAAAGCTCACCTGTATCTGGAAGGTCGTTTGGAAGTCGATGGTTCTTCCAGATGAAGGAAGGACTGCCAGCTAACACTGTTGTTTTGTTCTTACTGGTGTCAAACTGCAGAAGGGGGATGTACTGTAATGAGGATAAGCATCATTAATTACAGTAATAAGCCGCACCAGTGCCCTATCTCTGTCTTAAAGTTTAGGAGCCAGATGGAGTCAATTTCAGGTGCCCACAAGCCTCTCAAAGGTCCTTCGACACACAAGACGGTTGTAAATATTAAACAAGCATTGATTGAAGAGTCAACAAATTCCCATAGAAGTAAAAGAATCAATAACATTTGCTATACAGGTATATTTCATGCAAGATAGAATTTGCTCAATAGTGAAGGAAGCAATGCATCCGCATCTTTCAATGTTGGATGCGGCAAAAATGACTAATATTTTGTTTACTACCCTCTCTGGAGCACCACAAACACAATATGCAAATTATAAGTAGCTATCGCTAGGGCTTATGGTGCACACTACTTAATACGAAGCATTCATTTACAGATTTGTACAAGTAAGCAGGTGGAAATACCTATGATGACACCCTCCTAACTGTCCACACTCCCGGTGAGCCCTGAACCCTAAGACCATGATTCTCCCACATATAGTACACACAATATAAGGGGTTGTAGTTATCAAAAAGACAGCCCTACTGGCTTTGTCAGGGTGTCATCACATTCATAAAAGAAGGAACACATGATAACAGACCAATACAACATCAATAAAACTACTAGGATGATACCATCTTCGAATGACAATCATTAGAACATTCAATGACTCATTGTTAACTTGGTGATAATCAATAAAACATTCCCATGATCTTAATTAAGATACATAAAACATGGGGGGCGTGGCTAAGGAGCCGAGGGAGATGGCCGCTGCGACGCGGAGCTCCGTGCAGGCGTAATGTGACGGGAACGCTCCAGGCAGTATTTGAGCTCACCTGACCGCCGCAACGGCAGCAACTTGGACCGGAATACTGGCTGCATAGAATGTGCCTCTCCTGGCACACGGGGTGAGAGGGAAATGTGCTTGTTTTTGGTTTTTCCGTTTCTCGGCGATGGCGGCTCGCGTCTGAAGCGCGGCCGCCATTTTGTTTAATTACTATCCCCGTGCCTCCCGCTTGGCTTCAGCCATACGCTACAGTTATAAAGAGAATTCTTCCCTGACAATGCTGGAACTGTTTTTTCTTTCATCTCCTCATGACACTGGACTCCTCATGTCATTGGCATCATACTGAGCTTTAGATGTTATTTTTATGCACCTCAACTATATAAATTTTTGGACGCCATTTTGTCTCAATATTCATCCTAGTGCCTCCTGCCTGTCTTAAAATTCAGGTTTAAGCTATAAAAGTATACCTCTTCATCCTCGTACACCACTGGGCTCTTCATAGCAGCCTGCAGACTTTTGGCTGTTATTTTATATTCACCTAAGGCTTAACAGGTTCTACAGAATTATTGCCCGTCATTTTGAATTCTGGAACTGTTTCTTCTTTCTTGCCATATTCTCGTTCATCAAATGGCAACGCCATGCTCCAGCCGGAGTGGCACTCAACATCCTAACATGAGCAGTATCTCATTGGAAGATGCCAATCCTTTCAGTGTTCTGCAGGATACTACGGAGGACGCAATTAATGATGCTCATGCAACAAAGGGCTCCTCTCCTCATACTTCCCGCCCAGGCTCTAAAGTTACCTCTAAAACACCTTCCACTTCTGCTTCTGTACCAGGCAAAAGAGTGAAAACAAATCCTCCTTCCCCCACGAATTCTTCCTCTCCCATTTCTATGGAGCTGTTACTGGATGAAATTCGCTCACTTAAACCCTACTGGCAGAAACAAATTTGCGTCTTCAAAATCTTGAAGATAACTGGTCGCACACTAAACAAAAAGTTGATGACCTAGAGAGAAGAGTTGCTTCAGTTCAAGAAGTCACGGGCCAAGTCCCATGCCTACACAAAGAAATACAATCTCTTAAGCAACAGGTTGAAAACTTGGAAAACCGAAATCGGCGTAATAACCTACGCATTTACGGACTTGCGGAAGGCCTTGAAGGATCTAATCCCATATCCTTTTTCCAATCGTTCTTGCCTACGCTTCTTGGACTTCCAGCTTCACCAACTTTGAATATTCAACGAGCTCACCGCTTAGGTCATATCTCTCGTTTTTCTACTTCCTCCTCTTCCTCGACGAAGCCTAGAGGTGTTATTCTATACTTTCTGGAGTACACGGATCTACTTAAAGTACTTCAAGCTGCCAAACAAAAAGGGAAGATTACTTGGAATGGCTCTAATCTCTTTTTTGCGCAGGATTACGCTAAGGCTACCGCAGATCGTCGGAAGAAGTTTCTGGAGATGAGGCCTGCCCTTCGAACTCTGAATGCTCGTTATGACCTGTTCCATCCGTGTCTCTTCAAAGTGACTTATAACAATAGAACGTCCAACTATGAAGATCCGGCGCTACTTCAGGAATTCCTGGATTCTTGCAGGGAGGAGGCTATGGACTCTCCTCGACCATAATTGTTTGACAATTTCAACAATGTTGTATTGTTGTTTTGTGTTATACCCTCTTCCCTGATGTTCTTTGTTTTTAGTTAAGTTGTAAGTTCCTCTGTTAATATTTCTTCTTTTTAGGTTCTTTTAGGTGCGGTTGTGTCCTTCTTTGATGTATGTTATCTTCATATACGCCTGGAGGTTATTTTCCTTTTGTTTTCCCTTTACCGCGTCTTCATGGAGTCTATAGTCCGGTGTGCTACCTTCCTCCTGTGGCTCCACCATCCCCATTTGTATTGTTTTTCTGTG
Organism: Calotriton arnoldi; assembly: GCA_963921515.1. Taxonomy (NCBI): domain Eukaryota; kingdom Metazoa; phylum Chordata; class Amphibia; order Caudata; family Salamandridae; genus Calotriton; species Calotriton arnoldi. Next base: position 217,513 of record CAWUFW010015935.1, read on the forward strand.
GTATGTCTTTTTGACATTTTTCTCTATTATCAATTGTTTGATTTGTATTGTATTTTTGTTCTATGTTTTGTCCTTTCCTGTCTCTTTCCTTTCCTTTTCCTCTTTTCCCTCCTTTCTTCTTGTTTCTATCTTATACCTTACAATAATTTTCTTGTATTCCTTTCCTCCTGCCTTTCATTTCTGAATTTCTTATTTCATAATTCCTTAGTTATGTCTTTGCTTAACCCCAGTAACGATTCTGGTTCTTATATTGCTTACAAAATAATTGTTCATACTCTGTATTGTATTTATGTTCTGGATTTAGCTTTTTCACATCTCCTTCCCTTCCTGCTCCTCTCTTCCTTCCTTCTCTCTTTTCCCCTTTATATATCATACAAACATTTTCCTGTGCTTTACCCATTCCTCTCTTTAATCCTGAGTCTTTATCGTAATCTTTTCTTTTTCAATCATTTTTCCTCTCGCAACAATATTTCTAACTTATATAGCGGTTATGTAATAAGTGTTCATGTTCAATTTAAATGGGTATTTTCAGAGTTGTAACATGGAATGTTAAAGGAGTAAATAACCCCATAAAAAGACAACGGGTATTAACCCACCTAGCTAGATTAAATGCGGATATTGCATTTATTCAAGAGTCACATTTATCAGACATCGAAGCGTCTAAATTGAAACGAAGTTGGGTAGGCAATGTTTTTCTTCCCCTGCTCTAGGTAAAAAGAATGGAGTCTCTATCTTATGTCATAAGAAGTATCAGATCTCAGTCGTTCATCAAGAATTTGATTCAGAGGGTCGTTGGGTAATTGTCAAAATACTTGTAAATCAAATACCTCTAGTTCTTTTTAATGTATACGCACCAGTCAATGTCGATAATACTTTTTGGACTTATATATCTGATAAACTTCTTTTGTTTGATGATGAATATATTATTTTTGGTGGTGATTGCAATCAAGTTTTAGATCCCATATTGGACAGGAACTATTCTGTTAAATTTACCAACACAAGGATGCATTCACAATTCACTTCCTCCATAAGCCGCAAATCCTTAGTTGATGTTTGGAGGCTTTGCAATCCAGACATTCGAGAATATAGTTTTTACTCCCCTCCCCATCACTCACAATCCCGTATTGACTATCTCTTCTTTAGTAAATCCCTATCTCAACAAGTTTCCCATTCTGAAATTGGCTCTATTTTAATATCGGATCACGCGCCAGTTTTTGTTGACTTTGAATTGATACCTTTCTCCCCCCATGCACGTAGATGGCGTTTTAACAATGTGTTACTATCTGATCCTAATTTTACAAGCCAATTCACCTCCTTTGCTTCTGAATTCTTTTCCTTCAATTCTACCCCAAGTTCTCCTCCTGTAATGGTTTGGGATTCTTTTAAAGCTGCTGCTAGGGGTTTTATTATAAATTTTGTCTCACAAAAGAAAAACGTTTTTGAGGCTAAAAACTCCCAGTTGCTTGCCAAGATCAAACAGCTTGAATACACTTATTACCAGTCGAACTCTGAATCTGCGTTGAAGAACCTCGTTGAAGCAAAATTCACTTTTAATAAAATATCTACTGAAGCAGCATCCTCTTATCTTTTAAAAAGCAGTGCTCGTTATTATGGAGGCCAAAATAAGATGGGGAAGTTGTTAGCGAACTACTTGAAAATAAGACGTGAACGGACTAAAATAGAATCTTTACGGAACAATGCAGGTATTTCGTTATTTAAAGATAATGATATTTTGAATGAATTTGTTTCCTTTTACACAAATTTATATACCCCTGAACAGCAACCAAATTCTATTGATTTATATACTTATTTTCAATCCATTGAATCCCCTCCATCTTATGATACTGATTTCTCCTCTTTAGAAACAGATATTACTCTATCCGAAATCACGCATGCAGTATCGGTTCTGAAAAGAGGGAAAGCCCCAGTTCCGGATGGATTTACCATTGAATTTTACGCTCATTTTGCGAACCTCTTACTCCCTCATTTGCTTTCACTTTATAAGGCCTTTATCGCGACTGGCTCATCGTCTGGAACCTTTCAAGAGGCCATGATCTGCTTAATACCTAAAGAGAATAAGGACCCATCTCTCTGTAAAAATTATCGGCCAATCTCCTTAGTAAATCTAGATTATAAGATTTTTGCAAAAATTCTGGCTCTCCGCATTGATCCTATTTTACCTACTCTTATTGGCCCAGAACAATCCAAATTTGTAAAAGGTCGTCTTTCATCTGATAACTCCAGAGTTTTTTTTAATATTCTTGGTAAAACCTCCTCTCTTGATTACCCCATTGCTGCTATAGCATTAGACGCTGAGAAGGCGTTTGATAGGATTGGTTGGGATTTCATGTTCCAGGCGCTAAAATGGATAGGGTTTCCTCCTAAACTAATATCTTTTATTTCTCTACTTTACTCAGGTCCCAGAGCTTCTATTTTTGTTAACGGCAAATGCTCAGACTATTTTCCACTTTTTAGAGGAGTGCGTCAAGGATGTCCCCTCTCTCCTCTTTTATTTATAATAGCATTGGAACCCTTCTTAACTAAAATTAGATTAGATGATACGATTACTGGGTTCCAGCTAGGTACCTCTCATGTCAAATTGTCCGTATATGCGGACGATATTCTTTATATTGTTCTAATCCGTCTACTTCCATCCCCTCTTTTTTCTCTCAAGTTGGTATTTTCTCTCACCTCTCCGGTTATCGTCTCAATTCAGACAAATGTGAGGTTCTTCCCTTAAATATACACTGCCTTAAACAAGACTTCATACATACGGGATTTTCTTGGCAAACCTCAAAGATAAAATATCTAGGAGTGTGGTTCTCTTCAAATATTCCGGAAACATTAAAGATAAATTTTGAACATATTACCAAGACTATATCTGATTCTATTGAACGCTGGCATCCACTTTTTCTATCTTGGTGGGGAAGACTGGACTCCATCAAGATGATGCTCTCTCCTTTGATTCTTTATCTTCTCTCTATGATTCCGGTACATATTCCTGCAGTCTACTTTAAGAAAATTGACTATCTTTTAACCAAATTCCTTTGGAAAAACAAATCTCCTCGAATAGCTCTATCGACTCTAAAGGCTGACAAGACCTCTGGTGGCCTTAGATTTCCTGACTTTAAATCATATCATTATGCCTTTTCTTTAAAACAATCTTCCCGTTGGCTCTCTCGTGATCAATGTATCCATCCTCCTCTCTGGCTGAATATAGAAAAATGTTTTATTTCCCCTTTTGATTTTGAAGAATCTCTTGCCTTTACTAATAATATTTCTCCTTTACGTTCTCCTGTTATTTCTTATTCACGTAAAATCCTTTCTCCTCTTCTTCCTTCCGCCTACCCTTCATCATCCTCGTTAGATCAACAGCCCATCTGGCATAATAACTTACTACGTATTAAAAATCGTACCATTTACTGGAGAACTTGGAGACTCAAGGGATTGCTTTGGATTTCTCAATTAGTACACAATAATACCCCTATATCCTTTTTGGACTTGCAATCAAAATTCTCTCTACCACTTTCTTGTAAGGCCCAATATGATTTACTCTGTTCCTCTTTGTCCCAGTATCTTCTTTCCTTACCGTCTACCTCCAATCCCTCTTCCAGATGCTCAACTCTTTTTCCATTAATATCGGTCCCATCTTCGGCTTCTTCTATATATAAATGCTTATTTCTTTCCTCCAATAGGAGCAAGGGGAAGGCTGAATTGGCTTGGGAAAGGGACTTAGCGGAATGTTGGCCCACCCCTTTTTGGGATAAGCTTTGGCTTAAGATTCATAAGACTTCCAGAGCGGCCAACACTTCACAAACTCTTTATTTCATTTACCAACGCATTTTATACACTCCTGCAAAACTAACTTCTTTTTCTCCAAACTCTTCTTCTGCTTGCTGGTCCTGTTCTTGTACGCTTGCTGATCTAAAGCACATGATTTTTGAATGTCCTCCCATTTCTTGTTTTTGGCGATTGGTGTGGTCTCAAATTAACAAAATATTTAAAACTCAAATCTCATTTACACCTACTAACGTTTTCTTAGGCTCTTTATCACCCTCCTGGCCCCATACAATATCCAACCTTAAACTAATTGATTTATTACTAGCAATAGCCCTCCACTTAATTACTTCTAATTGGAAGCAGGCTGACAAAGTTACTTTTAAGGCATGGTGGAATGCTATTTGCTTTCATCATAGGCTAGACACTAATTATGTTACTCCCTTATCTTTATCCATTAAAAGGGATCTTTTATGGCTCCCTTTATCCACTTATTTAACTTGCATTGCCTCAACTAATGCTGTTCAAGTTTACTCTTCTGATGAAGTCCGGAAACCACCTTGATGTACGCGTTGTCTTTATACTTCATTTGCATATGTTCTTATGGTTACTCCTTTGATTGTACTGTTTTGAGTTCAGGTGTTATTTCATCCTTTAATGTCATAATATCATATCGTATATTCCTTCCCTTACCCTTTCTTCATCCCTGATTCCCGCCCCCTTATTTCCCTGTCTTTTCCCCTCCTTTAAATTGTTATTTGGTAAGATTATAATCTTATTATGCTGTATACATCTTATATGATGCTTTCTTGTGTTTACTCAGTTTTTCTTAATAAACTTAAACTTTAAAAAAAAAAGATACATAAAACATCAATATCAGTTTTGTCATTATCAATGAAGCACTACCATTTCAAAAAAACATGAGCATGAACTTTTCTGACACTTTCAAAAAGCTAACATGATTATTAATTTTTCCCCACACGCTGTAGCCTTGCCAGTTTGAAACTGTATGAAAATCCTCCTGGGTTCACCAATTTACTCCCCTTGGAGACTTTGGATGGTCTGAAAAAAAATTTGGAGGGGTTCCTGTGGGGGACAGACACACTCCTGGAAGCCCCACAAACATGTAGGAAGATACTTGTGATGCGCCACCCTCTCTAGGGCACCACAAGTGGAATATGCAAATTATAAATAACCCTCACAATGGCAATGGCTTTTGGGGTGCTCAAGGCCCTAGCTGATAATATCTCCGTGGCAGCCCCTTGATGCAGGGAAAGTGTTTATTTGTGTTGTTTTATTTACACTAGGATGGGTGCCCTGGTCCCAATTGGGGAACCCAGAGCATTTTTTTTGGGGCGCTGCTTGGGGAGCCCAAAGCCCCCATGACTACTGCCGACTCCCCACATACAATGGAACACTCATTCCGCATGCAGAGCGGTTGGGAGATTAGAGGCCTGGTGCTTCCAGTCCCATACAAACATAGGAGGGGTGGGAGAAGTAGCGACTCGCCAATGTACTTCTTGGTCCCCAGGGAGTTAGGGGATCCCAGGGGCAGATATTGAAATAGTGTGGCATCGCTCATTTGCGCTTCCGTTGCTCCTAGGATGGTGGAGGCTCCCAGGAGTTAAAAGACAAATGGGGAGGAAGCTCCACACACGCATGGACGTTGCAAAAGTACCAGGGGTAGCAGAAGTGACATCACACACATTTGACCCTATGATGACATCAATGGAGGTGACATCACATGACCTTTGAGCTTGTTGACATAACATGTGACACCATGGGATCTTTGAACCTGACTTCATAGAAGTAAAACACAGCAGTGACTGCAATTTGAAACAATAAGTGCAAAATGGCTTAAATAAGTTTCTTAAGGAGGTAATGGCCTATTTTAGTTAACACACAAATATTAATTAGGCTACTACTCTGATATGCTGGGAGTGCAGCCATCGTATGTCAGAGACAAAGCAATCACATTTAAAGGTAGCGCCATCATGCCTCATATGCAATTGCATGCCCAATTATAACTTCAAAAGCCAAATCACAGCCACAAAAGCTCACTCACAACTCCAAACTCCTGCACTAAATGCCAAGGAGCATCTCCAATTGCAAGCTTCACATAGAAACACAAATCAAGAACAGCATGTACACTAGCACTGCACGTTTCCCTCACACACACAGAGTGAATGCAGAATAGGCAGCAGCAGTGCCAGCACCCATACTGGGGTCTGGGCTAAGCCTAGCATATTATGCAGGGCTGACTGGGCTTCCAACCACAGAAAAACATGTCAGACCGCAAATTACAACTCACAAACCTACTGCTATTGTTTGTGACATGAGATAGAAACAACAACAGCAACGTGCCTAAAACGTTTCAGAATAGACCTTTGGAGAAAGCAAAGTTACTTGAACATATTACCTATCAAAATGTTATTAAAGGAAAATACCTTGCAACTTAAACTGAACAGTTTCATCTCATATCTGTACATAATAATAACAATGGACATTTCAATAGTGCATATCGTGGTAATTGAGGCCTCAATGATGCCTAGCTTACAGAGATCAGTAGGTTGAAAGTCTCTGCAAATTAAACAATGGTCAGAATGTAGCCCATCACACTCAGTTTACGTACTTCATTCTCGAGGAGGTGCATTAATCCACTGAGGTTTCTTACAGGTTCATGAAGACAGCCATTTTGAAAAAGGGGCTTTGGACAGACATTACTGTATAGACCAATGTATCGGTTCCCCAGAGAAACACATTCTCATGTTTGCATGTCTGCATGTGTGGTTTCTAACTGGAAACTGTGGGGCATATTTATGGGAATGGTGGCACAGGGCAGCGCAGCAAGTTGGCTTGCAGCGCTGCCCCGTGTCACAGAGAAAGGGCAGGAATGCCCCATATTTATCCAATATGGTGCATTCCTGTTCTTTCCCCCTGCGCTGGCACCATTGAGGCAGCCTAATGCCAATGCAGGCACCCTTTCACCATGGTGCAAGGGTGACTGTGCTGTAGGCAGGATTGTTTCTGTGCAAGAAGGGGCACCTTCCTGCACAAACACAATCCATAGAGGTGTTTCCTCTTTCTATGTGTGCTGCAGAATGCATCACACATAGAAAGAGGAAAAACAAGGAGAAATAAAGATATTTCTCCTCGTTACGCCTTACCTGGGGAGGCGTATCTTTTTGGCGCATTCCCAGGTTTACCAGGTTTGGTAAATCTGGGAATGCATCAAAAACCATGGGATTTCCAAGGGAATACCCACTGCAATGCCCATGAAACGCCTCCCTTGCGCAGAGTAATGCAACACAGTGGTTCTTACTCCATACATACGAAGCCATTCAAATCCACGCAAAGGGGCTTTGCGTGGATTCATAAATATGACTTGGAGCTTTGCGTCGTGCATGTACCACATTGCATGGTGCAAGCATGACCCAAGGCCCTTGTAAATATGCCCGTGTGTGTTTATTTGCCTAGACAAGAACATACTCTTTTTTGAAACATGCATTCTTCTTTGCGCTATTGTGAACCAACGCATTGAATTTGTGCCCTTTATATCATAACTTGCGATACGGAGTGTGTTATGTGCCTCTATGACACCACAAATTACAAGCATAGGGTGGTTTGTGTGATTATATCAGTGTTTTACAAGCACTGAATAGAAATCTTAATTTAATAAGAAAAATAAACGTGGAAATATTGTTCTGTTCAAAGTAATAGTGAAACTGTGTGTTTTTCGCCATTCTACTTGGGTTAAAAAATATGTCTCCCTTCCAAAACAAGCCGATTATTTTAGCTAGGAATATATTCGTTGCTGGGAAATATTTTTATTATAAAATTTCTAGCTACTCATTTTATCTCCTTTTGAAAATGAACATTTCTTCCTGTTCTCCTCACCATTCACTTATTACGTTTGCTCCCTTTCATCCTGCTGCCTGACTTAAAGCTATGCAACCAGTAACACTGCTAGCTCTGACCTAGCAGTGTCCCATCTCCTCCTTCCTGTGGCACAGACAGGCCTCACGGAAACCCCAGGGATACCTCACAGGCCCATGTAATCTGTCACTCAAGTTTGACATGGCAGAACACTAATCATTCCCCTCATCTTCCACACGCTGGGCATAGACTTGGCGCTAGAGCTGGTAAAAATGAGAGGGGATCTCACTTTCTAGCAAAGGTGGGGATCACCGACCTTAGGGCCACATGTATCATTATTTCAAATAGCAATTACCTAATTGCGATTCGCAGCGATTCGCAATTAGGTAATCGCTATTTAAATGTATGAAACTCCATGAGTTTCGTTTAGCGTTTCCTAATGGGTCGCAATTCGACCTACCTCATTAATATTAATGAGGCAGGTCGCAATTTGCGATCCATTAGGAATCGCTAAAATCACAGGGATGGTGGCCTGGTGGGGTCAGCAAACCACCATGTCTGTGATTGTTTTAAATAAGAAGTTTTTTTTATATGCAGCCAGTTTTTCTTAAAGGCAAACAGGTTGTGTTTAAAAAAGAAAAAGGAAAAGTTTTCTTTTCATTTTTCAAGAGCAGGCAGTGGTCCGTGGGACCACTGCCTGCTCTTAAAAAACATTTTTATGAACATTCACAAAAGGGGAGGGGTCCCTTTGGGACCCCTTCCCATTTGCAAATGGGTTACCACTTACTTGAAGTAGGGGGTAAAATGCAAATAATTTGCGTCCTCATTTTGGTCACAAAACATTCCTACATATGCTGTGATTCAGTATTAGGAAGGAATGCCCTAAACACGCTCCTTCCTAATACTAAATCTGTATGCATTTGCAATTCTAAATTGCTATTCACTACCATGTTACCAAATCAGAAATTGGAATTCATACATACCAAAATGCATTTACCGATCGCAAATGACCTGATTCTGTGAATCGGGCGTTTACGACTGGTAAAATGCATGATACATGTGGCCCTTAATTCTTTAGAAGAGAGATACTCCTGGGTGCTAGCGGCACTGAGTACCAGGGAGTTAACCTGTATCGTTGTCTTTGACTAACTGTCGGACCATCTTGGTAAGCATCATAATTCCTCTCATTTAATGCAACGGCTCGATTCTGCCTAACATCATCAGTTTGAGGATGGGCTAAGTCATCTCCATTTCACCAACAGAGGGCAGCCTTGGACAAAAATATGTCCACATGTTCTTTCGGTGCACATTACTCCATGTTATTACTTAACATTTAACATATCTACAAAATACTAACAGGCTCTTTCTCTTGCTGCTGCACTGTCTGTCACAGCATTACAACTACTACATGTCTGTTTACGTGTTAAAAAAATGTCAATAAAGAACCCAGTGCATACTCAGCCTTCCATGCTGCCTCTAGGAGTTGCACCCGGACTTGGCCACTGGCTTCATATCTTAGCAGAAGAGTCTGAATAGACAAATAACGTTGCTCCCATTACCCTTTGGGTCCTTGTCATGTTATTGTTCCATTCAATATTGTTAGCTCGTGCCTAGCTCCCAGGTAAGGGGAGGATTCTGTTTGGGGGATGGTTACCTAGGAGCCGGCAGAGCTAGGGGGAGGTTAAGGTTGCTGCTTCTACCTCCCTTGGTGTCCCAGTACCATTAAACCTGATTTAAATTACGTATGGCTGGACTCATACTTTATAGTCCTGAGGGGGTTCCAGGCCATAAGGCCTTTTGTCACTGTCGCCATCACTTCCGCCAAACACTCTCCCTTTTCCTGAGCCTAGCTTTGACTGTACCAAGGCCTGATTCTACTCATTTTGGGGATTTCAACATTCATAGAACAGCACAATTGCGCCTCATTATGCCTGAGCTAGATGAATCTTTCTCCCATTCCTATTCCATGTGGGGTCTACCTTCTGTCACCTCAGAGACACACTATGTCACTGCAGCTGTGGGCCCATGTGAAGTCAGCACTCTCTCTTTCGCCCTGCTTTTCTGGGGGTGCACAGTTCTCTGTAGGATGGGAAGGCGTCCCTCCTTCCAGGGCCTACTGGATGTGACATGCACAGGCTCTGGGGAGCTACCTAGGTCTCGTGCCGATGGAGAAAAGGGACTGCGGTCCTTCCTTATGCACTCAGAAATCATTCACCCTTCATTTTTCTGTCTTACCTTCAGCCAGTCTCCTGTCAGTTCCCGGGAGCAAATTGAAGGTGTAGCGCCAAGAGGGATAATACAAGTTCACCCCAAAGTCTGTGCTTCTGGGGTCCCCCTGTCACCTGCAGTGATTTAAGATCCCGAGGGTAAACACAGCTGCTCCGGGCACGGCTCTAGGGGTCCAGGGGCCCCTCCCACGACTGTTGTGAGAGGGGTCCAGGCTTGGCTCTGAACATGCTGTATCCCAGGCCTTCGCTTCTGAAGGACGATTTGTTATATCTAGGTTTCTACCTTACATCTTCCCTGTTTCTCTGCCTCTGCTGTTCAGTCAGTGAGAGTAGAATGTTAGTGTGAATGTGATGTCATTGGAATGTTGGGTATGCTGTGAGTGGGACTGTCAGTTGGATCCTGGGCTGAGCAGCAGAGAAGCTGCTCCTGGTGGGGCTTTATTACATCTATACTGGAAAACCTATCTGAACATCTAAGATCAATAAACTTATCATCTGTAACCTAACCAAGACTACTGGAACTACTTACCTACGATATAACATAAATTGGCGACGAGTTGGATTCAAAACCATGCGTGAGGACTTACTTCAAGCTTGAAAAGGTACTTTTATACAAGATTTTACTTAAAAAAGAACTTACCTAAGGATCTTACGCCCTCCCGCCCCACCAGTGTCCATATTCACCGGACAGCCCATAGACAAGGCGTAAATTTCCTGCTACCTGCTTCTTCCTGCCTGATTTCTACTGCCTGCTTCTTACTGGGCATGTTTCCTGCTACATGTCTTTCCAACCTGATTCCTGCTACTTTAAAATTTCTACCATTGTGTGGATCCGGCATCTTCAAAGATTGGCACTATATCTAAGAACCCATTTTACAGGACGCATGTTTCCTGCTACATCTTCTTCCTGCCTGATTCCTGCTGCCTTTGTCTGCCAAATACTGCCTGTACCTCATCCTGTGTACCTACTCTTTCTACATGGGAAACACTAACGTTGCACCCAGCAAGCAATTTGAGCAAGCGCCATCCATACAAACTGCCGATGTACCCTGGCTCTACATCAGAGGTGTAGGAGGAGCACTTCCCAAACCCGTTGTGTATTTTGGGATGCTTTCGTGGAACCAGTGACTAGCATCAACTATGCCAAGAATCAACTTTGGACACCCCAGAGACTGAGCTTTGCTTACTCGCTGACACTTTACATGAATCCTGTTTGGTGGCAAGTATTGTGAACATTTTGAGGTAAATTTTAATTGATTTAATTATGGGCCTCGGTTTCCCCTCTACATTTGGCAGTTCAACCGTCCTGTCGTGGTTTGAAAAACAACGCGCGCCATGCTCAGCACGCGCTCTTACCTTCTCGTGGATCCTCTGATTTTCAGTGACGCTTTGGAATCCTTCTCCGTCTCAGCGTTACTGTGCAGCAATGTTGGGTGCACGCACTTGCCTACAACCACCCAGCACTGCGTCACCGAACGTGCCGCCATCTTGCGGTAGGCACCATCGATACAGCATACCTTGCCCTGCTTTACACGTTATTTGCTGACCACGTTTTGTCGTTACTGTCGTTGAGCTGGCAGTGGACGCTATGCTGACTTTACGCGTGAGGAATCACAGGTTCAAAGGTGTTTTCTTCTTCGTTTGCAAGTTTCTGCGTTCTCCACTCTGGCAGTGAACTGTGCTCGGCAGACACCATGATTTCTGTTCCTTCACTGGATGTAGAACCCGGGTGAGATATCGCTCACCGGTGTTTGCTGTCTCCTGCTTTCGTATTTGACTAATTCATACTTTGCAATGTATTCTTTATATTGTATTGTGTTCATTAAGTTCGTTGTTTCTGGGTTTTATTCTCTATATTCCTGATTCTGAGTGTTCTCTTTCCTTGTACTGCACTAGAGTTTATTTTTGAAGTATTCTTGATTTGCCTGAGATTTTTCTCGTCCTGTCAGGTGTACAGCGTACCTTTGCGCTGTTGAGTTATTTGCTTGTCCATTCTCCTTATACTGTGTTTGAGGCTGTTTACCACCTCTCTTAATGCTTTCTGCTTACATACTTTCCTATGCACTCCTCTTATTAAGTCATTGTTTTCATTCAGTTCACGTGCATGAATATGTGTGTACTCTATTGTGACTGGGGTGCTTTACCTTTTCAGTTTTAAGGCCTAGTTTATACTTCTCTTGTTGTTTATTGAGTTTACATTACTCATTGCAGTCTTTACAGACTTACTGCGCAGTTTATATTTTACGTAATTACCTCTTCTTTGCGGGTTGTGTGTAGGCGTACAATTCAGCTATTACAGACTTCAGCTTCTGCGTTTTTCTTGAGGGTTTGTCTACTTACCACTTAACACGTACTATTTTCTCTCTTCTGTGTCCTGGTACAGCTCCCCCAGATCCCATTTTCTTTGCAATTTCATGTGTGGTCTAATTCGAGGTGTGACTGTACTTTTGCTTTCTAAGTGGTGCAGCTCTCCCTTATCGCATTTACCTTGCACTTTCATACGTGGTCTACTTTAGGTGTGACTGAATTTTATTTGCTGTGTAGTTCAGTTCACTTAGATCGCACTTTCCTGGAGCATTTTTTCTTTTTCCTCTGATTCTTAACACGATTTTACTTTCAGTGCTTTTGTTTTATTGTGCGCAGGTTTTCATATGTGGTCTAACTTGAGGTGTGACTGTACTTTTGCTTTATATGTTGTGCAGCTCTCCCAGATCACATTTTCCTTGCATTTTCATGCATGGTCTAACTTGAGGTGTGACTGTACTTTTGATTTACGTGTGGTGCAGCTCACCCAGATCGCATTTTCCTTGCATTTTCATGCATGGTCTAACTTGAGGTGTGACTGTACTTTTGATTTACGTGTGGTGCAGCTCACCCAGATCGCATTTTCCTTGCATTTTCTGCTTGGGGATTCACTATTTTGTGTTTTCACCTCTGCTTGATTTCTGGTAGGGTGTAAGTCACCCGTTATTTACTTATGATTGCTTTCTGTTTGGGTGTTTTTTCTTCCTGCTTTTGTAATTCACCTTTGCTTGCTTTCTGCTTTGGGTGCTGGTCACCTTTTGCTTACACTTGTTCTTGTCGTTTTCCTTCTTCCTGCTGTGTTCAGTGTTTCCATCCTCCTCGCCAGTCTGGCCAGTTGGTGTGGTTGTGGTGGTTACATTGGTGCACTATTTCTTTGTTAATTTTTCATGGTATACCTCTTTCTTGTTCATGTATGTACGTTCTTTTACAATTTCCTTCCTTTTGAAACTTCTTGCTTCATTTTTTGCTCTGCTAAGGAAGGAGATGTGTGTCTTTTCTAGTTTTCGATTTCCTTTACTCTATCTTCGTGTTTACTCATTGCATTACTGTTTATATTTTGCAATTTCTTTTACTTATTGCTTCCTTTTACATCACCTTTCTACTTGCTTATTTTAGCATGTTTTTCATAACTTATGTGCAATTTGCTATACTTCTTCTGGCAAGTTTCTTCAGTATTACAGTGATGTTACTGCAATGTTACTATTTATATTTGCTTTCTCTTTGTTCATTTTATAAAGAGGGAAGGTGTGTTATATCTAGGTTTCTACCTTACATCTTCCCTGTTTCTCTGCCTCTGCTGTTCAGTCAGTGAGAGTAGAATGTTAGTGTGAATGTGATGTCATTGGAATGTTGGGTATGCTGTGAGTGGGACTGTCAGTTGGATCCTGGGCTGAGCAGCAGAGAAGCTGCTCCTGGTGGGGCTTTATTACATCTATACTGGAAAACCTATCTGAACATCTAAGATCAATAAACTTATCATCTGTAACCTAACCAAGACTACTGGAACTACTTACCTACGATATAACACGATTCCAGCTCGGAACACTAACAGGACAGGTCGTCAGGGAACTGGTTCTTACCAGCCCGGACGCCCTATTGTGAAGTCACAGGTACGCAGCCCTGCGTGGTGCGTCGCATGATCAGCCTACTGTAAACCCACATCTTCAGCGCACTCATTCTTGCGCACACATTACAAAGTACTATATTACAAAGAAAAGGCGCAGGCCAGCTATAGCCCACGTGGGATCCCAACAGGATACAAACCCTGGCAACATGCTGTACAAATACCCCTTAAAATAGGAAACTGTGGGACCAGCTAGAAAATCCTACTGGTTTCCATGATCCCCAGGCTCCTATAGGCCCTAGGGTCTACCTGGAGGCCCTATAGACCTCCAGTTACAGCAGCGACATGACCTGGCGGTGAAATCTGCCATTGCCTGCTATTGCCCTACATTGGTCTGGGTGTCACTGCAACACAGAGCAATGCCACAGGCGGCTGTGGTAGACAGTAGTAAGGTGGTCTGGGAATTAGGCCTATGTGGAGGTGTGGACTGTTTTAGGACTAGTAGGCCCATAAGTATAATTTATTCTGACGCAGGTCAGATTCTGAACCTGTACAAATAGGTATTCTCTTTTGCTTTCAGATTTGGTTGTAAAGTGCAATGGTGTTTAAGATTAAGCATTTTTTATCTCCGTATCAGCTTTTTCACAGACAGGGAGATTCTCATGTCACCTGATTTACTGGAAAGATGCTTAACTTACGTCTAAAATACTCCCTTGAAAAAGCGAAAAGAAATATCAACTCAGGACTGAGATGTTGTAAGTAATGTCCTCTGCAGCTCTATGATGGAATCCGGCGACATAATTTACATTCCTGTTTATGTGAAGGGAAGCTATTGTAGTCGGTCTGTATTTATCTATCCCTGGGTAGCTGGTTTGTCAGGTGTCTCCAAAGTGATGTATTTTGCCCTGGCCTCATTTTGTCCAATTTGATGTATAATCAAAAGCAAGCTCTGCACCACTATAAGACCGAATTATTCTGCCTAGTGGTCTCAGTGGATCAGTATAGCCCTGTATAAGTTAAACCTGGCTCCACCTCCTTCCTGTCCTATGCTCTCAGCCAATCAGGATAGATAAGTAAACCCTGTTCTAGGTCTCACTACAGACTGCTTTAGCTGTCTGGAAGACCTCACACTATCATTTCTTCAAAAAAACTACAAAACGTACAGCAGAGAGTTAACTTTGGATAAGCCCCCTACAGCCATTCATTTTTATGAGTTTTTCATGGTTTGCCATTGTTCCGATGGGCTGTCCATGGAGGCCATGGAATGCTATGGATGCTTACATTATCTCATTTGTGTACCAATTAGATTTGTTAGACTATAAATTCAACATGATGTGTAATTTATAATTTAGAGTGGGTGTTTGTTCTTTTATGTTTTTTACATTGATGATGTAACAATATTATAATTTGTTTATGTGTGGTTCTTTTGTTTAGAAAGTGTGTGCTGTCTTGATGCCATAGCTTGTTGCAATGACACAATGTGTTTTACAAATCGCCCTTGCCCTTTAATTTACTTTACTGTACTCTCATGATAACATTTTGTTGGCTTTTTTTGGGGCGGTGGGGGGAGGGGATCGGGGGGGGATATAGCCTTCCTTGTAGATACAAAAATAATAATGCCCCCTTGTCGAAAGTACCTACTATGCAGCTTATCTTTGCTAAGGTGGACCTTTCAGCGAGGGGGCAACACAAACAAACTTGAAATACTATTATCTGACGCTTCCACTAACTAAAGCCAGACCTATAATCTTTGACAATGTTTATGCCCCTCTTCCTGTCCTCCTACTCTCAGCGAATCAGGACAAAGCTGCATACGTGAAACCTTGGGTCTATGACCTCCAGTGTTGCAAAAGACTCTCGCATGTTCAGTTTGGAAGAGATGCTGATGTAACTGCACCTCTATAAGGTTGTAATTATACATGACTGTCTACGCCTATATTAGTGCACGGAGTACAGCAAGCTCTAGAATGTGCATAAACGTGCTCACTACAGAGGATGGCTGTGCATCTTCTCAAATACCAGCAAAGATAAAGGTCTCAGAATTAGCAGGATGGCACTGGAACCTGTTAGCCCAGTCTTTGCCCCAACAACTAACTCAGCTGGATGGTCCAAATGCCTCTCTGTCTTTGTCAGCAAGATCATAAGGATTCACCCTGGACTCAGGTCTGTCCATAGTTCAGCAGCCGCACCTGCATCTTAGTTCTGCATAAACTGCAGGTCAGAGGTGCAGCAGCCCCATCGGATTGATTAGCGGGCTAATACATCCACTCCAGGAATCTGTGTTTGACTTTATAGTCACAGGTTCGAATTCTGGTTAATTCACCCAACCTTTCATCCTTCTCAGATCACTAAAAGGAGTGCATTGAGTTAGGTAACAATAAGCATCTATTATTCAATGATAAAATCTCTCCCGGGAAGAACGTGTGCTTTACTAATACACAAAGGGGCAAATATTACAAAGGGATATCGCCTCCAGAACGTCACCTTTAGCGACGTTTTGGTGGCGATATCCCCTTCTTATTTACAAAGCGGCATTCAGGCATTATTACACGCATCACTTAGCGTGCAATGGGTGTGGCTGTGAGCGTTCCACCGCAACAGCCATTCATTTTTATGCTGCCCCAGATTTACAAGGAGGTGTAAATCTGAGGCAGCGCCAAAAACTAACGCCACACAACAGCAGGTGTTAGAATGGCAAAACGAGGAGAAATACTTTTATTTCTCCTCATTTTTGCTTTTTGTATGTGTGTTGCAACACACATAGAAAGTGCAAAATGCCATTAATGAATGTTTGTATGCAGCAAGGTGTCCCTTCCTGCACATAAACAATCATAATGGCAATTTGCTACTTCTATGTGTGCTGCATTCTACAGTCCGCATAGAAGAAATAAATCGCCATTAGTGATTGTTTATGTGCAGGAAGGGACACCTTCCTGCACATAAACAATCATTTCCTGCAACGCAGGCACCCTTGCACTATGGTGCAAGGGTGCCTGCCTTGGCACTAGGCAGCTAATTTTAGTGCCAGCGCTAGGGAAAACACAGGAGTGCGCCGTATTCTTGTGAATATGGCGCAACACTGCGTTTTGAAAATGTCGGCGCGCGGTGCTGCCAAATTTGGCGCAGCTCCGCGTTCCAACATTTTCTCATAAATATGCCCCATTGTATGTTATTGGAAGGCTGTTATATAAACAGTTACAATAATAAAATCTAAAATTCTGTTGGTGAAATCAAAGTTCCTGCCAACATGGAGGCTCTGGCTAAACCAATCCAATAATTAGCTCTTTTCAGAGGTTTCCCCTGACAGTCATCAATATCAATTATCTAATTAATGTAAGGTTCTATTTGCAATCAATCAATGCTTCACCCTACTCGTCCCTTTATCTATCCAGAGAGTGTGCCCAAACCCGACTGGTGACAGTCCAAGTCAATCATTACAAAAGGCCTCTTAATCCCAATGGGCGAATTAACAAGTGTTAACTGCCATATTGGAATTATAAAATCCACAGGAACACCACAAATCTGCTTGGTTTTACACAAAGAGATTTTGACGGCTGAATGCAAATAACGTTTTTCGTTGTAATTCTGGCGTAAAATAAGGAATCATGAGGGGAATCAGATCCCAGAATTACAGACCCCCCCCTGGTAATTCTTCATGTCTCATGGAAACGTCGGGTTTCCATGTGTAAGCTCGTCTCCAGGAGTTGCCTGAACCACCCCACCCCCATGTATCGGTAACTCCCGGAGGGTAGGGGCAGATTTAACGGGGAGATATGGGGGTCACCAGTGTCATAACGATAAATCATGGGGCCCCCTGCATAATGTGATGAGGGGCCTTTGAGTCTCCCACATCTCACAGACACTCAATGACCTTAGGCTGAAGGGTTGGGTCATCCCTGAAGGGTCGGTGGTCCTCTGTACTGCAGGGGCTGCAGGGGCCTGCATTACTCCCCTGAAGATCATTCATATTGAGGCCTAAGTATCCTTATGCGCAACTAATTCATTTGAGCTGGTGGTTTCCGGTGCTCAACACCAGCACTTAATTGTCAACACCGGCACTTGCTGCAGTCTGCCATATGGTGGTGCTATTTATCAAATTTGGAGATGAGCACAATAACAGTTGTTTATTAATTCAATATATATTAAAAATGACTAATACCCGCCGTCCAAGCCATTCTTATAGCTTTGGGAGCCTGCAATAGTCTGAATTATAACACTTGTAGGAGTGTGATGGTTAGCACTTGTGTTTGTAGTGTCGTTGGCAGTGCCGGCAGAGGCAATGGCTGGTGTATGCTGCAGTGCCTCCCGGCGAGGGCCCTGGCACTTATTCTTTTTACAAATTAAGCACTGTGTACAAATGAGTTATCGCTTAAATCGGACCTGTCTGTTAAAGTGGACAACGAGTGCAATGCATGCCTCCACTTGAAAAATATGCCCATATCTCTTTGGTGTCTGATGGAGTGTTCATGAAGATGATGTTCATGGCACACAAAGACTGCATGCATTCATTATTGATGGTCGAACTGTACAAAAGTCTGAAACGTATGCATGTGTCCTCTACAAAAATGCACATGATGGTGGAGTTCGCCATCTCCTCCGGGGTGATATAGAGTACGAACAACTGATCAGGGCCTCTCGAGGTATAAAGGTACGTCTGCTTCACCTAGATTGTGCCAGCACCTGTTTCGCTCCTGTCACTGTATGTAAGGATGTGTCCCTTATGATGTGTTCACACCATGGGCCGTATTACGCATTTTCATTGTTTGCGCCCAGCGCACCTTTTAAAAGGTGCGCCGGGTGCAAACAATGAAAATGCGCCCTATTACGATGAATGCACTGCCTCAGTGCAGCCGCGAACTCGCACTGCCCTGGGGGCAGCGCATTCATGTGAAAACACGGAGTGGTTGCTCTGTGTTTTCACAGTGCAGGCGGCAACCTGCCTGCACTTATGAAGAGGATTAGAGATCCCCTTGCAGGTGGGTGCAGTCAGTGACTGCACCTGCCTGCAAGGAGATGTCTGAGGGGTCCATAAGACCCCCTTTCCCAACTCCATAGGACTGCTCTCAGCGGGCGCACTCACAGTGCCCCACCTTCCAGGTGGCGCACCGTGAATGCGCCCCTTGAGAGCCTCTTTGCTTCTGCGCCCGCGTCTCTAATATGGGGGAGGCGCAGAGGCAAAGGAATTCCCTCATTTGCATATGGCACACCCCTATGTATGAGGGAAGATCCCTTGAAGGTAGCGCTGGCGCTTTAAGTGTGCCAGCGCTATCGGTATTACTGAAGAATATGCACAAGCGTCTGCGCCCCCTTCTATAATACCAAAGTGCCCCGGGGGCGCACCAAGTGGGCGCAAACACCTGTTGCGCCCCCAGGGCACTTACTGTAATACGGCCCCATATGTTTCTGAAGGGAGAACCCCAAGTATGTCGTAGGCTCTAGTAAAAAAAAAAGGAAATGACCCCACTAACCACTTTTGAACTGTGAAATACAGCAATACGCAGGGTTCAGAGGGCCCCACTGCCCACAGCTCACTTGGTTCACTCTGAGAAAGGGATTTCCCTGCTACACTAGTTACCCAAGGAGCCCCAAATGCTGTGTCCCAAGGCCTTATGGAAGCAGATGAGGAAGCACCTCTTGAGTTGGTCTGAAAACTCTGATGGTTGGGAGAGTAGATCTGCACCTCTCTTTAAAGTTGACAAGATTGAGAGGAGCCCGTGTGTCATCACTCACACAGCTAAGGGTCTGCCAGTGTTCTGTGAAGGTCTGGTCACCTTATAGAAGACCTGGACTGACTTGCGTTGTAGGATAGCTCCCTGGAAAGGTAAAGTATTTTCTTGAGCCCATAGTATGGAAAATGTCTAGGAGGCCTTACTTAAAAGTATATAGTCATGGAAACTGGACAGGACACTAGGCCCTGATAGGCTCCCCATGTCAGGTAGCTCCCCTGACATCACTAAAAGACAACAGACTACTCAAGCCTCTTGCTCAGAGATTCTTGAGGTGAGGTTGTGTTGAGACACTCGCCCTTCCAGGGGGTTGAATGTGACCAATGGTAATCACCATGTGGATGGGATGGCACAAACAGCGCTGCATAGTTTGTGAACACTTTTAGTATTCTTTCAGAGAAAGCACTATGTTCTTGCTCTGCTCCCTGTAGGCCCATAGGACTACTTCTAACTCCCAGTCTAAAGCTTGAAGGGCACTTCCACTTAAAAAAAGTCCAGCTGAGATTTCAGTTGCATGACTGCCATTACATCCAGCTCAATGGGGAAGCCCAGAACCAGCTGTCTTCTACATTCAGCATGTGCTGCTTTGAATGCTACCTTGCAACCCCAGTATGCATTACACTGCAGATCAACCAAAGGCAGTAATTGTTTTCTAATTTTATCCTGTGCCAGGGAAAAAGTTTAAGTTAGCCTCTTTTATTAGGAGCAATGGGGACAGGCCTTCCACATTGGAAGGGATTCCCTACATCAAAACGTGTGAAGGTCAGTCTGTTGCCTGTCAAAGAGAGCACACATACTTGATTGATGTCTATCTAAGTGTGCTTCATTGTGAAGTGCATTAATGTCTCTATTCTTCCAAAGAGTGTGTTGTGCTTAAGTGGTGGCTGTCGAAGAGTACATGATGGTGTGTAAGGAAACAGGCTTTTTGCAGGTTTCCTCCAACATTTTGCCCCCATTGGACTATTAGCTGCTGGTTTTTTACTCTGAGAGTGCACTGAGGCCTGCTAACCAGACCTCAGTGCCAGTGTTCTGACCCATTACCAAAGTTATGTTGAATTGGCTATACCCAATTGGTAAGTGCTCATTTACTTACATATAATCCCTAGTATTTGGTACCCAGGGTACCAATGGCATGTAAGGCAGAGTGTCCACCCAGGGCTGCAGCACTGTTTGTGCCACACTGAGTGTGGCCAATGACAAAATGGCTACCAGCCTGCCACTGCAGACTGGAAGAGCAGGGTGTACACTGCTTGTTTGACTTTAGCCCTTAGGTAGCCACACCTCTGGGGTGGGCTATCAAGCTCCTCACAGTCGAAGAAACGTCCAGATCTCGAGAATGCCAAGAATATTGCCCTCTGGGATTGCCAAATGCAACACATCTAAAGAACCTTGTCACCAAAGAGGCGGGACCTACTAGCCCATTGGCTATTAATCACGCTCTCCACTCTGGCATTTTCTTGGGATATAATGGGCACCCCTGGCACCCTGAAATTCAGTACGCCGTGGATTTGGAGAAAGGACCAAGAGAGGAGTATCCTGCTGCATTTTAAGCTGCATGAAGAGAGGCTGCACTGTTGGAAGGACTGCGCCTGCTGCACTTTGGGCTAGTGAGATTAGACTGTGCCTGTGGCTCCTGATTTGGGGAAAACTTGATTCCCAGCCCCAGATCGAAGCAGTGACTTCAAGGGTCAGTCAGCTGGCCCCCTGGAACAGCACCAGGGACATCAATGCTGTGGAAGCCCAAACCGACAAAGCAGTAGTCACTCCTGAGAGATCAGCGCTGGTTGCCGCCGGGCATGCCAAGAGACAAATCTGAGACAGCCAAAAGTTGCACCCATGTCTGCCAGAACCGGGGGAGCTGTCAGAGACGAGGTTTGTTGCCCAAGAGGGACACTAGCCCTCACCAAGCATATTCAATGTTACAGCTGTGTCGCGAGATTGAAAGCCCCACAGCAGCTGGCTTTCTACTGTCGCAGAGAGGACATCATGAGACCCCCCAAGTGCCATGGTCAAAGTTGCTACAACCCACCTGTGGACTCGAGGGATCAACAGCACCTCACCCCTGTTGACCGCACAGCACCAGGAGAGTCTTTGAGCATCATTTCTGCCTGCATCCCCAGCATCAGTACCACTTCATTATCGTCTATGGCGGTCAGATCCTAAAGGCTGAAACTGGATTGCAAAAGGCACTGGTGGTCAGGTAACTGTCCAAAGTAACCTTACTAAACTCCTAGACCTCTGCTTTGTCGGAACTGGTTGCACAATCCAAGTTGGAGTCGCCAAACTAACTGTTTCAAACTATCCAAAAATTTGCAAAGTTTTTGTTGATCAATGCTTGTTTGCTGTTGGATTTAAAAGTATTTATTTCTTCTAAAATTTGTTTCTCTGAAACCCTACGGTGGATTTTGATGATCAAGGACTCTAAAAACTCATAAACAATATGCTCTATTTTTATAATTTGTTGTTGTGTCTCTTTCTTGTTGTTTGGCTGTCTTATTCCGTTGCTTGGTGCAGTTAAATGCTCTACACATTGTTCCTTTGCTAAGCCTTACTGCTCAAAGCCACAGCTGCTAAAGGTTGAGCTTAAGGTTTGCAAACAAGCCTGACTGTTCCCAAGACAGTTTTTGCGAGTGTATTGTAGAATAAGACCCCACAGCCATATCATATAATGCACCCAAATCCTCACATGGTGGATTTCATGCACACCTCCCAGCTGCAGAGCAGGCCACAGACTCAAACTTGGTTGGTGCCTGTCGAACTATAGAGAGTGCACTCCTACCCAGTTGGTGTCTGCCAAACTATGCAAGTAGGATCTTCTTCTTGCCTCTACCACACATAGAGTACTATTATGTTATACCTGATTGGTGTCTGCCAAAAAGTGCCTGCACCCACAGAGTGCGCTCATACCTGATTGGTGTCTGTTGAGGTATACAAGAGCGTCAAGTTCCAGTCTCGGTCTCCAGCATTGTCCAGGATCAGAGGCCCCCAAACACCTAAGAAACGGAAACACTGATGTGAGTACAAGGCAGCAGCAATCTTAGGGCCGGACTGGCCTTTTATTCCATCGGGCAGTTCCCTGGTGGGCTGGAGCCACCGGAGGCTAATTTTGAAAGCCCGGGTCGCTGCTGGTGCATGTGTCAATTTTCCCAACTTTCTGAGATTAACTGCAGCAGGAAAAAAGGGTTGTCGATAGAGATGGAGAGATAGAGAGAGGAGAGAGTGGATGGATGGAAAGAGAGAGAGCGAAGAGAGCGAAGAGAGCGAAGAGAGGAATGGAGGCAGGGCTGATTTGACCATTTGTGCCTGGGGTGCTTTTGGTTCGACAGCCTGACCATAAACAAACTGCAACAGCTGGAACTCAGCAACATTGCTGCAACCTACCCTCTACTGGTGAATTAATGAAACTGTATATAAGTGGGGTTTTAGCCCTTGAGCACTGCGGGTGCGAGTGAGGAGATGTCATATTCTGCTAAGGTGTTTGTGAAGTGAAAGATGCCGGTGCAGGGGTATGCCACACTCTGCACTCCCGTTACGACATGTTAAATTGCCTATAGGGACACCTCAATACGTCAGCATTTAATAGTGATGTCATACTACACCCTTGCTTGTGAGATATTAAAATAGAGCTAAAGAGTATCTGTCAGCTCCTCCTGTAGAGGAGGTGTGCCCTCTTGTGGTGAAGCGTTAGATTACAGCAAAGATCACATTGGAGCTTCCTGAGAATATATGATATCCTGTGGCTTCTATTGTGAGAACGTTAAGTTACAGTCAAGAGGATAGTTGTAGGCGCTTCTGCAATAGAAAGAGAAGTGCAATTGCGCCCTTTAGTGGTAAAATGATGGATTACAGCTACCTCATATCTTGGGCTCATTTAAAGGTGAGTTGCAGTACATAAAAAACTGCTATATATAGCTCACAAATCCTCAAACAAAATAACAAATTGTATGAACTGTCCTCCAACGGTTAGAAGTGCGGGTACAAATGATATAAGAGCTCACTCTGCTGAAAGAGACTATGCTTTATTTACTGTCAGTTTGAAGCGGGAATCGCATTTACAGATGATGCCCCCACTCTCCCAGCACCATCGTTCCTCCATAGCTCATTGTGTAAAGTCCAACCCAAATTTATAAGTCAAGGACATGATGAATCTATGTGTTTTTTCAAACTATACTTTTGAATTATTGTTTGTCTGAATCCTTTTCCTTTGAAAATCACTTACATTTTCTTGACCTTTTTTTGCATTTTGCTTTCCTTTGTTCTTGTTCCCCCTTCTCTCTTTCCTCCCCTGCCTCCCCTCCTCTCTGCTTCCTTTGCTCCTTGGTGCTTAATGATGTGCTGCTGCATCTGACATTATTTCATCTACAAAAGTATTTTTTAGCTACAATGGCACTTGTCAGAATGGTAGCTGTGCCACCATTTTTCTACAAAAAATGTTTGGATCAATCTGTGTTCCTGACAGTTGTGCCTGTAGCATTGGGAGTGGGACACACGTGTAATTAAATCGGAAATCTCTGGTACTTCTGTGGTTGTGGTGTCCACAAAAGATATATGGACCAGCGGCTGTCAACCCCATGATGGCTTCTTGGACCAGGCAACCGACTTTACAGTATATCAACCGCATGGTGGTCGGTTGGGTGTGGAGGCAGGGACAAATCGGGCAGATTGAGCAAAATAAATCTGTCTCAATAAGTCAAGCCACTGGTGCCCCTGCCGTCCCTCTCATCTGTTACCTGGTGTTTCTGAAAACCCTTGTGCTTCACCCGATCACCTCACCTTCTATAGATAGGTTACGAAACTGATTAAGGAAGGCCTCAGGTGTGATCTGGATGTTGTTTTCCAAAAGGTTCTGGAGCACAAATCCAAAGAGCAGGACACTCTCTAGGTACCCCAAGACGTAGTCATTCTGGAGCTGGAAGAGAAGAAATCTGGTGAGCAAAACCTCAGGGTTGGGGCTCAGTAAAAATTGCAACTATTTCCAAAACACCACAGCACTCTGTTGTTCTTCACTCATAACCTGTCCAAAACCAGTGTTCTGTGAACCATTTGGAAAACATTTATTTTCATATCATTTTATTGCATTTTAACAGTGCATACAGTGTATCTCATTACCATCTGGTCTTCTGCAGATGCGACTAATAAAGAACTCTCCCCAACTCCCCCCAACTGCTCTCCATGATCTTCTGAACCATCTGGAGAGTATATGGTAATTGGCGGATGACAGGGTTGTTCATTACAACAGCTGACCTCTTTCTGCTGAGAAGGCTTCTAATTTTACCTTTACATTTTTAATAAAAGTGTGTTGTCATCAAATGTAGAATCGTATATTTAATTCATCTAATCATGTACTTAATGTCACAGAAGATGCTACCAAAGCCAGAGTTCTAAAGCCTGGTCTATGTTTTAGGCGAGAACACAAAAATCTGCACTTGGTTTTCAATGGAAATCACATACTTTGCCCAAAGCATCAGCTGTTACCCCTTGGATTTGGAAAAAAGAAGCTCTCCTCTGGGTTTTGCGCAAAAGACAGTGGAACGCCTTCTTTTAAGGATCTCAAAGCACTACTCCATGTCGGACTCACTGGCCTCCCTGCACTGGCTACCTGTCAAACATAGGATCCAGTTTAATGTTTTAAAGTCCTCTGTATTGCCCATTGAGCTTCACACAATAAAGGCCTCGGCTGTTACAACTCCTGATACGACCTTATATTCCCAACAGGACTCTGCGACCTGCTGCTTCACGTCAACTGGTGACACCGAAGGTCCAGACGGTGAAAAGTGGTGGTCAGTCTTTTGCTTATATCGTCCCTAGACTATGGAATTCCTGGCCTGTCAGGATACGCAAGATGGAAGAGGAACCAAGGGGCTTATTTACAAGCCCCTTGCGCTGCCCATGCGTCACTTTTAATATGGAAAAAGGTGACGCAAGGGGCTTGTAAATAATGCCCAAGGTTTTTGAAAGTAATTGAAATCCTTGTTATTTCTCTAACCCGAGGGTGAAATAGGTTCTGAACATTTTCCTTAGTGTTCGGAGGCCTGTCCAAGTAGCTATACGCTTTAACAATGCATAGAATAGAATAGAACAGTGGCGGTTCCCCCCCAAAGGGCGGAGGAGCATCGCCCCGCCTGCTGCAAGCACAGCAGGCACATTTAAATACAATTATGGTAATTTACATTACCAATTGCAGACATACACTGTTCTATCCTAGCGAAAAGAGGACGGGCTGATGGCAGCAGCAGGATCAGGATGACTTAAGGCTGCCAGTGCGGTCTAAAGTGCGCATGTCAGATTGGCCAATTGGCATCCAACGGCCAGCCCGACATGCGCACTTCTAACCCCACCAATCCCTGCAGTGGGAAACTACCCCGGGATTGCAGGCACGGAGGCCCAAGAGGAGCGCTGGGTTAGCCTGCTCAAACCAATTGTAGCGCTTCTCTCATGCTGAGAGAAGCGCCAGGATTGGTTAGGTTCACGTTGCTTTGGTGCTTGGCTATTCGGAGCACTGGGTCTGGTTTTATCAAGACCTGGCTCTTCGACTGAACGGAGCTGCTTACCCCTCACCCCCAGCGCCTTGAGACCCTCACGGGTGAGTAGCGCGCTTACAATTCACCTGATTAATTGATTGATTGATTTTATACGTTGGAGAGGAGTTGATTAGGACTTCAGTTTCCTGATTAGGGTTGGGGCAGTTCTTTTTTACAGCAGCAGTTGACGTCGAGGATCACTGAATTGCGCTTGGTGCAGCAGTCTTGTCCTGTCCTAAACTAAGGTGGATAGAGTCATGGTGGATATCCCGGAAGATGCGGACTCCAACTCATTGTGGGAGCAGCGCGAGAGCTCGGAGGACCGGCAGAGCCAGTGCAACAAAGGTGGCGGCGTGATGTAAGTAAACACAGAAGGGAGATTCAAGGGTGTGGGTTATGCCCAGTTTAATGGTGCAGCCAGCAGGCTACAGAACTGCTGGCTAAGCCGGAAGGTGAGTGTGAAGGCCTTGTTTACAGCACAGCAAGAGCTTTCCATTACCTATCCATCTCGGAGGATCTAAGAGCCGTAATGCGGAATTTTAATAATGCAGAAACATAGGGGGATATGTACAAGGAAGTGGCGGGGCGCGGCATTAGCCTCCTTGGCTTAAAGCCGCGCTCCGCCACTTCCGAAACGCAAGGATGCACCACATTTACAAGAATGTGGTGCAGCCTTGCGTTTCCCCCTGCAATGGCGATAAGTTTAGCAACTTAGCCAACGCAGGCACCCTTGCACCATAGTGCAAGGGTGTCTGCGTGCAGGGGAGGATTGTTTATGTGTAGGAAGGTGTCATGGCGGTGAGCTCGCCATGAAAACTGTGGCGGTGAGGAAACTAAGGGGGCCCTCAGGGCCCTCTGGTGCCACAGGGCCATGGGGATGCATCCAAGGGGGCACATGGTGTGCCCCCCTGTATGCATGCAGCCCCAGTATCTGCATGGCATGGACTTAACAGTCCATGCCGTGAAGGAACTTGCATTGGCATTCCCATTGCAGTGCCTTTCTAAGGCTCACCGCCTGGGACCGCCAAAGCACTGCCCGCCAGACCAGGAGAAAACTCCTAATCTGGCGGGCAGTCTCAGTACAGCTGTGTCAGTGTGGCTGCGGGGCACTGGCATGGCAGCCCGCTGCCACACCACCAAAGTCATAATCAGGCCCTTAGTTCTCAATGTTTCTTCAAAACCAATATCTGACTGTTTGAACTTAGTACTACAAAATGGCTATCATTTGCAATTATATATGATTCTAATCTATTTGAGACATAGATACAAGCATATAAATTTACCAGAAAACTTCAAGGTAGGCTTTTTTGCCTAACAAGAAAGTGAAGCTCATTTACCTTCGGAATCTCATTTACAATTTCACACAAAACGCACAGCAAAACCACAGATGAAAGATTGTACTGTGGAAATAGTTGAAGCGGCAATACAGAATGAGGTTCAAAAAATGCCCTTTAAAATGAAAGGTGTTAATTACATCAGCTACTGAGCTCTATTCCACATCTTCTGATAGACCTTGCTGTCTTGTTATTGAAACCTCAAACAATACAATTAAGATCGAACAGATGACATTTCATTTACATGTGATATTTCAATTCTGTATCACTGTGTATCCCATTTGGAAGGTTTAGCTTCTCTGGTTCTGTGGAAACATTTCTTCATGAGATGGAGTACGAAAAAATGGAGCATGGGTTTTTACTAAAATTATTAAATCTGATATTATTAATCAAGACTCTTTAATTCATTGAAATGGAAGGGCCCCCACAAGCAATATGTCCAAGTTCTTAAATCCATATAATCTTACCATCAAGGATTATGGCACTTGTAGTACCAAAGGTGTGATATACCTTTTGAAATGTTTGTAAGGACTAATGAACACAAATCAAGGTTTACTGACAGCTCAAAAATACATTTTCATCATCAAAAATGTACAAAATAGCAGAATAAATATCTCATAAAACAACAATTGATTAATTAATCAATGGTAAAAACGAATAAAATCTATCACATAAATAATTAAAACAGGTAGATTACACCACAACAACTTCCCCTATACCTCAATTTACTGTACTTGTGCTAATAATATTTGCCTAACAGACCATGCCACATGGAGAATTTTGGAGACTGCCACCACAACCACAGATGAAGAATCGGTCTTGCAAATTCTAAGGGTGTTTACTCGATTTGTAAGAGATAAACACCTCCATAAGGGAGCAATCCACCTGCGCCTAAGAGTTGCACACAAATCAAATATATGAAGTCTGTATAAGAGATTAATGGTTGAGCAACACTTTATAGAAGCAGGACAGGTAAGGCTTCAAATGTGTGAAATTGCTAAATCTTCACTGAGAGGTGGGTACTTTATGAGAATATAGCTACAGAGGGCGGTTTGGTGTATATTTAAATTACAAACCTTCTACCCAAATGGAAAAAATGAAATAATGAATATGAATTAGTTTCTTTAAAGCATCTTAGAAATTGTCAGAACTACTATGGAAAAGAAATAAAGATTTGAGTATAGGTCACAGGTATAAGAAAAACTATTTAATTTGCAAATGATTTGGATGAAGGACTGAGGTATGGTTTGCAAGAACATGGAAGAAAGGAATGAAGTTATTGGAATTTTGAGATAGCAAAGGAAATGTGATGTGGAAACTATGAATTACAAACAATAAGAGAGGCAGTATGCTATGACCCAGTGTGAGAGATAGTAGAAATTGTAAAGATGTGCAATATTTAGAATGTTATAATATTTCTCTGTATTGAACCTTATTTGAATTTGTTTATGTTTATTTTGCTTTTCTAGCACCTTTTGTTAACATTCTTTCCCACGAAGAGACTTATTCCCAAAACACACACAGGATAATTTTGTAAACTCGTTAAGGATTGATGAACATCAATTGTTTCAAGAGCGAATTGGATTTTAATAGCTGTGTATAGTATTGGCTTTTGAATGAATCAGACGTAAATCAGAATATGTATCTGTATTGTGTGCTTCACTTATTCAATTCAAAGAGACAATCAGTATTCACATGGATGGGACTATTATGGAATACAGACTAAGATGAATGCACCATAAATATTAAAGTCATATCTAAAAGGAGAGATGAATTGATAGTTAAATCGTTCCTCACTAAATACACCTGTAAACATTGTCTCAAACTAAGGAAATATTTAAACTTTTCAAAGTATGTATGAATACAACCAGGATTAAAAACAATCCCACCATAGTAAAACATTACTACAGTGATAAAATACTACCTAATTCAAATCATCCATATCCCAGCAAATGTTTATAAAAAGATGTAACAAGACCACATGGAACAAAATACTGTCCTACACAAAAAGCAGGTGGGGATCATTTGGCATTCAGAAGACTATAAACCAACCTTGCAATTTAAGGAAATAACTTCTTACTGCCGGGATGGAAATAATCAGGCCACCCTCATAAACCAGCTTGAAATATAGTGGACCAAGCCATTCTGCTAAAAATGCTTAGATAATGAGCAGAAGTTACTGAAACAGCACTACAAATGGATCAACTCCTTCCACTTCAATCACAGCAAACTAGAGCAAATTGGATCAATGGTTTCATTGACACGTTATGGTAATTTGTGGATTACCACAAGATCCTCTCCCTCCCATTTCTGCTCAACCTTTACTTGCTGACATTGATGCGCGTTCTGGAAAAATTTGCATATCCACTTTTGGAGGGATGCAGATGACACCCAAATTCTCAACAAACTAGAGAACAATTAACATACTCACCCTAACATTACCAATTACCTTGAATATATGTACCATGGGATAAAAGAAATTATCCTCTACCTGAATGGAGCCAAAACTGAAATACTAATAATCAGTGGAATCTATATCATGGATATGGTACCTGAATACCACATTCAAAATATTGTTCGATCAGAATATCTAGACAAAATATTCTGAGTCCAAAAATATCATAAGACATTATATCAGTTGTGAGTGCTTTGTTTCTTGTCTTTGTTAATAATATCAATGTTTCAAATATTTTTACAGACATATCATGGTATTCAAATAGTTGGAATGCTATAATTTTAATGTTTAGCAATAGTTCTTTACATTTAAATAATTGTTTTGTTATGTTATATTTTGATTACATATTCTTTTTGTTGTAACCTTGCAATGTTTGATTATTTTTTGGTTGTGGGTATTTTGGAAATTAGGGTGTTGTGTTTTATTGAAAGTTTTTGTTTTATTATTATTTTTATATACAATTATACAATGATGACATTTGTTTTTTATTTGGGTTGTATAAATCAAAATTAATTGATAAATTTCAGGTTATGGAGTACATTGGGGGAGTGATAGATTTTTAATATGATGGTAATATTAGGAATTTTTGTGGGTTCAAATATAATATTCATGTTTTATGCTTAATAATGTAGTACTTTTGAAGGGTGTGTATTTGGGTGGCTGGCGTTTTTATGACCAATTTAAGATATTTGTATTCATTTGAAAGTATTAAATGACACTTTTTCTTAAATTTAACTAGCATAGCCAAAAATCCTGCATTTATTCAAATGTGGGAGTTTATTTTAGGCAGCATAATTTTAAGGTATTCTTGAAATGACAAATTGAAGGTTTATCAGTGGCTTGGATGGATAGCATTTTAATGTGAAATAAAACAGTTATCACTTATATGTTTGGGATGGTTTTTAAGGGTTGTGTTTATTGTTTTAATTTAAAATATATTAGAAATAGGATACATTTGTTTGGAGTGCTGAAATTTTGATTTTAGTTGAAAAAACATTTTCTTAAAGATATGTAAGATTTTATGTGTTTCATTAATTCTAATTGAATGTGTAGTTGGGTTTGTGATTTATTCACATTAGCATTTGCAATGTTTAGGAGTTTGTTTTAAATTAAAAATATATCACATTTGAACCACACATTTTATATTTTATAAAAATGCCTGAAATAAAAATTATATTTGAATACTCACAGCACCAAATCTCAGACCTAACCATTGTTTGTTAGACTGGGAGTTAAATAGTGATTCTCTCTCCATTCCTCAATTTATGCACTTTCCCCAATGTTTGAGAGCCGAGAGAAAGAATAATAAATCTTGCCCCCTTTAATTATGCAATTCCCTAATTTTTGTTGAATTGCAGCTAACATAGTAAATATACTCCCTTTCATTCATGCATTTTCACCACTTTTATTTGGATTGGAGTTAAAATAGTCAAATATTGGAATTCACCCCACCACACCAATGTCATTCCAGTACAATATTGAGGAAATTGCAGAAATAAAAGGTGACTTTTTTCTAACCCCATCCCAAGAAACATTGAGGAAAGTGCATAACTGAAGGGAGATGCAGAGATATACTATACTAATTTCAATGCAAAAAAATATTGGAAACGGAAATTTATGAACTTTCCACAATTTATGTTTGTTTATTTTCTGCACCTTTCTCAATTAATTTTGTACTTGAATTACAGCAGTACATCACATCTCTCCCAAAATCAGTACTTTCCTAGAGTATATATCACCACTTTTCTTTATGCACTTTCTCCAATGTTAGTAGAAATAGAGTTAGAATAGTAAATCAGATGCCCTTCATTATCCACTTCCCGATTGTTGTTGAATTGAAGGATAATAAATCTCACCATACCCTCAAATTTCTGGACTTTCCCCAATGTTTGTGAAACTGGAGTTACAATAGTAAATCTGACCTCCTCCCAATTTCTTTGAGACAAATAGTAAACCTCACCCCAATCCCTCCTTTTTACGCACTTTCTCCAATGTATGTGGTACTAGATTTAAAATAGTATTTCCGAATCCCTTAAAATTAACATACTTCCCCAATGTTTGTTGAGATAGAGTTAAAATAGTTAATTTCACTCCCTCCCTAGGTTATGCATTTTCCCCTTTGTTTGTGGGTCTGGAGTTAGAATGGTGACTCTCCCTCTGCTCCTACCTTCTAGTTTATGCATTTTCACTGATCCTAATGCTTCTGAGGATGGAGTTGCTATAATGAATCAGGCCACAACCACTGTGTATAGTGTCTATGTTTTGTAGGATTTCAATTCATAAAGTAAATTATAACACTTAGGGGGAGATTTTCAAACCTTTTGCGCTAGTTTTGAGTCACAAAATTGATGCTAACCAGCGCAAATTTTTTGTTGTTGCTATTTTCTTTCCAGCGCATAACAAGTTTTGCGCTGGAAAGCACCCTCTTAGTAGCACAAAGCAGCGCAAAGCACTGCTTTGCGTTACTTTGCGTTACTTTGCGCCGAGGGGGTGTTACATGGGTGGTACATAGGCGTTCCCATGCATCCACCCATGCCTTTTGACGCAAAACGATATTTACAAAGATTTGTAAACATGGTTTTGCACCAAAAGTTAATGCCCTTTCAAAGGAGGCGCTAACAGGAGAAATGCTTTAATTTCTCCTTGCTTATCCGGCTTTGCATGCGTGCTGCACTGTGCAGCACATATGCAAAGTGGTAAAAGCTTTGCATCGTGCCTAGCATAGTATTTTGTACAGGAAGTGTACCCTTCCTGTAAAAAACCTATGCTACACTCATGCACACACCCTAGCGCTACGGCGCTAAGGTGTGTGCATGGCGCACGGCAGCTGAAATCAGCGCCGGCGCAAGGGAGAGGGGAGAGCCATGTCTCTGAAGATATGGCGCTCTCCTGCTCCCTCCCTGTCGCGCAACATAGCGCAGCCTGGCGGGGGGCTGCGCTGCGTTGCATGACTTTTTGGAAAATCTCCGCCGTAATTGTATTAAGTTTTGTATGGTGCTCTTTTGTTCTGGTTTGAATTTCACAATTATTCTGTAACTGTTTATGTGATTTATAAAAGATCCTTAAAATGTTTAAATATATCATACATATATGTTTAAATTATTTGTAATGCTTGAATGAATACTGCATATATTTTGTATGTATATGTTTATTTCAAATTGTTATTTTTATTAAATATAATTTTTCACAATGTTATTGATCTGAATTATGCACAGTTATCAAAAAGTATTATATAAAAATTATATAGTAAGTTTAAATAAAGCGTGTATGTGTAATTTGTTTTAAATATAATTTTTTTAAAGAATTTTTTAAAATATTCTACATGTATTTTAATTTATAGATATTGTTTATATAACTTGAAATGTAAGGGACATTAGTTTCATGGAAAAAATATCATATTTGTATTAAAAAAAATAACACTTAATTTAATGTAATATTGTAGAAATATGTTTTTATTGTTTTGTGTATATTTTTATAATATATTATGTTTAGTAATAGATAGTTTGGTTAAGTCTATTGTTATTTTTAGATACTATTTCTGTAGTCAATATTTTGGTAAGAGATATATTTCCACTATATTTTTTGGTTGATAGCCAATATTGTTGACATTTACATATAAAGGTATATAATGTCAATATTTTACTTATCAATATCACTACATCAATATTTTTATGTTACAATATTTTTTTAGCTTTTTTGTAACATACAATCAGTCCCAAGTAATGACCTTTGAGCCTTAGACCAGCTTGCTAACACTACTCAGTCACTCTTGTCTTCCCAAGAAATGTACAGATTGCAGACAGTAAAATGAAGAGGCTATATTATAAGCATTGTGTTAAATGTGGCGGGTTGGCTGCCATAAGATGGCTGCAGTTGGGACTGCACCACCACCACCCCTGCTGGGGCTGACCCACCAAATGTAATTTTGTTCCCTAATGTGGTCTATGGGTGGCATTGTGGACATGGACAGGAAGTGTGGAGGTGGGAATGGGTTGGGAAGGGATGCCATTATCTCCAGAGTTGTGCATACTACTTGGATATCCCTCATGGTGGACTGCCAGACGTGGGTCCCTTGCTCACTTTGCCACTGGATTCAAGATAGCCTGGCTGATGACGGCTGTAAGCCAGAAACCGGTCCCAGGATGCTTGTTTCCGGTCCAGGGAAGACATGGCTTGGCAGTTCGGGCTGGACTGTGCCCATGAGGCACAGGGTCAGACTGATTTGCATGTGGCCATGTCTGAACTGGGGTGGCGGAGTGAGCTAAAGAATGATGATGGATTAAACCCAGATCAGTTGAATGGGGGTGAGTGCTTGCAATGTTCAACACTCCGTGCATCATCCCCTTTGGTTTTGCTATGTTTGCCCTAAGTTGGCAGGGTATGCCCAGACGTGGGTCCCTTGCTCACTTTGCCACTGGATTCAAGATAGCCAGGCTGATGATGGCTGTAAGCCAGAAACCGGTCCCAGGATGCTTGTTTCCGGTCTAGGGAAGACATGGCTTGGCAGTCCGGGCTGGACTGTTCCCATGAGGCACAGGGTCAGACTGATTTGCATATGGCCATGTGTGAACTGGGGTGGCGGAGTGAGCTAAAGAATGATGATGGATTAAACCCAGATCAGTTGACTGGGGGTGAGTGCTTGCAATGTTCAACACTCCGTCCATCATCCCCTTTGGTTTTGCTATGTTTGCCCTAAGTTGGCAGGGTATGCCCAGACGTGGGTCCCTTGCTCACTTTGCCACTGGATTCAAGATAGCCTGGCTGATGACGGCTGTAAGCCAGAAACCGGTCCCAGGATGCTTGTTTCCGGTCCAGGGAAGACATGGCTTGGCAGTTCGGGCTGGACTGTTCCCATGAGGCACAGGGTCAGACTGATTTGCATATGGCCATGTCTGAACTGGGGTGGCGGAGTGAGCTAAAGAATGATGATGGAATAAACCCAGATCAGTTGACTAGGGGTGAGTGCTTGCAATGTTCAACACTCCGCCCATCATCCCCTTTGGTTTTGCTATGTTTGCCCTAAGTTGGCAGGGTATGCCCAGACGTGGGTCCCTTGCTCACTTTGCCACTGGATTCAAGATAGCCTGGCTGATGACGGCTGTAAGACAGAAACTGGTCCCAGGATGCTTGTTTCCGGTCCAGGGAAGACATGGCTTGGCAGTTCGGGCTGGACTGTTCCCATGAGGCACAGGGTCAGACTGATTTGCATATGGCCATGTCTGAACTGGGGTGGCGGAGTGAGCTAAAGAATGATGATGGATTAAACCCAGATCAGTTGACTGGGGGTGAGTGCTTGCAATGTTCAACACTCCGTCCATCATCCCCTTTGGTTTTGCTAAGTTGTAGACATAGGTAATGGAATTTGAGTTATGGTGATTAATAGCAGGTAATCCATCCATTCCCTTCTATCAGTTCCTGGAAGAATCTTAGCTAAATATTACAATGTTCTGAAAGAGTTTAAATAGGGGAAGCAGAAGCCAACCTCTGCACCCTTCTTCATGGAGCCAAGATACTAATCATTCAGCAGAGAAGAATCAATAAATCAGCATATAACGGTTGCTGATTAATTAACTGAAAATGTGTAATAGGAGCACAATTTAAATGTGAGAGCTTCTATTTTGTGCATGTGACATACAATTGTCAAATGCTGATGTCATTTGAGATGTCATCAGTGATGTCATCAGTGATGTCACTGACCATGTCATGAATGATGTAATATGTGACATCATCATCAGTGCATTTCAGGGGCGCGAGTTATAGTTAGCTCAACTAACTATAATGGCCAAATTTCACTGGTTTTGTACGACTGAAATGTCCAACTAACTAACGTCCCTGAAACCTTTGTTTTTTTCAGTGAATTTCTAAGGTTTTTTAAATGCTAATTTCTAACTATGCCTACATAGGTAGGACATGTGCAGAGAGAGGAAGAAAGGCGCAGAAAGAAGCAAGAGAAATGCAGAAAGAGGCAACAGAAGTCCAGAAAGACAAAGAAAGGTGCAAAAAGAAGCAAGAGATATACAGAAAGAACCAACAGAGGTGCAGAAAGAGGCCTTGTTGCAAAGTCATCCTGTGCACCCAACTTTTTGCCGACTGGTACTGGTGGTAACTGACTCTGCCTAACCAGGCCTGGAGCCAGTGCTATGCTGAAAGACACTTAGAATACAGTGAAAACACCTATATACACTAGGGTACACTATGGGTTGGGGTACCCCTGTGATTGCCATGACCTACCCTGAAAGGCCCTAGTACATAATAGGGCAGGGGGATTAAATCTATCTCTAAGTCAGAGGTGCAGAAAGAGGCAAGAGAAGTACAGAAAAAAGCAACAGAGGTGCTGAAAGAGGCAAGAGAGGTGCAGAAAGAAGCAAGTGAAGTGCAGAAAGAGGCCAGAGAATTGCTGAAAGAAGCAACAGAGGTGTAGAAAGAAGCAAGAGAAGTGCAGAAAGAGGCAAGTGAGGTGCAGAAAGAACCAACAGAGGTACAAAAAGAGGCAAGAGGGGTGCAGAAAAAGGTAGGAGAGGTGCACAAAGAGGCAAGAGAGGTACAGAAAAAGGCAGGAGGGGTGCAGAAAGAAGGAAGAGAAGTGCAGAAAAAATCAAAAGAGGTGTGGAAAGAAGCAAGAGAAGTGCAGAAAGGGGCAAGTGAGGTGCAGAAAAGGGACGAAGGGTGCAGAAAGAAGCAAGAGAGGTGAAGAAAGAGGCAAGAGAAGTGCAGAAAGAAGCAAGAGAGGTGCAGAAAGAGGAAAGACGAGTGCAGAAAGAGACAACAGGGGTGCAGAAAGAGACAACAGGGGTGCAGAAAGAAGCAAGAGAGATGCAGAAAGAGGCAATAGAAGTGCAGAAAGAAGCAACAGAGGTGCAGAAAGAGGAAAGAGGGGTGCAGAAAGAGGAGAGAGAAGTGCAGGAAGAAGCAGAAGAGGTGCAGAAAGAGGCAAGAGGGGTGCAGAAAGAGGCAAGAGCAGTGCAGAAAGAACCAAGAGATGTGCAGAATGAGGCAAGAGAGGTGCAGAAAGAGGCAAGAGATGTGCAGAAAAAGGAAGAAGGGTGCAGAAAGAAGCAAGAGAAATGCAGAAAGAGGCAAGTGAGGTTCAGAAGCAGGCAAGAGAACTGCAGAAAGAGGCAAGAGAGTTGCAGAAACAAGCAAAAGGGGTGCAGAAAGAGGGAACAGGTGTGCAGACAGAGGCAAGAGAGGTGCAGAAAGAGGGAAGAGGGGTACAGAAAGAGGCAAGAGGGATGCAGGAATTTGCAACAGAGGTGCAAAAAGAAGCAAGAGCAGTGCAGAAAGAACCAACAGAGGTGCAGAAAAAGGCAAGAGGGGTACCGAAAGAGGCAAGAAAAGTGCAGAAAGAAGCAAAAGAGGTGCAGAAAGTGGCAAGAGAACTGCAGAAAGAGTCAGGAGAGGTTCACAAAGAGGCAAAAGGGGTACAGAAAGAGGCAAGAGGGGTGCAGAAAGAAGCAAGAGAAGTGCAGAAAGAAGCAACACAGGTGCTTAAAGAGGCAAGAGCGGTACAGAAAGAGGCAAGAGAAGTGCAGAAAGAAGCAACAGAGGTGCCGAAAGAGGCAAGAGAGGTGAACAAACAGACAAGAAAGGTACAGAAAGAGGGAACAGGGGTGCAGAAAGAGGTAAGAGGGATACAGAAATTTGCACGAGAGGTGCAGAAAGAAGCAAGAGCAGTGCAGAAAGAAGCATGAGAAGTGCAGAAAGAAGCAAGAGAGGTGGAGAAATAAGGAAGGGGGTGCAGAAAGAGGCATGAGGGATGCATACATTTGCAAAAGAGGTGCAGAAAGAAGCAGGAGCAGTGCAGAAAGAACCAACAGAGGTGCAAAAAGAGGCAAGAGGGGTGCAGAAATAGGTAGGAGAGGTGCACAAAGAAGGAAGAGAAGTGCAGAAAGAAGCAACAGAGGTGCTGAAAGAGGCGCAAAGGGTGCAGAAAGAGTTGAGAGAATTGCAGAAAGAAGCAACAGAGGTACAGAAAGAAGCAAGAGAGGTGCAGAAACTGGCAGGAAAGGTGCAGAAAGAGGGAACAGGGGTGCAAAAAGAGGTAAGAGAGGTGCAGAAAGAGGGGAGAGGGGTGCAGAAAGAGACAAGAGGGGTACAGAAACAAGCAAGTGAGGTGCAGAAAGTGGCAACAGAGGTGTAGAAACAGACAGGAAAGGTACAGAAAGAGGGAACAGGGGTGCAGAAAGAGGCAAGACGGATACAGAAATTTGCAAAAGAGGTGCAGAAAGAAGCAAGAGCAGTAAGAACCAACAGAGGTGCAGAAAGAGGCAAGAGGGTTACAGAAAGAGGCAAAAGAAGTGCAGAAAGAAGCAAAAGAGATACAGAAAGAGGCAAGAGAACTGCAGTAAAAGGCAAGAGAGGTGCAGTAAGAGAAAAGAGGGGTGCAGAAACAAGCAAGCGAGGTGCAGAAAGAGGCAACAGAGGTGCAGAAAGACGCAAGAGAGGTGCAGAAACAAGCAAGAGAAGTGCAGAAAGAGGCAAGAGAATTGCTGAAAGAAGCAACAGAGGTGCAGAACGAGGCAAGAGAGGTGCAGAAACAGGCAGGAAAGGTGCAGAAAGAGGGAACAGGGGTGCAGAAAGAGGCAAGAGGGATACAGAAATTTGCAAAAGAAGTGCAGAAAGAGGCAAGAGCAGTGCAGAAAGAACCAACAGAGGTGCAGAAAGAGGCAAGAGGGTTACAGAAAGAGGCAAAAGAAGTGCAGAAAGAAGCAAAAGAGGTACAGAAAGAGGCAAGAGAACTGCAGTAAAAGGCAAGAGAGGTGCAGTAAGAGAAAAGAGGGGTGCAGAAACAAGCAAGCGAGGTGCAGAAAGAGGCAACAGAGGTGCAGAAAGACGCAAGAGAGGTGTAGAAACAAGCAAGAGAAGTGCAGAAAGAGGCAAGAGAATTGCTGAAAGAAGCAACAGAGGTGTAGAAAGAAGCAAGAGAAGTGCAGAAAGAGGCAAGTGAGGTGCAGAAAGAACCAACAGAGGTACAAAAAGAGGCAAGAGGGGTGCAGAAAAAGGTAAGAGAGGTGCACAAAGAGGCAAGAGAGGTACAGAAAAAGGCAGGAGGGGTGCAGAAAGAAGGAAGAGAAGTGCAGAAAAAATCAAAAGAGGTGTGGAAAGAAGCAAGAGAAGTGCAGAAAGGGGCAAGTGAGGTGCAGAAAAGGGAAGAAGGGTGCAGAAAGAAGCAAGAGAGGTGAAGAAAGAGGCAAGAGAAGTGCAGAAAGAAGCAAGAGATGTGCAGAAAGAGGAAAGACGAGTGCAGAAAGAGACAACAGGGGTGCAGAAAGAGACAACAGGGGTGCAGAAAGAAGCAAGAGAGATGCAGAAAAAGGCAAGAGAAGTGCAGAAAGAAGCAACAGAGGTGCAGAAAGAGGCAAGAGGGGTGCAGAAAGAGGAGAGAGAAGTGCAGGAAGAAGCAGAAGAGGTGCAGAAAGAGGCAAGAGGGGTGCAGAAAGAGGCAAGAGCAGTGCAGAAAGAACCAAGAGATGTGCAGAATGAGGCAAGAGAGGTGCAGAAAGAGGCAAGAGATGTGCAGAAAAAGGAAGAAGGGTGCAGAAAGAAGCAAGAGAAATGCAGAAAGAGGCAAGTGAGGTACAGAAGGAGGCAAGGGAACTGCAGAAAGAGGCAAGAGAGTTGCAGAAACAAGCAAACGGGGTGCAGAAAGAGGGAACAGGTATGCAGACAGAGGCAAGAGAGGTGCAGAAAGAGGGAAGAGGGGTACAGAAAGAGGCAAGAGGGATGCAGGAATTTGCAACAGAGGTGCAAAAAGAAGCAAGAGCAGTGCAGAAAGAACCAACAGAGGTGCAGAAAAAGGCAAGAGGGGTACCGAAAGAGGCAAGAAAAGTGCAGAAAGAAGCAAAAGAGGTGCATAAAGTGGCAAGAGAACTGCAGAAAGAGTCAGGAGAGGTGCACTAAGAGGCAAAAGGGGTACAGAAAGAGGCAAGAGGGGTGCAGAAAGAAGCAAGAGAAGTGCAGAAAGAAGCAACAGAGGTGCTTAAAGAGGCAAGAGCGGTACAGAAAGAGGCAAGAGAAGTGCAGAAAGAAGCAACAGAGGTGCCGAAAGAGGCAAGAGAGGTGAACAAACAGACAAGAAAGGTACAGAAAGAGGGAACAGGGGTGCAGAAAGAGGTAAGAGGGATACAGAAATTTGCACGAGAGGTGCAGAAAGAAGCAAGAGCAGTGCAGAAAGAAGCAAGAGAAGTGCAGAAAGAAGCAAGAGAGGTGGAGAAATAAGGAAGGGGGTGCAGAAAGAGGCATGAGGGATGCAGAAATTTGCAAAAGAGGTGCAGAAAGAAGCAAGAGCAGTGCAGAAAGAACCAACAGAGGTGCAAAAAGAGGCAAGAGGGGTGCAGAAATAGGTAGGAGAGGTGCACAAAGAGGCAGGAGGGGTACAGAAAGAGGCAGGAGGGATGCAGAAAGAAGGAAGAGAAGTGCAGAAAGAAGCAACAGAGGTGCTGAAAGAGGCGCAAAGGGTGCAGAAAGAGTTAAGAGAATTGCAGAAAGAAGCAACAGAGGTACAGAAAGAAGCAAGAGAGGTGCAGAAACTGGCAGGAAAGGTGCAGAAAGAGGGAACAGGGGTGCAAAAAGAGGTAAGAGAGGTGCAGAAAGAGGGGAGAGGGGTGCAGAAAGAGGCAAGAGGGGTACAGAAACAAGCAAGTGAGGTGCAGAAAGTGGCAACAGAGGTGCAGAAACAGACAGGAAAGGTACAGAAAGAGGGAACAGGGGTGCAGAAAGAGGCAAGAGGGATACAGAAATTTGCAAAAGAGGTGCAGAAAGAAGCAAGAGCAGTGCAGAAAGAACCAACAGAGGTGCAGAAAGAGTCAAGAGGGTTACAGAAAGAGGCAAAAGAAGTGCAGAAAGAAGCAAAAGAGGTACAGAAAGAGGCAAGAGAACTGCAGTAAAAGGCAAGAGAGGTGCAGTAAGAGAAAAGAGGGGTGCAGAAACAAGCAAGCGAGGTGCAGAAAGAGGCAACAGAGGTGCAGAAAGACGCAAGAGAGGTGCAGAAACAAGCAAGAGAAGTGCAGAAAGAGGCAAGAGAATTGCTGAAAGAAGCAACAGAGGTGCAGAACGAGGCAAGAGAGGTGCAGAAACAGGCAGGAAAGGTGCAGAAAGAAGTAACAGGGGTGCAGAAAGAGGCAAGAGGGATAAAGAAATTTGCAAAAGAGGTGCAGAAAGAAGCAAGAGCACCGCAGAAAGAACCAACAGAGGTACTGAAAGAGGCAAGAGGGGTACAGAAAGAGGCAAGAGAAGTGCAGAAAGAAGCAAAAGAGGTACAGAAAGAGGCAAGAGAACTGCAGAAAAAGGCAGAGAGGTGCAGAAAGAGGAAGGAGAGGTGCACAAAGAGGCAAGAGGGGTACAGAAAGAGGCAAGAAGGGTGCAGGAGGAAGCAAGAGCAGTGCAGAAAGAAGCAAAAGAGGTGCTGAAAGAGGCAAGAGGGGTGCAGAAAGAGGCAAGAAAAGTGCAGAAAGAAGCAACAGAGGTGCAGAAAGAGGCAAGAGAGGTGCAGAAACAGGCAGGAAAGGTACAGAAAGAGGGAACAGGGGTGCAGAAAGGGGTAAGAGGGATACAGAAATTAGCAAAAGAGGTGCAGAAAGAAGCAAGAGCAGTGCAGAAAGAACCGTCAGAGGTGCAGAAAGAGGTAGGAGAGGTGCACAAAGAGGCAAGAGGGGTACAGAAAGAGGCAAGAGGGGTGCAGAAAGAAGGAAGAGAAGTGCAGAAAGAAGCAACAGAGGTGCTGAAAGAGACAAGAAGGGTGCAGAAAGAGGGAAGAAGGATGCAGAAAGAGGCAAGAAGGGTACAGAAAGAAGCAAGTGGGGTGAAGAAAGAGGAAACAGAGGTGCAGAAAGAGTCAAGAGAGGTGCAGAAAGTAGAAGAGATTTGCAGAAAGAGGCACGAGAAGTGCAGAAAAAGAAAGAAATGTGCAGAAAGAGGCAAGAGAGTTGCAGAAGGAAGCAAGAGTGGCTTGCACACCATTAGTACCAATTTAACACCCACATTTAGCAATAAGTTCTAGGTTTGCAAAGGGCCTTCCACCACGCTGTAACACGTGTCGCTTTTTTTGTTCAAATCTGCAGATTAGGGAGCAGATGATGGATTATGTGGCGAATGCGGAAAATTTATAATTGTGCGAAAGTCGGTGCATCCAAACAGTCGCATAATTCCAGTGGCCCTGCTCATACCTCTGACTAGGTCCACAAGTGCTCCTCAGTGATTCCTTCTTTTTTTTGTCTCACTGAGTTCATAGTTGAGCTTCCATGGAAACGAGGAAGACTAAACCTGAGGTTACCACTCCACAACAAAGACTACCATACCACATAATTACTCTCTATAACACATAATCCCACTCTACATAATTCCTACACACTAAATACCACATACTTTCTATCCACATAATTTCACTGCGCAACTTACCACATAATTCCACTACACACAATGTACATCCACTCCACTCCAAAAACATTAGTAAAAAAACTTTTACATTTACAACGCCAATAGCTCTAACTCTTGCAAATGCGAAACCTATTGCATTGCAAACACTTCTTTAACTAGTAGACGCTTTTGCAGAGTGGTGGAGAAAGGGTGCTGGGCCTCCGACCAGCACTCAGGAATTCCGCTGCGTAGGACTTACAGGAGGTACCAGGAGGGCTTCTTGGCCCCCAAAGTCCCTCAGGAGTAAAGTGGACTTCATCCCCCATCCCGTAATCTGCTAGGAGACGCATTTGAGGAGTGGTGGAGAAAGGGGGGTGTGGCCTCCAAAGACGTCTTAGCAATCCCACTGTGTGGGACTTATTGGAGGTAACAGGAGGGGTAGTTGGCCCCCAAGGACAACTTTGGGGCCAACTACCCCTCCTATTACCTCCAGTAAGTCCTACACAGCAGGATTGCTAAATTCTCATAGCAGGCCACGCCCCCTTTGCCCACAACTCTGCAAATGTGCTCCCTGGCGGGCTCTTGGATGGGGATTGAAGTCCCCTTCGCTGCTGGGGGTCCTTATGGGCCAACTAGCCTACCTCTTACCTCCAGTAAGCCCCACACAGCGGGATTGCTGAGAGGTGGACACAGGCCACGTCCCCTTTCTCCACCACTCTGCAAATTATTCAACAAACTCCCGAAAGCTTGAGAATACCGGAAGGTGTTCATTGGCTGTCGAGTGCATTCTCAAGCTTTCGGGGGTTTGTTGAATAATTTACCACACGTCTGCCCTACCGTGGAGAATTGCACCATCCCTGAAGACGAGAGGCTGCGTGGTTTGGAACTTTGTCAAAACCAATCTAGCAGCACAGCTAATGTGGAACAATGAACCTGCGCTGTATCCTGGGGCCCACTGGGGGTATGTGAAAAGCTATAAAGAGAAGACTGTGGCACAGAACTCACTGAGAGTAATAACTGATCCAATGTGGACCACATGTCCCAGCATGCTTTAAAAATTAATTGCACTAAGCGTAGCCCACTGGGGGCGTATATATAAACAAAGCAAGCAACT
The DNA here is from genome assembly GCA_963921515.1 of Calotriton arnoldi. Taxonomy (NCBI): domain Eukaryota; kingdom Metazoa; phylum Chordata; class Amphibia; order Caudata; family Salamandridae; genus Calotriton; species Calotriton arnoldi. Next base: position 260,766 of record CAWUFW010015935.1, read on the forward strand.
ATTTGGAACCTTTGTACCATAGATCAAAGCTGCCTGTGAAGAAGAGGCTGGCGCCTCGAAACGCGTTGGCAAATAAAGACTTTTAACCTGGAATACAGATCCTGGTTTCCAAATTTGAATTAATACCGGAAGGTGTTCATTGGCTGTCGAGTGCATTCTCAAGCTTTCGGGCGTTTTTTGAATAATTTACCACACGGCTGCCCTGCTGTGGTTAATTGCACCATCCCTGAAGACGAGAGGCTGCGTGGTTTGGAACTGTGTAGAAACCGATCTAGCAGCACAGCTAATGTGGAACAATGAACCTGCGCTGTATCCTGGGGCCCACTGGGGGTATGTGAAAAGCTATAAAGAGAAGACTTTGGCACAGAACTCACTGAGAGTAATAACTGATCCAATGTGGACCACATGTCCCAGCATGCTTTAAAAATTAATTGCACTAAGCGTAGCCCACTGGGGGCGTATATATAAACAAAGCATGCAACTAATTGGAACCTTTGTGCCGTAGATCAAAGCTGCCTGTGAAGAAGAGGCTGGAGCCTCGAAACGCGTTGGCAAATAAAGACTTTTAACCTGGAATGCAGATGCTGGTTTCCAAATTTGAATTAATACCGGAGGTGTTCATTGGCTGTTGAGTGCATTCTCAAGCTTTCGGGTGTTTGTTGAATAATATATATATATATATATATATATATATATACACACTTAATAAGGAAAGGAATAGTAAGATGGCTATCCTTAGTCGTGTCACATTTTGCAAACACAAATGCTGGAGAAACTGCAAAGCTCTGATTTTGTGTTTTGAAGGAAACCACCAAACTTGTGTTTCGGTGGAAACACAACACTCCGCTGTGGGCTTTGGGTGATAAAACCAAACTCTGCTTTGGAATTTGGATGAAAATTCAAGACTCTGCTATGGACTTTCCTAGAAACACAAACACTGCTCTTCTGTTTTGGATGGGGACCCAAAACTCTGCTACTTGTTGAGGATGGATACAGCAAGTGCTGTTCTTAGAGTTGAATGGAATCACCAAACTCTGCTCTGGAAGTTGGATGTGAGGCGGTGGTTGGCATTGATTAGATGGGCAAGCAGCAGTTTCCTGCTCCCTTTCATCATTGAGATTTTCTGGTCCACTGAGCAGTAGATGGTCTGATTTTAGCTTGGAAATAATATGGTGGCCTGAGTGCCACCATATGAGCCTGTGTAGACTTTACCAACCTGTTGTGAAGATGAGTGTAGGTGAATGAGCCTCATCTGACAGTTCAGTAAAACATGAACGGGTAAATAGGTATAGGGGGACCTGGCGCATCACCTGCAGAGATGAATGTTAGGCTGGAAACTCATTCCAGCCTACACACACCAGCAAGAACAGTGCCTTTCACCACACACAGTGCCAAACAAGAAAACACATGCTTATTCTGAGCTACAAGGCAAAATTAATTAAATAGCAAACAACCTCTAGGCTCTTTGTAGCCAGGAGGGTCGAGGAGCCAAGCAAGGCTGAATGGCTATCACAGTGGGCACGCTGAGTTCAGGGAGATGGTGGGGAACAAAGAAAAGAGGCAGACATCTGGGATATTGGTTTAAGTGAAGTGATCTAGCAATAGCAAGCACTGCTCCCTTGACAAAAGTCTGTTCCTCCATGAGCCAAGAGAGAAGACAATTATTTGTGTCCCTGCTATAATGGAAGAAGGAAAATAAATGTTCCTGTGGTTCTAACAATCAGCAGCAGAATGGCAGAATACAACCTGGGTACCAAGAGCAGCTTGCTTCATCGGCAGAGGCTTGAGGTGGAAGGAGGCTGGTTCCTTGTTTTCCGGGTTGAAGAGGCTGGAGCAGAAGGCAGCCCACCACAATCTTATGGAGATTCTGTTCTCCTGAGACACACTTCAGGCTTTGTGGTGCTAAGCCTCGATGCCCACAATGCTCACAAGCACACATCTCTACATATACGCTAGGGGATTGGCAGAATCTTTAGCCAATTTATGAAGTAGGCAGATCTCAGGCCCAAAGGGCTCTGAACTCAACACAGGCAGTTCTCACCATCCGGGTGGCATGTTCTCAAAGATGTCAGTCATCAGACACGGCGAGCAAATCAGGGCTATCTCATAACATTTCCTTGTCAGCATAAGTGACTGCGAGGCCTATCCAGTCTGAGTCTCATTTAGTCAAGCTACCAGCAGAGTCACTATTCTCATTAGTGATCAGGTCACTCTATCTGTAGAGTGTGAGCGAGAGAAAGAGAGGGAGAGAGAGAGGGTGAGCCTGTGTTAATAAGGAATAATGACTGGCACAAAAAAACTCTGGTGTGAAATATGGATGAAGAAAACAAAAAACAGCAAATTCTTTGGTGGATGTTGGACCGATGCACTAATCTCTGTTCTAGAAATGTCATGGAAACACCAGATTCTTCTCTGGGTTTGAGACACCAAACTATGCTCTGAGTTTAGGGTAGAGATGCCAAACTCTACCCTAGGCTTCATCTGGAATAAACCCTTCTCTGGAGTTTGGGATAAATCCACCAAACTCTGCTCTGAGGTTTGGATGGAAGAAACAAACTGCTTTTGTGCTTCAGTGAAAACGTCAATCTTTTCTTTGGGCTTCGAATGGAAAAAACACATGCTGCTCTGAGGTTTGAATGTAAACAACAAACTCCACTCAGACCTTTGTCTGAAGTCACCAAACTCTTCATCTGGGCTTTGTTCAGAAAAAACAGTCTCTGCTCTAGGCCTTTCTGCTGTCACCAAACTCTGGCTGTCATTTGGATGGACCTCTCCTTCATGGGCAAGATACCTAGTACCCGGATCAAGTTCATGGCCTACATGTCTGAAATTGCCCACTGGATGAAGACCAACTTTCTGAAGCTGAACTCTGACATGATCCAAATCATGATCTTTGAGAAGAGCACTTCACTGTGGCACTCCACCTGGTGGACAACAAAGATATGACAGACCCCCACTACCCACTCTAGGAACCTCAGGATCTCCATTGACAGAAAACTCGACATGACAGCCCAAGTCAACAACGTCACTACCACATTTACATACCTTGAAGCTACTTAGGGAGATTTTCAAACGACTCCCAACCAGCACCCCGAAAACTGTCACGCATGCGCTTGTCACAATCAAACTAGACTACGGGAATGCCCTTAGAGCAGTGTAATTTTGATCCCATCCTAAGATCCTATAGGAGTGCATCATAATCATGCGCAGTCAGCTCTCGAATATATTCTGTGTGATTAATGTTACTAAGAAAAGATGGAATATTGCATATTTTAAGTACTTCACGTGAAAATTAATGAGACGTATATCTGTAAGCATAGAAACATGACTGATAAAGGTCTTTCTAATATTTACATATTAATGTGTCTGGGGAAGTTAACGTCTAGATGTATCTCATTGTGAACAAACAGGATGTATATGTGTAGATTAATGTTTTAACATTTATACGCATAACAAACAATCATATCCATGTGTGTGTATTTGAAATGACATCTCATACTTCTTTGCAATTTATTAATGCATTTAGAAGCTGCATTTGTTATTTGTGTAGAAATTTGCTCGTATTTGTAACCCTGTGCACTGCTAAATTGACATGAGTTTGGGCCTCGAGAACCGTTCAGTTCAAGATCACGTTTAAAGCCTAGCATGTAATTCATATTTAACCTTTAACGTAGAATGTATTTGCTTGTATTTTTGTTTACACTGCAGGTGTGGACAAAGCCTTATTAGTTAGCATAAAAAGGTTTTGTTTTCATTAGATGGAAAGGTATGAAAAGACGAAGGTTGGCAAGGAGAAACACGGTAACAAGCAAGGTGGCGAGTTTCCATGGAAGAGGAGAAGAATGACCAAGGACGAATGAAGTTGCAACTGATTGATGAGGGAACGGTGGTGCAAGTATCCAATTTGTGCCTGAATCTTTGAAAAGTACTAGAGAAAGTAACGTGGGATTGTCTACCATGAATGCATCTTATATCTTATGCTGTAACTTAGTGAGGGTCAGAGAGACATCTTAGGACTTCAGGGGGAGCAGATCTATGCTTCTGCTTGTGAGGCTTTATGCTACGTGCCCCATGGTTGGAGTGCCTTCTACTGAAGACTCCGACAGCTGACACCTTTCAAATGTCACCTTTATTCAATGCTTCTTAGTTTAGAGCTATCCCTATAAGGTAGTGTAGGGAGAGATAATGTGCTCGTGCTTACCTTTGAGAATCATTTGATGCAGTTTAATACTCAATTCTTTTTCCTGATTATTTGCAATGTCATTATAGAACTAGTTATCTGCATTGTGCTATATAGGGTGAATCTCTTTAGGAGATTTGGACTCATTTTGTTCGGTCTGTAATTCTATATGATAATATTGAGACTGGTCTCTATCGATTTGATCCTAAATTTATAATTAAATCTTACTAATCTCAGATTTAGTTGTCGAGTGGATTATTGTGTGATCAAATTAGTTACACTGTATTGAGATTCAGGGCCTCATTTATGAGGTTTTGGAGCAGGGCAGCACCGCAAGGAATCTTGCTGCGCTGTCCTGCGTCTAACGAAAAGGGCAGGAATGTGCCATATCTATAACATTCGGTACATTCCTGCCCTTTTCCCCTGCACTGGTGCACAATGGGTTGCCATGCGCCAACGCAGGCACCCTTTACCATGGTGCAAGGATGCCTGCGTTGCGCGGCTGATTGATTGTGCGCAGGAAGGCACACCTTCCTGCACAAAATCAACCAATTCAGGTGATTTCCTCTTTCTATGTCTACTGCAGAATGCAGCAGACATAGAAAAATGGAAAAAAGCGAGGTGAAATGAAAACATTTCTCCTTTTTGCACCTCCCTAACGCCACCTCTGGTGTGGCGTCAGATTCTGACGCATTCCCAGGTTTATGATTTCTTGTAAATCTGGGAATGCTTTAGATTCCATTAGTGTTGCGTGGGAACACCCACAGCAACACCCATGGAACACCTATTTCATGCATTGTTTTGCGTGAAAGGGGCACATATTTACAAGGCCATGAAAAGCCACGTAAAGTGGCTTTACAAGGCCTTGTAAATATGCTGTGGCACACTGCGCCACCGGAATGCAAAAAAAGTGACGTGCTGGCGGTGCAAAAGTGCTGCAAGGGGCCGCATAAATGAGGCCCTCAATTGTGATTGTTTTCTCCCTCTTACCTCTCAAGCTGCTAGAAAGACCATCTGGTTGAAGATGAATGCTTTAGTGGGCCCAAGCTCTCTCACCCTCTATGCCGGGATCAACAAAAAACTCATCAGAAGGCTGCAGAACATTCAGAACTTAGCGGCCAGAATCTCTCTTAACCTCTCACGCTGCACTCACATCACACCACACCTGAAGAAGCTCCACTGGCCCCTATACACAAACGAGCACAATTCAAACTCCTCACCTACACTTTCAACACACTACATAGCACTGGCATACCTCAACAATCGAATCTGCTTTCCCAAATCTTCTAGACACCTCTGCTCATCCTCACTCCTACTTCCACACATCCCATGCATACAGTCAGCAAAATCTGGTAGTCACGCAATCTCCTACATCACTCCTAAAGTGTGGGATGTCCTCCTCCTCACTTCTTGAATTCCGCAAGAAGCTGAAGACCTGGCTTTTCAAGTAGGTGCACTAGGCCCTACCGTTGCCTAAACTCTTCACTCGGCCTGGGCAGAATTTCAACTACGCCAAAGTAATCAGAGTAATTTTGGTAATTCCGAATAAGTCTTTGATGCAAAATTACCGATAATAACTCAATTATGCCCTCTTGCATAATTAAAAGTAGTTTGATTGACAAAATCCTACCACAAAGGCACATTTAGTGAGCAAAAGCAGCTTCTCTCGCTGCTTTTTATGTTCTGTTACATTTAGCACTTTTTTGTTAGCTAAAAATGCATCATCGTGTCAATCTTGGACACAAGGGTGCATTTTGCGATAAGAAACTTGTGCAAAATGCTGGGAGTATGTTGGTGGAGAATCCTACCCCAAATGGGCATCTAGCGAGCGGCTGCTTCATGTTTTGTTGCATTTAATGCTATTTGTTTAGAGCAATATGCCTCCTCACGTCCAATTTGGATGAAAGGGGGCATTTTTGCGGAAAGGAAATTCGCGCTAAAGGCAGAATTACTCTTCTCACAGAATTCCACAGAATATTTTTGATAATTCCACATGATTATGCTTCATGGAATAACGCGAGTTACGTCAACCCCTAAATCACACTTGCTCAGCACCAGGACACCCTCCTGGGTGAGAGTGTGCTCTACAAATCTGTATAACATAACATAACATAGAGGTCAGAACTCTGCTTTGGGCCTTGGAATGAAACACCAAATTATTCTGGGCTTTAGAGGGAATCATCAGAAACCTCTCTGGGCATTGCATGTCAACACCAAACCCTGCAACATACTTTCGATAGAAGCATTGAATTCAAATATTGGCTTGGGCTGGAGCTACACTACTCAGCTCTGATCTTTAAATAAAAACACCAAATCCTGAGCATTGGAAAAAAACACCAAACTCTGCAATGGCCTTTGGAAAGAAAGATCTATCTCTGCTGTAGTCTTTAAGTAAAGACACCAAACTCTGCTATGAATGGTGGATACAAACACTAAACCTTTCAGCTTGCATTTGTTGTAAAAACCAAACTCTGCTCTGTGCTCTGGACTGAAATACCTAACGCTTCACGTGAAAATTTATTGAGGAACGCTCTATGTGCTGGCCACACAACATTGCGAAACAAGCACTACTCTTTGAGACAAATCTTGTGCTAATACAGGTTCCTACTCACCTCGAACCACAATAGGAGGGGTGATGAGAACATCTCGCCTACGTTATTGTACCGTTTGTTAGATTTGGGGGTCTCTAGTTGGCAGAGGTAGGTACCTTTGACCAAATAGGGACCCTCGCGTCTAGTCAGGATGAGGGGGTACACTCCTGAAATAACCCCTGCTCACCCCCTTGGTAGCTTGGCACGAGCAGACAGGCTTAGTTCAGAGGCAGTGTGTAAAGCATTTGTGAACACGTGCAGTAATCAAGTGATAACACTACAGATGGACACCACACCAGATGTATATTAAAAATAAGTATCTTTTATATAGATTTAACACAAGACCACAAACGACAAAAATAATCCACAATACTGTACTTTAAAGATGGTAGAATTAGCTTGAGTCTCTTAAAATGGAAATGCGACACTTTGCGTTCAATGTACCTGAGATGCGTAACGCGATACAACAAAAAGTGGTGCAGGGAAGGTGATGCGTCGGTTCCTTACATGCAAGAACGGTGATGCGTCGGTTCCCTACTGATGCGCAGGGGACAGTGATGCGTCGGTTCTTCTCGGCGTGGGGAGGTGATGCGTCGGTTTCTTACTGCGCTTCTGTGGCGATGCGACAAGCAGCGCCGTGATGCGATGAAGATCTGGTGCAAAGAAACAAAATGGCGTCTTCTTGATGTTGCGACAACGAAGGGGTGATGCGTGCACGCCCGACGGCCGTGCGGCGATTTAAATGAATCTTTGGAGCCGCGACAGGCCCTGCAACACGCTTCCCTGGCAATGCGACGGCGTCTGATGCGAGGTCGACGATCTTCTCCTGGGATGCGGGGCGCCTCGTGTTGCGATGCGTCGGCGTCTGATGCGAGGTCGATGCTCTGCCCCGGGGATGCGACGGCGACACTCTTCTCCAGTGCTGCGAGGCGCTTCGAAGGATGCGAGGGTGTCAGCGGCGCGCTTCTTCGGGGATGCGCCGGCGTCTGATGCGACGTCGACACTCTTCTCCGGCGATGCGAGAAGCAGCGGCTGCACGCTTCTTCGTCTTGAGTCGCGCTTCCAGCTCCCAGCGACACGCAAGTGTGTCAGAAGGTCCAAATTTCCAGCAAGGGAATACAGGGGAGCTGGTGGGTGAAGTCTGTTGTTCCTGAGACTTCAGCAGGAGGCAAGCTCTGAAATCAAGCCCTTGGAGATCCTTCACAAGTTGATGAAAGTACACACAAAGTTCCCTTCTCCTTTCTTTGGCAGTCAGGCAACCACTGCAGGCAGATCCCTCTAGCTTAGGGATAGTCTTCTCCTCAGTTTCTTCTTGGTTCCGCTCCTCAGCAAAGGTTTCTTCTTGTTTCCCAAAAGTGATCTAATTTCCTAGGGGTCTGGGTCCCCTTTTTATACACCTTTTCTCTTTGTTCTCTGAAGGCAGAGAGGCCTTTGCCTAGTCCAAAACCAGTTCTGGTCAGTCCTGGAGCACTTTGTTTACAGGACTCCTTCTTTCCTTTCACAGAGTAGGCCAGGGACATCAGACACACCACAGGAGGTGGAGCCAGCATTGTGGAGGGAAGGCACAGCCCTATTCAGGTCCCAGGTGCAACTCCTCCCACCTATCTCCATGCAGATCTCTCTATTCAGCCCTGTGCTGACTCACCCTGTCTCCTGGAGTCCCCCAGCCCCTGTCACTCACAAACCCAGACAAGGAATACACAACCTAGCAGAGGCAGGCTTGGATAGTTAGGCAAGAAAATACCTACTTTCTAAAAGTGGTATTTTCAAACACAGAATGTTAAAACCAACTTCACTAAAAGATGTATTTTATCATTCTGAGTTCAGGCATACTAAATTCGTTTTTCTACCATGTTCCCTGGGTCAGTTAGGATTATAAACTGTAATAATCAAAACTGCCCATTCTGGACTATGGGGAGCAGGTAGCCTTGCAATAGTGAAAAACGAAAATGGCTGTAATTCACTATTATGACATGCCACACACACCAGGGTATGTCCTACCTTATACTTACAATGCACTCTGCCCTTGGGCCTACCATAGGGGTGTTTGATATGAAGAAAAGGGAAGGTTTAGGGACTGGTAAGTGGGTGAACTCACCAAGTCGACATGGCAGCCCTAGGCTGCACACAGGCTCTGCAATGGCAGGTCTGAGACACACTTTACAAGCTGCTTCTGTGGGTGGCACAACCAGTGCTGCAAGCCCACCAGCAGCATTGGATTTACCAGCCCTGGGCACACTCAGTGCACTGTACTAGGGACTGAAAAGTAAACCAATCATCCAATCATGGAGTCACTAATCCATACATCAATTTACAATAGGGAGAGCATATGCACTTTAGCACTGATCAGCAGTGGTGAAGTGCCCAGAGCCATAAAACAGCCAACAACAGGTCAGAACAAATATAGGAGGAAGGCAAAAAGTTTAGGGATGACCCTGCAAAAAGGGCCAAGTCCAACAGTTTCCTTATGATAGGCGATGAGGGCAAAACAACCATGCGCACTGGTGAATTATTCAGATTTATTTCTCCAAGTCACTGTTCTGTTTCAAATGGCGCTCAACTCTCCTAAGTCCCACCGCCGCTAGGACTCAGTCATCAATATTAATCCCAACACCTGGAAAGGCTGATGATATAATATTATATGAGTATTTTGGATCAAGTGTTTTTGAAATATATTGTTTTATGTAGAAATAAATGGAACTTTTTCTACAAATCAAGCTTGCCTATGGACTGGGTTCTTAATGAAAGCACAAACTAATTGAGTATTACATGAAGCACAACAGCGCTCCTTTCCAGGTGTTGGGATTACGTTATTGTACCATATACCTAATGGTATGGCTCGGAATATCGTGACCTAAATATCATCTGACAAAACACAGCATTCTAAATACCGTTCGCAAAAATATTGCCCTGTTTGAGTTAATAAAACATCTATAACCAAAAGAGACTTTTGTAAGCAATATTTAGACCAAGATGTTTATGTGAGACAATATTTTTGTTATTAATGTTCTGAAATAAATTCCACTTAATAGGGGACATTATATCGATTGGGGGGACCGTGGAAATATGGAGCGACGGTGGTACGTATTGCCTACTTACCATTAATGTATGTTCTGCGGTAAGTTCGAGAGAACTAGAGTTCGATTTTGGTGGCATTGTCAGGACCAGCACGTGCTGCATGGAGATGTAAGAGGTCTTGTTCTTGAAGTAGTCCTCGCTGGAGATGGAAGAAAGTAGGAGAATTAGGAAACTGGATAGGGCCTGATTCGTCACGAGAATTAAAACACCCCATTCATTTACACAGAATACCACTGCAGAGCAGAGTAAAACTTAAACGATTACCTCATCACATAGCCACAGGTTCAGAAGCCATGAACACTGCAGGCCACAAATGTATGTAAAATCCACATTTGATCGTATGGTAGGCACACTGCACTATTTCTAAACACACCGATTTGTATCTAACACATTGAAAACTGGCTAACGCCTATTGCTTAAAAATGTTTATGCAAAGACTGTAGGTCAATGGGTTTCACTGAAATTTATATTTTCTGTGGTGTAACATAGGCTTTCTTTTATACATTTGTCTGGGCGCTAGCAAGGTCTGACCGAACTTCCCCAAGTCTGTGCATGCATTGAACCAAAAAAGTCCTGCCTCTGGGAGAGAGGACAGACCAATAATAAATGTATAGAGCGTGTAAACCACAGGACTTCACACATTTGTCAACTGTGTAAGGGACACAGTAATCAGATTTGGACGAGGTCATTGCGCCTAAAAGATGGTGCGAAATACATGGTTTTCGACACTCAGGGACATACTCGGGTCTGGTGGCTCAGTGGACTAATGCATCCACTGCAGGGGCCTGTGTTTGACCTCATGGTCACAGGTTCAAATCCCAGCGGGTCCACTCAGCCTTTCATCCAACTGAGGTCGATAAAATGAGTACCATTGAGTTGGGTAACAATAAACATCTGTTATTCAGCGCCAAGATGCCCCGTTAGGGGTGAACGTGCGCTTTACAAATACTTATGTTATGTTATATTTATCAAAATGTAACACAGTACAGCTCAGCAAGTCAGCTTGCTGCGCTGCGTTACAGTGAAAGGGCAGGAATACACCGTATTTATCACAATACGGCAAATTTCTGCCTTTTCCCAGCGCTGGTGCACAATGTGCTGCCTAGCGCCAACACAGGCACCCTTGCACCATGGCACAAGGGTGCCTGCATTGCATGCAGGATTGTTTTTGTGCAGGAAGGGACACCTTCCAGCATAAAAACACCAGAAGCATTTTCCTCTTTCTATGTGTGCTGCAGAATGCAGCACGCATAGAAAGAGGAAATAACTATTAGAAATGAAGGTATTTCTCTTTGTTACGCCTCCTCTGGGAAGGCGTAGCATTTTGAAGCATTCTCAGGTCTTCCAGTAATGGTAAATCTTGGAATGTGCCAAAATTCATGGGTTTTGCATGGGAACACCCAAGCCCCACCCATGGAACATCTCCCTGGGGGAGATTTACGCAATGCAGCGATTTGCACCTTGTTGCATTATTCTGGCTAAATAAAGCCACTCAGAGCCACGCAAGGTGGCCTTGCTTGGCTTGATGAATCACATTTCAGGGTTGCGTTGCTTTTGCACTACGCACATGGTGCAAAAGCGATGCAACCCTTGATAAATATGGCCCTCAGTTTCTAGGAATGCCAGAATCATGTTAATTCACTACAAATATATTGCATATATCTTCCCCCGCAGCTGATGCACAAGATAAAGTTTACACAGATATATGGCCATACTGTACTACTGAAGTGGACACTGTTTGTATATATGTGGTTGTCCAACCCCATTGGTGGGAGGTAGTTGGGGGATTAAATGAAGTGATGGGGTGGAATATAGAGGTGACATCCCGGGTGTGTCTAATGGGTGATATACACCTGTCATAGGGCTTGTACTTTCGCAAGTAAAACTGTGCATTTGGACTGGTGCTAGCCTGATTCTGAACACCCTTTAGGATATGTTGGCTTATAGTCCTGCTAGCTCACATTGCACCCTCTGCAACCCTAACCCTACAGGGTAACAAATGTGTGTGCAACCTCAGAACATGACACTCCTGATCCACCAAGGAAATCGTGGTAACAGATCTAGAACCCTTTCGCTCAGCCACTTATGTATACCCAAAGAGATACACAAGAAATACACAACATGCAGTTTTGTAATTTATTGAAGCATTGTGATTCTTGAGTAAAATACATGCACTGCAATGATTAATAGAAGGAAACAGAATAATGTTATTAGCATTACAAGCATGGTGAAAAAGATGAACAATTCAACCATTTTGCAGATTACAGAAAAGTATATGCTTGCATGCAAGTACTGTAATATAGTGTATTCCTACCTAATACATTCTACCCTATCGTGTCTAAGGTGAGTGGATCTGCCAAATCTGTGTCGGGTGGTTTAACTCCCCTTTATCTGTGAGTAAGTATGAGCAAGCTGCCCATCTTGGTGTAGAGTAGGACAGCATCCCTCACACGAGGTGACAGGAATCAGCTGAGCTGGAATTCCAGCATAGACCGACCTCTCAGTGCCAGCGAAATGCTCCTCTGAATAAACATACACTTGATGTCATATCTATATTAACATCATCCATGATCCCATGCCAAAGCTCCAGTTAGGCTGCTATTGTTTATTCTATTGTGATAGCTTAGTTGCCGCGCAGCCAAAAGCAAATAACATCTTGTGTGCTAAAGATTGTTCAAGATGGTCTGCTATAGTGCCTATGAAATGGTTTTGTAAGCAAACTGAGTTGGAGGAATATTATCCTGCGTATGTGCATGCACGCAAATTAATGTGTGTCAAATGCTATCGTCTTAAAGGGGAGAGAAGGCAATTTGAGAGCGTGAGCATGTAAAGATGGCATTTCTTAACCAGGCCTAATGCCTCCACGTGACACCTACTTCTTGGAAGTAAGACGACAAAACTAAAGCTATCTAAATACAATGCTAAACCTATGTAAAAGCATAAAAACCTCTTAAAACTATAAAAAGGTACAATACAAGTTTTGAGAATAAAAGCATACAGAAAGCCAAATTTAGAAAGCCTAAAGGCATTTAAAAAAATAAAATACTTTAAAAGTCGGTGCATAAAACAATTTTAAAACAATTTAGGATGTTAAAAACAAGTCCAATTTAAAACAAAATCCCACAACTCGAAACTGCCAGATTGTTTATGTGTTCCAAGAAGTAGATGAAACATTGTTGCTCTCAGCAACCGCAGATGATGATCCCAGAGGCACCCAAAGCATCAGGTCTATAGAGCAAAGATGTTCCAGTCCATCCACCTCAGCGTCTGCCAAGAAAGGAACAGCCAGTGCTGATTCTACCAATGAAGAGCCAGGTTCCACATCACCAGGAGCTAAAGCATTGCAGGAGAGCTCATAATATGCATTCAGGAGCAATGGCGAGCACAAGGGACAACAGAACAAGTGAGCCGTTAACGGGCCCACCAGTAGGGCAATGTCCGGGGGTTGAACCAATTGTGATCCCAAGCATATGTCCAGGGCACACTCGAAAGTGCACAGCAGACAGCGGAAAACAGGCTGCACACAGTGTAGCCAGCTAGGTCGAAAGGACAGGAATCAATGGTCATTCAGTTCCTGAAGTAAGGGTGCACCAAAGCACTGTATCATGTGTTCATGACACAGGAGCACATGTGGTAGTGCTATCCCCATTTCGCCTCGTAGCGGGACATCCATTGCGGAGCAGAAGAATGAAAAGCACAGTCCCAAAACCTAGGAACAGGACAAGCAGTAAGCCTCCAAAAATGCTTCCAAGCACGGAATGTATGAAAGATGGAATAACTCCGAAGACTATCTGGAAGGTGCTAACCAACCCGAAGCCAATTGATTTAAAAAAGGGCACAACTCCCACCATATTAGACATGTTAAAAATGCAGTGCACTAGCTCCCCAAAATGGTGTGGGAAGTTAGTGCAGAGTAGTGACTAGATCTCAGAAGAGGACCTTGCAACTTGAAGATCAAATGTCTCCCTTGCAGATATTAGGGTGACATCTTTCTGGAACAGGAAGGCTTTCAGTCTGCTTAAAGCATCAAAGTACACATTTGTAAGCTTTAACGAAGGCCAAAGCATCGCATCACTAACTGTGCAGGCAGGTGGAAACAGTACTTGTGTACATCATCTCACAACCGCAGAGACCGTTACCAGATAGGCAACACCTGGTCTCATCCCACAGCAGCCTTGATCATTCAGCATCAAGTAACTTCCATTTGAGAGTAATCTGAAAGTCGGACGGATCACAGCAGCCGGGTAACCTTTCAAGTAGCATGACAAGTTTGCCTTAGCTGCATTACATGCGCCATGTAGCAAAACTTCCCTGCAAACTATGGAATGTCCCAAAGTACTCTCGTAGTCAGTTTCACTAAGAAAAACCTCAGTCTCCCGATTCCGACATCAGAACTTGAAAAGTAAAATCCATGACTCATGTAAATACCCCTCTCCTAGCAATTCATATCTGCCCACTTGACGGTGTTGTAAGCAGTAATGGAAGTGAAATGTTGAAATGGGCAGAGAAATAAATTTGTGGATTATAAAATCCGCGGAAGGTGTTTCAGCAACAGTGAATGGTAGTTTTCCAGCTTCTCTATGTGTAACATGGTATAGGTTGCGTCTTTCTTTGCCATGACTGGTTGTTCTTTGGTAAGATTATATGTCAAAAACAAGCTACAGGCATAGAATGCAAACAGCTTGAAGTGTCTGCAGCCTTCAACTCAGTAACATTATAGCTCTAATCTGAGACTGCCCATGTAGTAAAGAAGACATGTCACTCTGCATGATGGCAATTGCAGACGACACTATGTTACCCAGAGAGTACATTCTGGTAAATAGAGTAGTCATACCATTATCTACTACTGCCAGAGCCCTTTCTAAATTTGCCCTGTCAATTTCGCACAATCTGTCAGCAGCTTCCTGTTGCAAAACTTTCCACACTTCATTGTATATTGCATACAGAAAACGCTTTTGACATGGTCTTCGAGGACCTAGTAAAAAGTCTTGTAATCCCATGTCATCAGAAAGAAGGATCAAGCGTTGTTTCACCTGAGACAACATTAAGGTTGTTAGCCAATCAAGGCACAATTTCCCAACACTGTAAGTTGCCACCCCTGAGTATTTTGTTTGCGTGTATCTTCGGTTGGGCCAACTGATCTTAAACCCATTGGTCTCACACGGAAAACGAGCCTGACAACCGTTAGTAGCTAATGGCCACACTAACCATTCCCTCTGATTGGTGTCTGAAGAATTGTATGAGCCATTATGAAGCATAATGCCTGTTTTCTCCATGTAATTTGTGAGTCGTTGCTAGTTCGCAAACCAGGGGCTAGATATCCAGGACTTGGTTTTAAATACGTTAATATACCCACCTGGTTATATCCCCCCATGAAGCGTATAAAGAACCAGTCAAATTAATGTCATCCCAGACAAAATGTACTATTAATTTAGAAATACTGCCTAATACCATGAACATACACCAAGCCATCTGTTCATGGGTGTTGAAAATGTAATACTATATTTTATGTATTAAGCTGGCACTGTTAAACCATCTCATCACTGTAACTACCATAGTCGGGGAGGAAGTATTGTTGGGGTTTGTTTCAATGTTTCTGACTATTGTACTGTTCTTAAAAATAAGGACCTAAAACAATAACTCTGTAACAATGTGTTCAAAAATACAAGAACGGAAATGTTTTTGATTAAAAATGACAGGACTGGCAAAAGGTATCACCCAACACAATGGCATCGTAATGTGAAAAGCAACAGCTATTGGCAAAGCCAATAGGCCTCGCCTATGGGAGTTATTGGCTTTGTCAATTCATTTCTAGCTACAACTGCTGTGCAATGTCTGAAAGCTAGTTAAAAAAAGCACTATGGCGCTGTAGCGCTCCACATGACAGCGTGTTTTTGGAACTTTCAGCCATGTTGCACAGCAGCTGCTGTACAACATAGCTGTTTTTTTTTTTTTTAAAGCGATATGACGCAGCCAGCATTGACCGTGTCATAGCTCTTTAATTTCCTTTGCTTTCAGTCATATTGCACAGCGGCTGCTCTGCTGTGCAACATGACTAAAAAAAACATGACAAAGCCTATAGATTGTGAATAGGCAAGACCTATTGGCTTTGTCAATCATTGTTTTATTAGTTAACCTTGCTATGAGAATTAACTTAGCTTCTACCCACAGGAAGAAGTCATCAAGGGACACTGTCCATGTTAACATAGCACAGCAGGAGCATTGTGAACAAAGTCGATTTTCACCTTCTACTGAAGGTGACAGATTCCAAAGTTTCTAAGAGGCAATCTGGAGGGGTTGCTGCACCTCCTGCACTTACCCCCAACACATTAAACACACTTTGGTGGTGCACCAGGCCATCGTGGGGCCACCACAAGCAAAAGAAAATGTAGCCCTTGTGGGGAATTATAGGATGCTCTTTCAACATCTCACTCCTCTCTTTATTTTCTTTTGCCTTGTGCCTCGAAATGTTTTTCATTTTCATTTTTTAACATCCCAGGCACCTGTGCCCACCAGGCACCGGGGTACTGAATCCCAATGGGTCAGCGTGGACACTGCCAGCTGCCCCAGCTGGCTGCCCACGAGGCTGGCACTGCTGGTTGTCAGCACGCAAGCTGGCACCTAAATTCTCCCCGCCTGCTCCTGTGGACTGGATGTGCTATCGCGGTGTGCACCCTGGTCCCACCAAACACAGGCTTGGGGAGCAGGTGCAGCGAACCACCTTGAGGGCGGGAGGTGGCAGCAATCCCCCTTCCTGATTTCTGTCTTGTCCTTGGAGATGGGGTTTCCAGAACGTAACTATTGCGGTGGGGCCCAGGGGATGAGGCCTTGGACGCAGGTCCCACGTATGCCTCCTCCTCAAATCAATCAACAATAAGGATGTGGTGATCCCTGAAGGCTTGACTCCTCTTGGGGTGTTTGTGGAGTTAGTGTCAGAGTGCTATGCACCCATTTTCTTTCATGTCTGTTTGTCAAGGGTCAAAACCTTCAACAGAAACATCTGTGGCCCTGGAATGCTGATTTTCTTCACCCTTGGCTTGTTTTGAATCTGGTGGACAACCTAGTCACCAGGAGCATCTTCAGGCCTCCTGGCCAATGAAGAAGTGCTTTTCATGGGGAGCTGGAGTTTCTGGCTCACTGAGTCAGACCTGTGCTATGCCTGGCTCCTAGTGCTCTTCTCCTGCTGGTGGTGGTATCGTACACAGCCCGCCACAACCAGTCAGCAAAACACTGTGCCAGCCGCACTCCCCTGGTCCCGGAGTCTCCTGGGTTTGTGAAGGGCACCGGTGTGTTAGTGAATTCCAGTGCCAATCCACAGAGGTCCTAGGGGAACTACAGTGCCACTGGCCCTGGAGAGAACCATCCTAGTCCTAGGAGTCAGCTGGATTCAAAGTCCCATCCTTGCAAAGCATCAGGTGGCTTCTCCTTCCAATTGGGCATCCTTTCACGGTCATCGCTCCCAGGTCCAGGGTCTTCTCAGCTGTCTCTCCCTTGTGCAAGAGTTTTTAAGTAGGGGTGGAAGGTTTTAGGGGCCGGGCACCCCTAGCCAATTCTAGGATGCTACATCATCCCTCCACCCCTGTCCCAAACCTCCTGCACAGCATTCTGGGACAATCCAAAATAGTGACTTCAAGTTGTCTCGGGTAAGAGTTTCTCTGAGAACCTCAGTTCCACCCAAGCTGACACAGCTTCCTGCTCCCTTCCCACCTAAACTTCAACTGCACAGAGATCTTACCTTCCTCCTTTGTTCCTGTGGGCATGGGATGTTAAAGCCTGCATGCAGTGTGACAAGCTAATTACCAGATGCAGATTTCCTCCCTACCATTTTCCATTCCCAAGCACTGTTATTTGCCATATTGTGTGGGGGAGACCTTCGATCCCTCTACTAGGGAGCAGAGTGATTAACTTCTCAGAATAGGGGACAAAGGCCTGAATCTGATTATGAGTGGATGCAGGGAAATAAGCAAATCTTGAAGTGCCACAAGGTGAGGATTTGGGCTACTGGGGATTGTAAAGTCAAACTTGGGCTGCATTTTCATACCCAGATTGTTACCTAGCAGTTTTCTGTAGGTCTAAGTAGAGTGAAACTGAACTTCAGGGCAGATTTCACAGAAAATGTGTACACAGTGTAAATAGTGTAAGTACCACAGATTTCCCAGCAACCACTACAGACATGCACAATGAACACCCACTCACATTATAGGCCTATCCCAGGTCAGTATAAATCCCTGAAGAGCACCTTCTGTGACAGGTTACCTGTGCGCAGATTCTGGGCTACGCATGATGGTAGTCTCACATGAGCAGCCTGCACACGTGCGCACACACATGTTCATGAGCAACCAGTAACTATGAGTAACCAGCCACGTGCCTTTTACCTTAGCTACGCAGCAGCAGATTTATCTTAAAAGGTGGACACTGGTGTTTAGCACACTTAGTCCAAATATTGTGAACTTAGCATGAGTGAGACTCTGATAGTGAAACTCGCTCACAGTCAAAGTCTAAAAGACGGGTCCTTAATTGTATAAAAATCCCGGAGGACTCAATGTGCTGAATCCATTTGCTACACCAGCAATTCCTTTTGAAATGTTTGGCTTGCTTGTTTCAAAGTATTTATATTTGTTATGGCAAATTGAAAGCACTAGTGTGTATCACTTTCTCTAAATTTACTTAAAGGGTGTGCCCTCAAGCCCCACTGAAAATCTTTACATTGCTTGCAGTTTTTATTATTTTATAGAATCAATGTATTATGCATGTCATTCTGAAGGGTCAACAAAACATGTGGGAGAAGGTCAGCATTCAAATGTTTGAAAAGCATTGGTCTAATGGGATATGAGCAAACGTGTGGTTTCAACGTGAATTCCAGGAAATGTCAAGTGAAAGCAGATGTGAATCTGCTGTGTGTATTTAAAAGATCACAAGGAAAATATATCGATTGGGATACATAGAATTGAATGAACCAATCTAAAAACGAAAGTTTCCGTACTGGTTATTATTAAAAAAATCAAGAATTATAAATGGGCTCACTACTAAGTACTAAGAATGGAGGTTGATTGTAGCACCATACAGATTACCTAATAATATATTTTGAAAGGAGAAATATATTGTTGATGCTTTCCTCAGTGAAAGAGAATCGAATAACAGAAACGCTACATCTAAATGAAGATTAAAACCTAACCAAAGCTGAGAAAATTAAGGAGAATCAGTTTAAATATAGAGATTGTTTCGTGTTCTTAATATCACTGTTTGTCCTGAAGAAGGTGGAGTGAATAGTAAATACCACCGAAACGCTGCATTGACAATTTTTTGTTGCTAAGAAATATGGATGTAATGTGATATTGTACAATCAAGTTTCCCTTTTTTTGGTTTTAAAAAAAAATATTGTTGCTTTTTAATATTGTGCTATGGATGAAGAGTTAGAAGTGTATTAAATTGAAAAGTGATATCCTTGAGAAAAAAATACACTCTAGAGAATTTTGATATATGACGAAACAAAAAAGTCTTTTAATGACTGTCTTTTATATGTTACAACATAAAAAAATTCTTTTAAAGCGAAAAAATATAAATGCATTTGCCTTTTTTACATGAATACAGGTTTCAGTGTTTAGTGTTGAATTTTTGAAGAACGGTGAGGGATATAGATTTTCTCTCTCGATTGATATTTAGCCTGAATGATGGTTAAACGTTGATGTATGCTGGTGGAGAAAAGGGAGATTTTTTTCATTAGTGTTCCCATGCAACTCCCATGGTTTTTGATGCATTCCCAAATTTACAAGAACTTGTAAACCTGGGAATGTGCTAAAATCTTACACCTACTGAGGGGAGGCATAACTAGGAGAAATATATCTCTATTTGTCCTTGTTTCTTCCTCTATGTGTGCTGCAAAAAAATAGGAATATGCCTCCCAGGATTGTTTTTGTGCAGGAAGGTGCTCCTTCCTGTACAAAACCAATCCAGGTTACAAGACAGGCACCCCAAGGGCACCTGCATTAGAGCTAGGCAGCCAAAAGGGCGCCAGCACAGGGGAATGGACAGGAATGTGCTGTATTGCCTTAAATACAACGCATTTCTACCCTTTCCCTGTCACGCAGTGCAGCGCAGCATGGTGACTTGCAGCACTGCTCTGCGTGACTTCATAAATGAGCCCCTTTCTCTTTAACCCGTTTCAACTGCAGTGGTGTAACACATAATATGACGAAGAGCTTCTGAGACTCCCGTATCTCACAGATATTCATAGGCCTTAGGCTGAATGGGGGCCCCAGTACTGCAGAGTCTGCAAGGGCCTGCGTTTTGCCCATGATTTGCCCTCTAGCCTCTGTACTGTTTACTACATATGTGCATGAATCGGCTTTCTTTAGTTTGTTAGTTATGAAGGCTACAATGCCATACATTGTAAGCTTTCAGGTGCACACAGGAACAATGAGATCTTGGGCAAAATGTACAAACCTTTTGTGCTGGGTTTGCGTCATGTGAGCGAAATGTTTTTTATTAGATTAACTTTGTCTACGGTGCTGCTTTGTGTTACTCTGCGTCAAAGGGGCATTACATAGGTGGTACATGGACATTTCCGTGCTGCCATCCATGCTTTTTGATGGGAAACCCTATCTACTAGCAATAGCAGACAGGGTTTTGCATCAAAAAAATAACGCCTCTTTGAAGCAGCCGTTAAATGGAGAAATACTTTTCTTTTTCCTCTCTTTTCCGACTTTGCATGTCTGCTGCACTGTACAGTATGGTGCAAATGTTTATGGATGGCGCTCATCAGCCTGAATGTACGCTGGTGCTAGGAAGAGAACAGTGCCATATCTCAGTAGATATGGCACTTTCCTAATTCCCCCACCCCACCCCCCGTCACGTAGCACAGCACAGTAACTTTGGGTGCTGCAATGAGTTGCGTTACAGAGTCGTAAACCTGGCCCCTGGCCCCTTGCGTCAAAGTGAAGAGGAGCGCAAATGAAGCTTTATGGCCATACATGGGCTACAGGCAGTATGGAAACTTGTGCGGGGCATTACCCAGGACAACAACTGAATGAGGGTTATTGGCTCGGCCTGAACGGTACAAGAACTAAAATCCTGCTCCTGGTTGTCAGTTCTGCCACCTTCCTGCTACCTTGGCCTAACATACTGGGCACACCGCCTCAACTCCCCCATCTCTTGTGTATCAGGCATACAACTTAAGAGTTAATGTATGAAATAACATGTATAAGGCACGCTGTCTCCCACACAGGGCATTTTGACACTGAGGGATTGACCTCCAGAGAAAGAGTGAGAGATGAAGTACTTATCCTGAAATAGCCAGGTTTTCTGAAAACTGACTTCTTTTTGAGGTGGCGTAAAACAGAGGAGAGGGATTTCCAGATTCCAGCAGTGAGGAAATTAAATGAGAGTCCTCCTACTCGCTCATGTGTAACAGATAGGAGCTGGCGGATCTCAGAGCTCTGGAGAGAATATAGGAAATAGTCAGGCAATCTTGAATATTCAGGTCCGATTTTGTTTAAGATGTGAAAGACCATACAGCCTGCTTTATAAAAAGCATACTTTCCTGACTGGACACCAATGTAGATTTTTCAAGTGGTTCAATATTGAATGCCATAGTGGAACATTCAGAGCAAGGTGAGCCACTATATTTTGGATTCTTTGCAAGCATTGCATTCTGTAGTTCATAAACCCAAATATAGAGATTTTCCATAGTCTAATCCTGAAGTCACTAATGCATGAACAATGGACTTCCTGGAAAAATCAGAGAGAAGAGGAAGACATTTTTCAGCATTCTCAAGATAACTAAACAGGATTTAGCCGTAAAGTCAATTTGGCCCTGCCATGAGAGATTGGAGTATAACCAAACGCTAGGATTTTGGTGCTGTCAGAAGGAACAGGCTCAATTCAGTTGGCCACCATTCATTGGACGGGCATGCTTTTTCCAAACCGTAAGATCTCAATTTTGCACAATTGCATTTTAAATAATTTCTGTTCATCGATTTGGCTACCTCTGATAGACAAGATTAATAGGTAGTGCATGTGATGGTTCAATTATCTACAATGGATATAATCAGCTGCATATGATCCACAAAAGAAATGATTTGAAATCCAAAGGACTTGACCAAAGATTCCCTCATTTAAAGTCTTGGGCATTGAAGTGGGGAAGACAGACTGACTGAAACCTCTGTGCCAGAAAGTAGGCCGGTCAATTCAAGGCTAGGTTTCAGTCACCAATGTCTTTGAGACTTTGCAGTGACATATACTACAAGACTTTGTCGAAGGCAGTCAACAGGTCTAAAAGTTGCTAACATACCATGATCCAAAAGGGCTCTCAGATATTCTATGACTGCCAGAAGGACAGTTTCTGTACAGCAGGAGGGTCTGAGGCCCAACTGAGTGGAATCGAAGAATATTATTGGTTTCAATAAATTCTACGAGATGGTGCTTGATTAGTTTTTTCTACAGTCAGCCACGGCCACTGCAGGTAAGAGAGGTGGGGCGGTGGGACCAGGTGAGGGGGGATTTCGAGAGACGACCACAAGGGAAAATTAAATAAATAATTAATTTTCCCTTGTGGTCGTCTCTCGAAATCCCCCCTCACCTGGCCCCACAGCTCTTACCCTCAGCGGCTGCGGCTGCCTACAGTTTTGGCAGGTAGCTGTAGTAAGGAGATAAGATGGCAATATTTTAGGTTAAATAGGTCTGTACTAGCTTGTCTGGAGCATGCTTCCATTCTGGTGGTACTATAGCTGTAGTTGGGGAGAGTTTGCAGAGGTGTCTGAGAGGTGGCACAATAGCGTGCCTACTAGAGTCATAATTTAAGGAGGGCACAGGTCTTTTGGAGAGCCAGATCTACAAGCCTGTGAAGTGAAACCAGTGTCTCCCAATGTAATCAAGGGGTACTCCCCTAAAGGGGGACTAAGTTAGGTTGCCATCAGTACCTACCCAGAATCAGGGGATGAGGGTACCAAAGATCTGGGATCAATCTTTACTTTATTGTGGAAAAAGTCTGCAAGCTTGTTGCACCAGTCCTGGGGTGGTAGGATTTTCTCATTTCAGGCTTCAGAGCGAATGGATTTGCTCACAATATCAAAAAATCCTCCTGCCCCATTAATAGAAGAGTCTATTCTAATGGGAAAATGGGAGTCGTGGGTTGAGCAAAGCTGTTTGCTGTATTTTTTTAGCGCTAGTTTAAAATCCATTTTTTCCTGCAGGAGATAGTTGTGTCGCCAGATCCGCTCGAGTGCCTTGTATTTCTTTTGTTCCTGAGGGGGAGAGCCTCTGAATGCCAAAGGGTGGAGGCTCAATGGTGCTGCTTGCGCGGACAGAAAAAGGAGACTATCTGATCGGGTGCCTCACCTATCCATCTATGTAAATTGATGATTTGCATCACTGAATCAGAGTCATCATCATCATCAACTTTATTCGATCAGTTTGCATACCAATCCTAAAAGTTCAAATAATAAAATCGAATACACATTTACAAGGTATTTGATCAATAGTAACAGCTTTTAAAAGAATAAAATCAACTTTAAAAGAAAAAATATGAAAGGAAATTATTCATTTAAACAGGTGTGCAAGTTCCTAGTCTTTAGAAAATATGTTAAAATGAACGGATAAAACAATCATAATAATTAATTTTGATCAAGTGTACATTTTCCTAGTCTTTAGAGAAAGGCATAAAAATGTAACCACACAGTAACAGACCAAATGATCAGGCAACATTCTTAGGAAAGACAGACCCGGTCGACATTGTTTAAATTTATACTTGCGCATGATTGGAAGTGAAAAGAAATTCTGGTGATCAATATAAAATTTACAAAATAAGAATATGTGCAAATCAGATTGCGGGGAGACACCGTCGCAGGTTCAACAAGATAGGGCTTGGGGAGAAAAAGTATTTGATGGGTAGCCCAGCATACAGGGGATAAGATTCAATCGAAACCGTGTTAAAATGAATCTGTGACGTGGATTTTTCACCATCGACAGATAAGTCGATTGTCCCACTGTAAACTGCGGGCCATGAAGATGTGCTTGAACCGTATATTTGCTACTACTGGTTTTGAGCCTATTTTTACGCATGAGGGATAGGAAACAAGTTTTTATATATTTCTTTCGATATACTCAAGCAATTACTTGGTGTTTCATATAAGGTTCCCAATCCCAGAGCAAATAAAATCTTTTTTATATACATGATCCAAGGGATCCTCTGTACATGTTCTAATGTAAAGCAATCAATGATGAACTGCTTTGTCACCATATAGAATGCCACAAGAGGATTGGCACCATTCCTATTCGATCAGATATGTAGGGGACATCCAGTTCAAGGTGGCAGTTAAAATTTTAACTATTAGAGAGACCCACCATTTTTTTCCAGAAGGCATCTTCTGTCGTTTGTATGGCCACTGAATAAGCATGACCCCATACTCCGGCTCCATAAGAGGCTACCGAAGAGGATTTGCCTGGTATAATTTGTTTTACAATATCAATCTGTTTCGATCCTATTTTTTTTGTAAAAGAAACTATAGCGTTGTTACTTTTTTCAAGCATCAGCCCTCTGTTATTCACCATTGGGGACCATGACCAGTGAGAAATGGGCCCCATAGATCAGGGTTTTCAATAAAGAGATCAATCGTGGTTCCATCCGGTCCCGGAACCTTGTTACTAGCAAACTGGGAAAGGGCGTCTTTAATCTCAGTTAAGTTAAAGGCAAGTAGAGGGTTGGTGATAAATGTTGTATTTTTGGGGGGTAATAGAATTCCTTGTGTCTTTCCTTCGAATATTTTTGTAAAATGAACCACCCAGGATCCCCCATCCACACAACTGTCCAGATTGGGATCCGTTAGTGGCTTAAGGAATGGCTCATTAACTACTGCCCAAAAATCCCTAGAGTTCTTTGAGACAGAGGCGTGATATGATTGTTCCCACGATTCTTCCCTTAATATATTTAGTCTGTTCTTTCTTGCTATTTTATATTGGTGTTGAGTGAACTTAACCTCTCCTGCATCTCTTGGGTCCTTCGTCAGGCCTTGAAGGAGAATTGCTAATGATTTTGTGCAGTGTTGGTCGAACCAACCCTCTGCCTTTTTATTTGCGCTATGCCATTTTTGTTCGATTGTTTCTAACCTCTTCCAGGATCATCTCAAAAGCTGCTACCAATCCAGCAGGCTCACTATGTATATTAAGGCAGGTCATGATTTCATTTTGCTTAATTGCTACAACTCAGGGGATCAACTCTTCTTTATTAATTTTCACCCAATTCAAGAGGATCCCATTTGTCCTCGCTATAGTGGGGGTTACTTGTATAGTCTGTTTGGCAGCAATCCCTTCCCAGAACCATCGGCATGATATGTTGGCATGATCACTGAACCCCAAGAAATTTGTTTTAATATCTCTAAAGGTACCTTTTAAAGATGCTGACACTACTAAAAAATCAATGGTAGAACCATTGAAGGTAGAGCCAAAGGTTTTTTGGAGCTGAACTGTGATCTCAGAAAAAGGATTCATGATCTCTAGATCCCTGGTGATAATGAATCTATTAGTGAGTCACCATAGTAATTGTGTGAAAAATGGGAAGTACCGTCTCCGTTCTCATCTGCTAAACCACATGTCATGTTTGATGAAAGATAACAGATATGCACATTAAAATCACCCACCCATAAAACACTAGGGACATTCTTGCGGTTGTTAAGTAAGGTATTCAATTTTCATTCAAGTACATCCACAATCTTATACATCTCACCCCCAGAATGATTGTTAAAATAATTTATAACAAGTACAGTGCTACCGCCTGGGCCTTTAAGATCCACTATGTTATAATATGGAGAGTCGTTGTGGGAAGCTAGTACTTCAAATCTTAGAGTGTTTTTTATAAGTGTCAGGATGCCGCCCCTTGCTCGGCCCGAATTTGATGCAATAGCCGGAGTGTAGAATGAGTAGTAACCGTTTAAATAAATGGGACTGTTTCCCAAGTTTCTTGAAGAAAAAGAAGATCAAAGGAAGTGATATACTTGTTCCATTCCTGGTCTGTCAATTTATGGCCAAGACCTGCAATGTTCCATGTAATGGTTTGAAAGCCAGTCATCACTCCTCGGAGTCATTAAAGATCTCAATCTTATTAAGTGCATCTGGAAAGTTCAAATCCACTTTAAACCAAGCACTGTAGAGTCGACCGGGTTGTGGGAGCGGGTTCCTGAAGGAATCTAACCTTACTAAAAAAATGAATGGCGGAATGATCCAACCAGTGAAAAGGAGAGGGAGAGAAACATGTTAAGGATGTTAAATTGGTAAAGATATGTACCAGCACAGGGCCCACGTTGAATAGGAGGATGAATTATCTGCTCTTGTCTGATGACATAAACAAAGTCTCTAAAAAAGACTTGAGTTACGAATTTTTAAGGTGTATATTAAGATCTATTAAAATGTTAAAGTTGGCATATTTAGGGGCTAAAGTGGTCGTTCTGGCAATAACGTTTTCCAAGAGTCCTGGTGGAGGGTAAATGAGCAGCCCAGAAAAAGAGGAATTGTTGAGATTAAGTGAAAACATCAAGACATCTGTTGGGGCCAGTTCTAGAAGAGCGATAGTTAGCCAGGTGATTTGATTGGAGTGGATGATGGCTATGCCCCCACTCTAGACTTACTAGACCTATTAATGGGATTGGTTGCGATAGCCTGCTGGAATAGCCTGCGAGAGTGCTATTTGATAGCAAGTTATTGTCCATTCCACACACAAGAGTGGTTTACAGTGTACGTTTTCCCACCATCTACGGTTGCTTAAAAGGGATTCAACCATTGATTTATTGCTCCCAAAAAATTAAATACCTTCAACCAATTACTTTAACAGCGCATTCACTGGCCTCTCTCAAAACTATGCAACCCACTTTGCAGCTCGCTTGCTGTTTGGCCTAACAAAATAAAATGCTAGCAAGCCGGCCCTGAAATACTGCCACTGGCATTCTGTAAAAAAACATCGACTTTTAAAGCTCTCTCCATTGTACGCATGGATGTCAATGGCTGTTTATCGAAAATGTGATTGTCTTCCCGAATCAGTAGATGAAGTGGGCTTCCTTCATCTTTACAGGTGGTTTACTGGTTCCCACCACCAGAGTCCTGCTTTTGCATTATTTTCCTCTTATATGGCCCATACTGCAAAGCACTGTGAGGCTCCTGCATACTGGTTATGAGAGCTTTACAAAACCCCAAATAAAAATAAAAATATGTAAACTGCTTCCAGGTGGACAGAGAAGCCACACAAAGATTTCTGTTATGGTGCTCCTCATGTGAATAATTGTATCACTGCAAACCCAGAGAAGTCAGTTTGCTAAATTAATTACTGTACTGTTAAATATCAAAGCGAACACAAGTCTTACACTTTCTGCAAAGTCCTACCATAACACAATATTCAAATTTGTGTGTACCATTTAAGTATTATTATTATCTGCAGCACACATAGAAAGAGGAAAATACCTCAGGGGATTGTTTTTGTGCAGGAAGGTGTCCCTTCGTGCATGAAAACAATCTTGCTTACACTGCAGGCACCCTTGCACCTGCATTTGCGCTAGCCAGCACATTCTGCGCAGGCGCTGGGAAAAGACAGGAATGCGTAGTATTATGTTAAATACGGCACAGCCCTGCCCTTTCTGTGTCACGTAGTGCAGCACAGCAAGGTGGCTTGCTGCGCTGCAAGACTTTTTGATAAATATGCCCCCCTGTTTCTGAAGGTTTAACATCCAGAAGATGTCTTGTATCCATTGTTGGAGTTAGCCGAATAAGAGCAAAGAGGTTATCATTTAAGGATGAAGTTTTCAAATGTAGTTAATTGTGTCGGCCGCCAATTGTCGAATGGAGAACCTGCACATAAGTAGATAATAATATTTCAGCAGAGGAAACCTTTATTAATCATAAATGAATTAAGAATGCAGAAAAAACAAATCGAGTACTTACTTAAAAATATCAATCAGAATGATGACAATCTCTGAAGAAACTTTGCTTACTTCCAAGATATTTCTGAGATTCTCAGGGTTTCCACACAAGAGTATCACTGGGGAGAAGCAAGAAAACATGTAACATACAGGTTGGGGAGAATAGAAAGGAGAGTGGTAACACTTAACACAGCAAGCGCTAGAAATCAGAGACAGTGACATGAAGACAGAATACAAAGCTTACTGTGACAATCCTATGGCAGACCAACCACAGCATCAAAGTATTTGCCACTATAAGTGGCTAAGCCTACACTAACTCAACATTCAAATAGCTCACACTACTACTGACAGAGCCTAAACAAAGATGCCAAGCAAATATCTGACAGAGCTACCAACAGAGCCTATAAAAACAAACCATACAGATATCTGATCTTACAAGAGACAGGGCCAATAAACATAATGGGACAGTATGTACAGAAACACACCAGTCGTATGTCTGACACTACTCGTGACAGAGCCTGCACAAACACAGAATCTACATACTTGACACTACTGGTAGCAGAACCTACAGAAACACAACATTTAAGTATCTGACAACACTAGCAGTTTAGGATAGACATACACACCACTCAAATATCTGACTCTAAGGGCCTGATTACGAGTTGAGGCATTATTTTTTGCCCCTGATATATAACGATACCACGGGTATGTTATTTATTGGGTGTGATAAATAACACCTATTACGAGTTTGTGGGGAATAACATGCAGATTTTTGGGTTTAGCGCTCTAAATTCCACATGATTCAGTAAATACCATATGTTTTCCCCTGTTTGCCGAAATTTAACGAAGGTTACGTTATTAAAGCATCCGATAAATATCGGATGCCTTAAATACCTTCAAACTCGTAATTCCGACCCATGCGTAAACAGGGGTTAACGCATGGGTTGGAATATTATGAGCAACTCCTAATCAGGCTCTTAGAGTCTCGAAGCCATCACGAAAACAGCGTGCATGTATCTGACTGTTTTAGCATCAGATCCTAAACAAACACACTTTGCAAATATCTAATATTACTAACAAAAGCCCCATCCAAATGTCTGACACTACAGGCATCAAAGCCTACACAAACACACCTTCCAACTATCTGACACTACTACTGTCAGACCCAACACAAACACGCCTTCCAAAGATTTGAAAAAATTTGCATCAACACCTCCACAAGCACACCATCTGAATATCTGATGTTTCTAGCAATAAAGCCTACACAAAGACACTGTTCAATTATCTGAATCTGCTTGTGTCAGAGTCTGCGATTACGCTCAGGTATGCCCTCATGTCAGGCTTCTCCATGTCTCACTCTGCGTAGGTGGATAATATAAAAAACGAGGAGGCTGTCTGCTCTGTGATTTGAATTGGGGTATCAGCGGAGTAAAAATGGTGAGCTGAATAACAGTACCGCTCAAATAAGCACCATTAATAGTGTTATATATTTACTTGAATTTATCTTGGTTATTTAGTGTAAAAGAACTGCACAGTACTTCTGCTCGCTACAAGGATCCATGTCTATCTAACCAACATATTTTCAGATAAGCCTGTTTTTTTGGGAAACATAACTACTCAATGCATGAAAGGGTGTTCACATGTGTACAGGTATTGTCTTTCTTTTTTTTCAGCTAATACAGCGTGAGCTATGACGCAGCCCGAGTTGACTTTTATGATAGATATATGATTGATATAAGAATAGCATGTATGTTACTTGAAACCCTTTTGGAGCCCACCCGGATGTTACACAGCTCTGGCGCCCACTAGGGGTTGTCTCCTCTTTTAAATTTTTTAAATTACTTGATGTTCTGTTTTCTGTACAGTCTGCCTTGCATAGTGGACGACTATTCCACTGTCAATATACAGAAATTCTGGTTCTGTATTTCACACATCTCACAACAACACAATGGCCTTAGGGATACCTGTGCATAAAGCAGCACACATAGAAGTTACAAATCGCCATTACTGAATGTTTATGTCGCTTCCTGCAGGAAGGGACACCTTCCCTGCAGGAAGGGACACCTTCCTGCACATGAACAATCATTTCCCACAATGCAGGCCCCCTTGCACTATGGTTCAAGGGTGCCTGCGTTGTCGCTAGGCAGCTAAATTTAGCGCCAGCACAGGGGGAAACACAGGGTGTGCCACATTCTTGTGAATACGACGCATCCCTGCGTTTTCAGAATGGCGGAGAGCGGCTTTTTTAGCTTAATGCAGCGCTCTGCCATTCTCTTGTAAATATGCCCCTCAGAATTCACCAGCCAGTATGGAACTACATGAACACCTGACCTCATGAGCAAAGTCACTACCTAGGACAGCACTTTGGCAAACATTTGCAGAGCTGTCATCACACCAAAATCTAGAACTGGAAGTTGAAAGTGCTGGGACCCCACAGTGATTTTGAGGTATCACCTGTGAGCAGACAGGATTGGCACATGAAACTTGGTGCCATGGAGACCTAACCATTACCCTGGCTCAGGACCAGCATCTTGAACATCTATTGCCAAATGAAAAGAGTCAAGAGACTTAGGTGTAGGATGGGTCTGAGACCCTTTCCCTTTTTGGGACCAAGAACTAAAGAGGCTAAGATCCTGGTCCCCTTGCCTCCATGAGCACCACATCTTTGTACCCTTTGATCACAGGGCAAGAACTTCCAACTTCAAGGCATGTGCTGGAGAGGGCGTCCTGGCAGAGGGAGGGGGTTATCTGGTGTAGAGCAGAGAAAGGAAAGGGTATAGCTGTTACGGATAAACTGGAACTCATAGCACTTGACTGCAATCGTCTTCAAATTCACTGTAAAGTAAAAGACCCTGCTACCCAAAAGCATTTGATAGAATTGGAGTAGCCAAAGAGGTAATGAGGCATCAGATTCAGTGGAAAATGGAAAAGATTGGAAGGTGTTGCAATTTAGGGAGCTTGCATTCCTTAGGTCCACCCATAACATGTAAAGAGCAATATAGTTGCTGGGGGGGAGGGGGAGTGCCAGAGCCAGTGGGGAAATGGGCAGTTGCGATGAAGATTGCCTTCTTGAGGAGCCCCAGAAACAACATTACTGTTGGTGGAACTGCTTCAACCGGGGAGGCCACACCAGCAAGAGTGCCTTATGAAGGCTGTTCTTAATACTCTCCAGGAAGGAGTCAGCCTTCCCCACAAAAAAGTCTCTTAAGATGAAAGGGCCTGCCCATTAAGATAATCGCTGGGTATGGATTCTGCAGATACAGTCCAACACATACCAATCAGGAGTTTGGCAGATGCAGCCCCACATTGGCTGATCAGGAATTTGGCATATATAGTTCCACAAAGTAAGAAATGTGGCAGATGGTGCCCTTCATGGGCTGATTGGCAACACACCATCACAGCAGTGACTGAGCCACAGCAATCACATTGTAGTGAAGTCACGGTTTCCACCTGGAACTGTTGGGAGAGTCTCTCGCCACCTGTCGGCTTCTTCTGGGCAACCTACAGCCACTGGAGACGCGCTGGACTACTCTCCTTCTTGGACAGTCTTTTCTCCTGCAGCATAGGCAGGCACCTTCCCTCTCCCGACAGGCAGGCTTCTACGCACCTCAGGACAGGTACACAGCTTCTCCAGCAAGTGGTCTAAATTTCAGGCAATGTCCTCTCACCTCTGGGAGACTGGCTGCTAGGCAAACACTAGCCCAGATTGAACAGCAGCCCTATGAGTACTCTGCAGAGCAATCCCTTCCTTGGCAATAGAAGACTTCAAACTGGGACAAAGTGGGGTAGTTGGGACACTCTTTTATACACAATTGGCAGACAGGTCATATGGATCCACTGTCTAAAACTCTAGAACTAGTTTAGCGTAGTTCTTTTTCAAGTGTCCTTTCCAAGCTTGACACAGGTTTGCCTCCACACTGGAGCACCCACAACAGAGCCTTAAAGAGGTGTGAGGTTTCTACACCTGGCTGTCATCAAAAGGACCAATCATGGAAAGTCAAAAGGGCAGGCTTCGCCAAAAGGCCTCCTTACCTTTCACAACAGAAACTGCTGGTCCCATCCCTCAGGAGGTAATCAACAGCTACTCGTTGATCAAAAGGCTTCATAGAATAACTAAAAAATAATAGCTCTGTTTTCTGTCCCCTCACTTCATTGTGTAGATGTCTTTCCTGCAGCCACAGGAATGTGAAAAATACACTTTCGCTGTCTAGGAGCACAATCCTCACCCCCCATCTTGTGCAAGGCCAGGTTCGGGGCATCCAAAATTTATCCCACTGACCACCATTATACCTGCTCATTCAAGCATACCATGCATGTACCACACAGGCTACAGACGTCAACATGCTTAATACGCACTCTGAATGTTTGTTCAAGGGAACTGGGCAAGTGCCTAGGAGCAAAACCTTTCCCAAATTGGCCAGCAGACTTCCACGCTATTGATCCAGTTTAAAGGTGTGGTTACACTACTGATCCTAAAAACAGTGTATACTGCCACCACCGCTCAATGTGATATACCCATTGGCAGGAACAGTACTCCTCTATCTGAAATGAGGTCATGCTTGGTGCACACCTCCAGGTCACAGAACAAGACCAGACCTCTAACAGACAGGGCCAGGCCTAGACTCTGCGCACAAGCTAGATTAGCATGACTCCAGGGCCAAAAATTAAAAGTCAGGATAATAGATACTCGCAGTTGAGTACTCAGGGTTGGGCTACTTGCCCATTTAATATGCAGGAGACATTTCTGCTCCAATGCTTTCAAGGGGAGAGCCATAGGGAAAGTACTGAGGTTCAGTTTAGGAGATGAGACTTGAACTGCAGAGTGGACTGACAATAATTTCACATCAAAATGAGTAGGCCTAGGGGACATATAGTCTGTCTGTGGGCTGTTGGCTCCAAAATGTTCTCTCCTTGGCAGCCTAAACAGGCTCCAAGAGTGCCCATTAAACAGCAACAATGGTTCCAAGGCAACTTCAAACAGCTACAGAATCGGAGTTAAGATTATGGATTTTATTTTGGCTGCAGCGAGAAGCAGTTCTGTTATGTTATGTTATGTTACCAAGGATTTATAAAGCGCTCGTACACC
The DNA here is from genome assembly GCA_963921515.1 of Calotriton arnoldi. Taxonomy (NCBI): domain Eukaryota; kingdom Metazoa; phylum Chordata; class Amphibia; order Caudata; family Salamandridae; genus Calotriton; species Calotriton arnoldi. The sequence goes on from CAWUFW010015935.1 coordinate 293,598, forward strand.
AGTTGGTTTCTTGGCGCTGAGTACTAGGGGGTTGCCGACCCGGAGACAGTTCATTCATATGCCTGGATGAATATCCAGGTTTTGAGAGACTTTCTGAAGCTTAGTAGGTCAGCGCTTGACCTGATTTCCAAGGGAATGGAGTTCCATAGGCGGGGGGCCAGAGTTGCAAACCTACATCCCCCTTGGCGCTTTAGCTTGAAGGTAGGGACAGTCAGAAGTTGGAGCTGGGCCGAGCGGAGGTTTCGTGAGGGAGTGTAGCGAGAGATGAGATTATCTACGAATTTAGGGCTCCGGCCATACAGGGATTTAAACACCAGGCAACCAACTTTGAAAGCGCAGCGCTGGGGAATGGGGAGCCAGTGCAGCTTCCTAAGAAGGGGGGAAGCGTGTTGCCACCTGGGCTGTTTGTAAATCAGTCGAGCCGCTTGGTTCTGTACCATCTGTAGCCGTTTTGTGAGGCCAAGTGGTAGTCCAAGGTATGTTGCATTGGCATAGTCTAGACGAGATAGGACCAAGGCTATCAAAACCTGAACCAGAGCTGCCTGGGTCAGTAGCCTGCTTATCTTTCTGATTTTTCGCAACTGAAGGAAGCAGGTGGAGATCCCTGTGCCTACATGCGTTTTTAAAGAGAGGTCCTTGCCTATGGTGACCCCTAGACTTTTACTGAGGGGAGGGAACAGGGGGGACCTAATTACGCTGGCCAGTACTGTGGGCCCCACTGATTGTGGCCACCGCCTGTCAGAACTAGTTCAGTTTTGCCTAGATTTAGTTTTAAATGATTGTGGTCCATCCATTGACGGATGAATGTCATGGTGGATTGAAAGTCAGATATTGACTGGGGGAGTTATCAATTGTGAACATAAGTTGGAGATTGTCGGCATAGTTGAAAGTGGTCACTCTTCTATCCTTCAGGGATCTGATCAGTGGGAGAAGGTAGAGGTTGAACAGGTGCGGGGAGAGCGAGGAGCCATGTGGGACCCTGCATGTGGTTTGGAGTTTGGGGGCTGTGAACTGGCCAATACGGACTGCCTGAGTGCGGTTTTTCAGAAAGGAGTTGATCCATCTAAGTGCTGGGCCCTGGATGCCTGCCTCACTGACACGGTCTGCCAATATATTATGGTCGACCGTGTCAAATGCGGCCGAAAGATCTAGCAGCACCAGGGCCTGGGGGGTGCCTCTGTCTGCCTTTTCTCGTAAGGAGTCCAGTACCGCCAGTATCACTGTTTCCGTGGAGTGAGCTGGCTGAAACCCAGCTTGTCGAGGGTCAAGGAACTCAGTCTGTTCCATGAAATTGGACAGGCATTTTGCCACATGGGCTTCAAATAGCTTGGCCAGATAAGGGAGCAAGGAGATGGGGCGGTAATTTGCCAGAGTCTGTGGATCGGCGCTAGGTTTCTTTAAGAGGGGGACCACTATAGCCTCCTTGAAGGCATTGGGGACACAGCCCTGGGACAGGGAGTGGTTTAGGAGGGCAAGGACAGGGTCAGGGAAGGCGGTGAAGGCTGCTTTTAAAACATAAGGGGGGGAATGGTCCAGAGGGGAGCCAGATCTGACTTTTGCTAGTAGGTTGCGCAAGGTCTCTGTGTCAATGGGCGGAAATGAGTCCAGGGAGTGGGGATTCCTGGGTGTGATTTCTAGAGATGTACGAGAGGGAATACTAGCTTTGATGGCAGCAATTTTATCGATGAAAAATTTGTTCAGAGAGTCACAGAGGGCCTGTGACGGCTTGGGTTTGCTTAGTACTCTCTCTGGATTTGACAGTTCGTCTACAATAGCAAAGATTTCTTTGGCTTGGTTGTTGGAGGTTAGAATTCTCGAGGAGAAATAAGATGCTTTAGCTGTGGAGATTGCCTTTTTATATTCCTTCAAGGCCAGTAAGTAGGTAATTTTACCTGCCTGTGAATAATCCTGCCTCCACTTCCTTTCTGATTGACGGAGGGAGAGTTTTTGTAGTTTTAGTTCGGGGGAGAACCATCTCTGCGCCTCATGACGGCGGGTGAGTCTGATTTGTTTAAGTGGGGCATGGTCATTGCTGGCCGCTAAAAGCCAGGCCGAGATGGACTCCACATGGAGGTTGACATCGGGTGTGGGATAGGGGGCTGTGTTGACCAGTGTGGCAATGAAGTTGTTATTGTCAATGGAGTTCCATTTTCTCGCCATACCCCCCCTAGAAGAGGGGATTTTTTCAGTAGTCGGGTGCTTTAAAGTGAATTTTACCAGATGATGGTCAGACCATACACAGCTGTGTTTTGTGCCACTGCGGAAGAATATCAGACTTCCTCTAAGGGGTGTGCAGACGGATAAGGGATATCCCCTTCAGGAGAGGTATTCAGGCCACTAGCATTCTAGAGGACTACGTTTAGGGCAGTATCCTTCTCTGTGTTCCCATAATGTCTGTTACATATAAAACGTTAGTAGTTGCTCATCAAGGGATAACAATTTAGTTATAGAGAATAGTGACATCAGCCATAACAGGTTTCTTCGCATACATGAAATTTAATACATCTTGACAGTGCTCAGTGCTCAAGTGATCACACAGAGGAAATAATAATTTCATGATGTCTCAAAGGCATTGAATATTTTTACCTAATGTGTCTAGGGTGCAGTCAGTATTGGATATACAGAGTCTGAAACGCCCCAGTAATTTTTAAATAATGATCCCAAGATTCACACTGGATTCACCAACATTGCAATGACTTGTTCTGTACATTGGTTAGTGCAGCATGGCACTTTCCTCAGAGGTCGACTGAGCAGACAACAACACTACATTATAACTTTGTTGACTTCTGACTTCTTCTGACACCTTTGATCAGTCTATACGGTGGCAGAAGCTGCAATACACCAAGATTCCACTGGGATAAGCTGGCCATATTAAAGGTTTTACACCATATTAACTTGTTATGGGCGGAGCATGACAGATTTGGTACAATTCTTGCAAGCTAAAGATATGTGATGGTCTAAGGCAGGGCTGCCTGTTTTCTCCTGCCCTGTGTAGCATATTTGTAGTGGGCCCTCCTGTCACACTTGGGAGTACTGCTTTTTTATCACTGAAATTAGAGTTACCCACAGTTTACATTGCTCAATTCAGATGATTTAGTCACCTTAGACTTTAGCCTCACTGAGCTACACACAGACTGGATGCTTTCTACTTCTAAACTAAATTAAAAGTTAGTACTGATAAAATAGAAATGTTGGTGTTTGGGGAATGGGGTCAGATCACAATCGTTTGGTGTCTTGCAGGGGAGAAACCTTTATGTAGGAGATCATTACAAACATCTTAGAATTCAGCAGGATATCGACCTGGAAGAGGTATTGAAAGCAGGTGTCTTGAAAGTTAAAAGAGCCATTAGCGTCCTAATATAATTTAATTTTCAGTAGGCAGGCCTTGCTGCATTTCCACAAACAATATATTTTTCTTGTACTAAAGCCTCTTTAAAAAGTCCAGGGCCTGAGATATGAATTGGTTTTGCTGTCTTAGAACATCTTGGCCAAAACACCTTTCTTTAAATATTGATGGTCTCTGTGGAATGGTGACAAGTAAAGGGTCTCACCCTTTGTTGGCTGGAGATGAAGGGGGTAAGGAAGTGACAGCCTTTGGAGGCTCCTGATCACTGAAACTTTGTTCTGTTAACCAAGAGAAGCCGATTCTGAGCCTGTGTCCGGAATGATAAATCTACTGAAGGCAAAGACTGGAAATAAGTACTTTGGTCAATACAGACTTGAGCGGATGTTGGTGGGTTATTTACTGCACCCGGCAAACACCAGCACCCTCTACACCACTTGGAGCAATTGGACCCTCTCATACCGAATCTAAAAATCAACATTATCCAAATTACTCTCAATCTAAAGCAACCATCATATGTCATACGTATAGTAGAACAACTAAAAGTCCAGATTTTCAACATCCACATACGATTAGGCTAGAATTATATTTTAGTCACCTTCGGCTACAATGGCACCTGAAACATTTCCAAAATGTATAAGCAACAATCCCTCCTCATGCTGATAATTTATGAGGAAGGTAGGACCTTCCCAGCCGAAATAGCTGGTTTTTATGCATTTCCTTCTTAATTTGGCACCATTTATTGGTGATGCCTTAATATTGCTGTCTCACTTCGCCTATGGAAGCACTGGCTCTTTTGGCAACAAGGTCTATATAAAAGATAAGTTGTTACTATCTAGGGAGAATGCATGAATGCATAAACAAAGCTTTCCTGTTTGCAATTGTGGTGGTTGCGTGGCTGTACCGTATGTAGCAGATTTGCATATTCCTTTGCCCAAAAACCATGTATTATGCATGTGTGTACACCGCTAACATGCCATGTAAAATATCATTGATACACCCATATTTTAGCCTTACTTATCTAGGCTTCTACCACAAATGGTCTAGGGCTGGAATTAGAAAGTTAAATGATCCTAAGTTAGGAACATGTATGGTGTGCTAGTTATATGGAACAGAGGGGCATATTTACAAGCACCTGTCCCCACAGGAACATCACTGAGGCGATAGGGGCTTCGCCTTATTTACAAGGCGGCATTATGTGGCTTAACGCCTCCTTGTAAATAAGGCACCCTTTCACTATACTTAGCGTGAAAGGGGTGGGCAATGGGTGCTGCGGTGGGAATTTTCGCTGCAACACCCATTAATTTTTACGCTGCCCCCGATTTACAAGGGTGCCAAAACCTGGTCCTACCCTGGCATTGTACAGCACACTTAGAAACAGCGAATTGCCATGAATGATTGCAGCACACTTACGGGGAAATTTACTAAGATTTTGCATCGTGTTTGCGTCACAAAAGTGATGCAAATTGGCACCATTTACTTTCCAATTTACTTTTCAGCGCTATACTTGTTTAGTGCTGGAAATAACAGAAAAGTAACGTGAAGCAGCGCTGCTTTGCATTACTTTGCGCCATGGGGCCGTACCAAGGGTGGAGCATGGTTATTCCCATGCAACCACCCAAGGCTTCTCACGCTAAACCCAATTTACTAAGTAAAGTAGATTGGGTTTAGCGTGAGAAAACTGCACCCTTTTCAAGAAGGTGCAAGGAAGGAAAAATGCTTTCATTTCTCCTTCTTTTTCCGACTTTGCATGCGTGCTGCACTGTACAGCACGCATACAAAGAGGGAAAAGGTTTGAAGTGAGTCTCAGTATAGTATTTTGTACTGAAAGGGTACTCTTCCAGTACAAAACCTATGCTAGACTCACAGAGACACCCTTGCACCATGGCGCAAAGGTGTCTCTGTGGCGCACAGCAGCTGATTTCAGTGCTGGCGCTAGTGAGAGGGAGGAGAGTGCCTCATTATAGTAAATAGGGCGCTCACCTCCTCTCTCCTTTTCACGTAGCGCACCTTCCTGCACATAAGCAATCATTCCCTCAACGTAGGAACCCTTGCATTATGGTGCGAGGGTTCCTGCGTTTGCGCTAGGCAGCTGAATTTACCGCCAGCGCAGGGAGAGACGCAGAGGTGCACTGTATTATTGTAAAAAGGCGCATCCCTGCGTTTCTAAAGTGAATGAGTGCGGCGTTAGAAATTTTGGAGCTAACCTTCGATCTGCCACTTTCTTATACATGTGTCCCAGAGTTTCTATACAATCAAGGGGTGGGCAAAGTAAAGGGCAGACATAGGGCCAGCCAGGATAATCTGGTATATATAGTATTTTAACCTTGAATGTTCACTCCATGGATGCGTGAAAATATGGGGGATCCAGAAAGCCTGGAACCTTGGAACTAATTTTAGACCTTAGCACTTACCGTTGCTTTTACGTTCTGGGGCTGAAAGTATCTTCTGAAAATCTTCCTCCGTTCTCAGAACTTCCCTGAAATTCAATGCTTTACTGAAATGGGCGACGTCAGCTTCCAATGCGTTGATGTACCTGAAACAGCAAACGCGGTGTCAGTCGATCAGAGTGCAGCTATGTAGGGAACCTACAAAAGTGCAACTCTAAAAGGAGAAGGACTGCAACCTACCGACAGGTTAGTCGTGATAAATGGAAGAGCAGGGCTAACAACAGGACTTGGATACAGGAAACCATAAGACGGCAATTAGGTAAATAAACACAGTGCTGTAATTTAGTCTACGGTGTAATAGTGCAGGGGTGTGGGGCGGCCTAGGGGCCTGGGGGTTCACTAAGGGATTTGGGGCCTACTGTAAGGCAGCACTGAAATAACGCACGACCACTCGCTAGCTCGGGTCCGTGCCGTCAGCCACGAGCGATGACGTCACACTTTATTTATACTCCTCGGTCCGCGCCCGGCCCAGGGAGTTGAGGTGGAAACAATGTATTGTATGAGCCGGTAGCTCACTACATCCCATCTAACCAACGGGTGTTCAAACAACAAACTAAAATAAAGAAGACAACAGAACGAACTAAAATAATAAACTCAACAGCCTGAAGAGCAAGTCTCTGGAAACATTCTCTGTTTTCACTTCAACACAAAAAGTCTCTCAGTCTCAGACTGGGCTGGGAATTGTCTCTCAGCCGGTAAGGCCGTCCTCTTCTTGGGGTGATGCTCTCTTCTGCACTCTGACTCTCATTGGTAGGCACCCCCAATATCACTGGACTCCTCTCCTTCCTCCTGGTGTCCCTCCGTCTCTGGCACTCCGGCCTCGTTCTCTTCCGTGGATGAGCGCCTGTCGTTCCTTGATTCCGCCTCACCTATCGTGTCCAGCACCGGGGCGGTCACCTTCTTAAACCATGATGCATTTCTTGCAATCTGGCATTCTCCTCTCCTCGCCGTGATCATCGACCCTTGTACCCGGACCACCTCCCATGGTTCCTTCTCGAAAGGTGTCCGGAACTTCCAGCCTGGATGCCGGTCTTTCCCGACCACCTGATCTCCTCTGCATATATTACTGTGCCGGGCTCTCCTCTTCTGGCTGGCCTGGTCGTTTGTCTGCTGGCGTTTGGCCTGTGTGCGGACACTGTCCAGAACCCCCGGCACCCACTGCTTGCTTGCAGGCACTACATCTCTCACACCTCGCTGCATTAGTAGGTCACTCGGGGCACACCTCGTCATGCAGTGGGGGGTCTGCCGGTATGCACGTAAGAACCTGTGCAGGCACCCCTCTAGGTCTTCTTCCTGGTCCACTCCGATTCGGAGAGCCTCGTTCACAGTTCTTATGAACCTCTCCACGTCTCCATTGGCTTGGGGCCATTGAGGTGTTATTTTTTGATGACGGATGTTGTGGAGATCCATGTACTCTCTGAACTCCTGCCCCTGAAAGGGAGGCCCATTGTCGGTGCGGACCTCCTCGGGCATCCCCAGCAGTGAAAATGTTTTCTCCAGAATGGGCTTCAGCCCATCAAATGATGTCGAGTTCACCACTTCCACTACAGGGAATTTTAAATAACTGTCCATCATGACTACTGTGTGCCTCCCGTCCGGGAAACTCCCAAAATCCATGCTGATGTTGGCCCAGGGCGTGGTGCTGGGTGTTTCGGTGACCACTGGCAGGGTGGGTGGCTCCGCTCCTGTTATCAGACATGCATGGCATCCCCTTACTTTTTCCTCCACCATGCGATCGACGCCCAGGAACCACACCTTCGATCTGATGCGAGCCTTCGTTTTCTCAATCCCTTGGTGTCCCTGGTGAGCAAGGTCCACCGTTCTCTTCCACAGCTTGGATGGTATCACCATGCGCGCTCCCCTTAGGATCACCCCTTCACACCCTTCGCTCAGCTCTTCGCGACATCTCCACAGTCCGAGCCGCGCTTCCCGTTCTCCTCTGTCAGCAGGCCGGATCCTTGGAGGAACGTCTTCCATTGATGATTGTGCAGTGTCTCCTTGACAGCCTGGAGGCAGGCATCTTCTCTGGTAGCCATCACGATTTCATCAACTGACAGAGCTCGCGGACAGGCGGCGTCAACGATTTGCTTGATGAATGACTCCGTCCCTACGTCCACCTCCAGAGGGGCCCCCGGACTGATGGCCAACGGGTGTCTCGACAGGTAATACGCCGGATTGTTCGCACCTGGACGGTACACGACCTCAAACTTGTAGTGCTGGATTTGCACCGCCCATCTCTCAATCCATGGCGGCCCACTTCTTGCCGTTCCTCCAAACAGGGGTACAAGTGGTTTGTGGTCGGTAACCACTTTGAAGCTGTGTCCGCACAAATATATGTCAAAATGTTGGCAGGCCCAACGGATCGCAAGCGCCTCTCTTTCAATCTGGGCATACCGTGTTTCCACTGCCGTGAGGGCCCGACTGGCGTATGCGATTGGCACCCATTCTTCACTCTGGTCTTGCTGCAGGAGCACCGCCCCCAGCCCTACCGGGCTGGCATCCACCACCAACTCCGTCGGCTGTCCCGGTTTGAAGTATGCCACCGTTGCACCTTGCAGTAGAGCCCCTTTGATTTCCATGAACGCTTGTGCTTCTGCACTGGACCATTGCCATCTTGCATCCTTTTTAGTGAGAGCTCTGAGCGGCTCTGAGATCGTTGCCAAATGTGGGATGAACCTGCCACAGTAATTTGCCATGCCTAAGAAGCTCCGCACCTCCGACTGATTTTGGGGGGGTCGCTGCTGCTTGGATGGCCTCCACCTTGGCAGGATCCACTTGCAGTCCCTGAGTTGAGAACCTGTAGCTGAAGAAGTCGACCTCATTAGTGTAGAACTCACATGTCAATCTCTGATCCACGAGCCTTTGCAAAGTTGCCCGCAGGCGTGTGTGGTGCTCTTCAAGGGAGTTGGAGAAGATCAGGATATCATCGCTGACATTTATGACGCCCACCAGGCCTGACAGGGCTTCCCTGATGGCATCCTGGAAAACCTCGGCCACCGACGACACCCCGAAACTGAGCCGTTTAAATCGTCTTAGCCCCACATGGGTGGAAAATGTGGTTATGTAACGGCTCTTTTCCTCCAGGACTATTTGGTGATAGCCGGAATTTAAGTCCACCTTGGAAAACCACTTAGGGCCGTTAATGTCAGCCACTATCTCGTCAATAGTGGCCGTGATATGACGCTCTCTCCTGATCGCTCTCTTTGGCAACCTCATGTCCACGCATAGGCAAATTGCCCCAGGTTGCTTCGGTTTGGGCGCGATTACTAGCGGGGACACCCACGGGGTGGGACCCGACACCTTCTCAATCACTCCATCGCGTTCCAGCCGGTCCAACTCCTCCTCCACTAAGGGTCTCAAATGGAATGGCACCCTGCGGTGCCTCAGGGCCACCGGCTTAACCATGTCGTCTATGTGGAGCTTGACCTCCACCCCTTTTAGGCAGCCCAATCCTCTGAACAGCTCCGGAAACTCCGCCATCACGGTTTCGGCATGGGACTGATGAACTTGTCTGGCGAACACCACCAGTCCCAGATCTTCTGCGGAGTGGCAGCCTAACAGGGAGCCCGCACTGTCCCGAGTCACGTGGAATCGTGTAGTTGCCGATCTGGTTCTGTGGGCGACCTCCACCTCGATCACTCCTTGGAGGGGAATGGGGACATCCCCCCCGTAGGTGAAAATCCTGGCCTTCGTCTTGAGGAGAGGGGGTTTTGGCACGAGTTGCTCATATTGGGTGGTGTCTAGAATATTGACGGATGCTCCCGTGTCGATTAACACCTTGATATTATTGTCTCCAATCCATACCTGGCACATTGTTGGTGGCCTTTTCTTCGTGTTTGCTCTCCCGGTGTATGAAATCACGAACACGTCATCTTCCTCATCGTCCTCCGTGACGTTCATTCTTCTACACATGCTCTCCACCTCGTCCATCGCCTCAGCCGTGTGCACCACGTGCTTACCAGTCCCTGGCTTCTTCTGTCTACCTCCTCCAGCCGATGATCTTGCTGTACTCATGCAAACTTTTGCGAAATGCTCGAATTTGTTGCATCTCAGGCACTGTTTGCCTTGCGCCGGACACCCCCTTGGTGGATGGCTCTCTAGTCCGCAATTTCCACATCCTTTTCTTCCAGATCGGTCACTGGTGCCGCTGGCGCCCCCTCTTCCCCGTCCGCTTCCTGTGCGGATTGCATCCACCCACTCTTCTTTGATAGGGGTGGGATACAACGGCTGCGATGTGGCGGATCGTCTCACCAATGCAGACGCCATCACCCCAGGCCTCGCGTCGGCCAACTCGTGCGCCCTTCCCAGCACCAGAATGTCATCAAGGGATATTCCTGGTTGACGCAGTATGAGTTTGCGTAGCTCCGACGACTTGCACCCTAGTATCAACTGCGCTCTAATCTCAAACTGACGGTCGATTCCCACGCAGGAACTTGCTAGCTTTTGCAGACGTGCAAAGAACATGTCGACGGACTCCTCCTCTTTCTGCTTCGCCTGACGCAGTTTAAAATGCTCAAAGTCTGGGTTGACCTGAGGGTCGAAGTACCAATCTAGCGCTCTGACGGCCTTTTCGTAATCATTCCTATCTCCAGTATCCGGTAGGTCTTGAAATAACTCCTATAGCTCCTCTCCCCCCATGTGCAACATGGTGGAGCGTTTCACTGCGCTGTCTGTTTCTCGTGCTGCAATGAAGTAATTCTCCAACTGCCCAATCCATTTTCGCCATCGCAGGGCTGCTGTTGCCGGATCAGCTAGCTGGCTGAACGTTGGTAGCGCCTTCAATGACACACGTGAGCTACTCTCTCCCGGCCCTGGATCCCCTCCTTCAGCCTGCACCAACATCTTCCTGTGTTCTCCGGGCCCCTGCCTGGTCGTCTTCTCTGGTCCTTGATCTCCCACTCTCCTCTGTGCTTCTTCAGTGCCTACTACTCTTCTTGGCCTGGGAGCAGGAAGGGCTACTTTAACTTGCTCTGGCCCCTCTCACTCTGTTACACCTTCTTGCTGCAGCCCGCACTCTCTTCTTGGGCCTAGAGACACTCTTGATGCTCTCCCCCATGCACCTCCTTACGTTCCTTCAGGCCTCGCGAACTCCCCCTCCTCAGCGCTGGTGCTCCGCTCCTCGCAGTGACACGTGTCAGTCCTCCGACGCCTGTAACGCCTCACCGCAGCCAGCGCGCCTGATCTAAAGGGCAGCGCTCACTCGGGCCTCCCGGCCACACGTGGCAGTGCACACCACGTGCCCGCACCACCTCACAGGGCCCACACGCTCCACCAGCGCCTCACCGTACAGCCGGGACTGCCGCTTCCGCTCTGCGTCACCGCTCACGTCTGGGCCGCGCGCTGCGTCAGCACGGCCCGCGGTCGTCAGCACCAGGTTCGCGGGGCCCACTGCCTCCCGTGCGAGCGCCGTCAACGCCGATATGCGTTGCGATGGCACGTCGCGGGACGCTCACCCGCCTCGTCGCCAATGTAATAGTGCGGGGGTGTGGGGCGGCCTGGGGGTTCACTAAGGGGTTTGTGGCCTATTGTAAGGCACCACTGAAATAACGCACGACCACTCGCTAGCTCGGGTCCGTGCCATCAGCCACAAGCGCTGACGTCACACTTTATTTATACTCCCCGGTCCGCGCCCGGCCCAGGGAGTTGAGGTGGAAACAATGTATTGTATGAGCCGGGTGGCTCACTACATACAGTATAGAAAGAAACTGAGCTGCAATATAGGAAAAGACAAGACTCTGATAAAGGAAATAAAAGAATCACAAGAAAGGAATCAGCAGAAACGTAATAGGAAACAACAGGGTTTCAGCATAGGAAACAAAAAGACTGCAATGTAGGAACCACAATACAGGAATCATCAGGAAAACAATACAGGAAACAGCAGGGCGCAATGTAGTAAATAGCTGTTCCATACACAGGTAACAGCAGCAATACAGGAAGCAACAGGACTGCAATATTGGAAACAAAAGAATCACAACACATTAACCAGCAGTACTGCAATAAAGGAAACAACAGAACTACAATACAGAAAATAGCAATACCATAATAAAGGTAAAAGCAGGACTGCAAAATATGAAACAGCAAGACTGCAATATAGGAAACACCATTGCTTTAATATAGGAAACATCAGGACAGCAATATAGGAAACAGTGGGGTTGCCATATAGGAAACAGCAGGATTGTCATATAGGAAATAGCATGAAAGCACTATATGAATCAATAGGACTGCAATATATAAAATAGCAGGACTGAAAACTGGGAAACAAGAGGACTGCGATTGACACAGCAAGACCTCAATATAGAGTCAGTGGGACTGCAACAAAGGAAACAGCAGATCTGCAATATAGGAAACACGAGGACTGAAATATAGGAAAGAACAGGCCTGCAATTTAGAAAACCAATGAGGTGTTAGCTAGGACACCGAATGCCTGCAAGCTAGGACTCAGAATGCTGTATTATAGGAAACGTCCCTACTGCACTATAGGAAACAGCAAGGTTCATGGTTAGGGGACAGTAGTGCTGCAATACAGGAAACTGCACAGGTGCAATATAAAAAATGACAGGACCAACATTCAGGAAACTTCAGTACTGCAGAAAAGAAAACAGAGGCTTGCAATACAGGAAGGTGCAGGACTGCCAAATAGAAAAGAAGGGAGTGTAAAATGTAGGAAATTACAATGCTCTCTGTGAGGAAAGCAAGGGTGAAATACAAAAAACAGCTTAGCAGCCGGATTTCATTGTACGACATAGCAGGGCTGCACTGTAGACAGCAACACACCTGCAATAGTGAAAAGGGCAGGATTGTAATATAGGAAACATGGGGCTGCAAGCAGCTGCGGCCCGTGCAGGTAAGAGCGGTGGGGCGGTAGGGTCGTGTGGGGAGGATTTCAACAGACAACCACAAGGGAAAATTAAATAAATAATCAATTTTCCCTCGTTGTCTGTCGAGATACTCCCCACCCGGCCCTACCACCCCACCCGGCCCTACCACCCCACCGCTCTTACCTGCACGGGCCGCGGCTGGCTGCAAGACTGGACATAGAGCAGCGCTGCAATATAAGAAAAAGAATGAAGGCAATGTATAAAGAAAAAAGCTTTATGTTTGGATATTAGAGTGCTGCAATATATGAAATATCAGTGCTGCAGGTGAAAAGAAAAGTACTGACAAAGTCATTCAGTCTGGTGATGACCGCCAGCCTTTTGGCTTTGTCAATGTTTGTTTTGTTTTGTCATGGTTTTTGCAAAACGTTCTTTATGAGGCAGCTGCTGGGCCCTCATCAATGCAAAAAAAACACTGACTGAAAGTAAAATATTTTTTGGGGTCATAAGAAGGACTCATTGCCATAGTAGCCTTTGGCACTTACGGGAACTACTTTGTGTTTGGATGCGCTCCTTGTAAAAGGGCAGAATGCTGTCACTCACAACAAAGTTAGCCAATCCCTGAAGTGAGCTGACCCATTGTCCCATACTGTATGCTGTAGTGGGAGGAAGGAAAATGTGAATGTCACAATAACAGACCAATGGAGGAAGAAGGTTGGCAGAAAACCCGTGTATGTAAATGTAGTATAGATACAATTTTAGTAAAATCAAAAGGTCTTGTCTAATTCCAGACCAACAAATAGGTTACAAGAAGGACTTCAATAGAGAAAAGGCAAGACTGTAAAAAAATAGGAAATCTCAAGATTCCACATTAGGAAACATCAAGGTCAGAATACAGACACAGCATGGTTGCAGGCTAGGAAACAGGTTAGAAGGCAGCAGAACTGCAACATGGGAAACAGCACACCTACAGTACTAGAAACATCCGGTGGTTCTCAGTCTAGAAGCCTGCACTGCTGCAGTATGAGAACAACAGGGTTGCAGGAGGGGAAAGAACAGGAATGCAATAAAAAAACAGCATAAATGCAACACACAAAAAACGCAAGATCACAATATTAGAAACAGCAGGACCGCAAGACAGCAAACAGTGTGTCTGCAATATAGAAAAGAGTATGACTCCAATGCAGAAAAAGTTAGGATCGCAATATGGGAAACAGAAAGATTACAATAAAGAAACAGCAGGTCTGCCATATCAGAAAGTGCAGAATTACAATATGAAACAGAGCAGAATTGCACCATAAGAAAGATCATTATTACAATATACGAAGCAACAGGTTTGCAACATAGAAACCAGGAGACCTGTTAAGACAGGACACAGCAGGACTGCTGTAGGTTAGAAAATTGCAGTGCTGCAATAAAGGAAATCGCTGTGCTGCAGGCGGGGGGAGGGGCTTTTGAAAACAGCAAGCGTACTATACAGGAAACAGCAGAGCAGCAATTCAGGGCCTGGGTACAAAGCCTTTGATTCACAGGGGTTGTGACTGCAGAATGTTTTTTCTAAATCTACTAAACACATTTTGTGATTTGGTAACATGTTACAGAATCACAAAATGGGTTTGCCAACTCTCAAACTTTAAAAAAAAAAAACGAAACCTTTCTTTTTAAGTGTAGCCCAGTTTTATTTAGTGATCACAGACATGGTGGTCAACTGACCCTAGCAGGCAATCTACCCTGTTTTTTTGTTGGTTTTTTTTTCAGTACAAACAACCAAAGTGTTTCAATTCTAAATAGCTCAGCGCCCCCCCCTAACCCCCACTTCAATCAAACGATGAATAAATAAATTTGCCACTTATAAAGAAGGTGACCAGAGAGAAAGGAAGAGAAAAAACCAAAGAAGGATAAAGCATGGAAAGAATAATCCATAATCCATAAGTAAATACATATTATGAGCACAGTTATAGTGTTTTAGCCTGCCGCTCAATTGAAGGCCTGCAGCGTGTAAACATAGTTTGGATCTAAAGCAAAAAGATCCATAAAGTACCAGTACAATTATTGTAAAACCATAATCATAGTACGCTCCATCACAAAGGGCAGAATGCGGCAGTTAAAAGTAGCTTGTGCTGCGATCTAAAAAGAACCAAAAGAAAATGTGCAAATTAAGCAGTTTATCCCGGTCAACCCAGGTTAACCATAAAATGCCGAAACCTTGGAGGAGTTAGAACAGTCCTCATCTCAGAGTTCATATCCATATTAAAGTGTCATGTGCAAAAGTGTCAAGTGCAACAAAAAGAAAAGAGGAGAAATATTGAGTAGCTTAATGGAACATCGAAAGGACCAGCATATCCTAACTTCAGTCAAGCAGTATGATTTACACAAAGCTGGGGCACATCATTCTTTGCTACTGACTGTATAGCACAGCAATATAGTGTCCATATTGGCAAGTGATTTTAAGCAATTGCAGCTGGTCTACACACGTTATAATCTACACACATAATGATTATTATTCATACAGTTCAATTCATAAAACATTAGTTCAATTGTAAGAGATTAATCTTTGATTCAAATTGAAAGGGGACACAGTACAAGGCGCTTAAAAAAAATCTCGGGTTAGCATTCATGTATGGTTTCTATTCAGGCCAAAGGTTCATTGATCGTTACACTGGCTGAGCCACCTGGATAAAGGCTCCCATATTATGAGACCTTTCTTTTTGGCCTGTCTACCTTTTTTGGAATAAATGGCTTTCTCAAGATTGCAAGTGGCAATAAGTCTAGCTAGCCATTGAGAAAAAGAAGGAGGGTTAGGATCTATCCAAGCTGATGTAATACATAGCCGGTAAATTGTCATGGCAACAAATATCAAAGCCCCACCTTTCTTCCTATCCACAGTATCTTGAATGCCCAACAGAATAGTTGCGGGAGAGAGCAGAATGTCTTGTTTTAGAACCTTTTTAAAAAAATCCTGGATTTGATTAATCAAGGCCCCCAGTACAGCGCAAGAAGCAAACATATCAATGGAGTCTGCTCCTGGTTCCCCACATCTGGGGCATAGCGTTCCCCGACCTGTCCCCCATTTCGCAATTCTACCAGGCGTAATATAAAGAAAAAATCCGGTTTTGAAAAACTGTGCCTGGAGTTTGGCTGAAAGTAAGTCGCTCTGAGCAAAGCATAGTGCAAGGCTAAAAACATTAACCGTAGTATCTAGTTTTTGCTGCCATTTACCGGAGACTCTGTCCAAGTCGTCGGGCATAAGATCATTCAGAGTTGAATAAATATGTCCGATGCGAGGCGTAGGGAATCCAATTAGTTTGTTATTTAAATCGTTTGAAGCAAACTCGGAGGACCCACCGGCCTTGCGAGCCAAAAAATCCCTAACTGCTAGATATTTATAAGCCTCATTGTGGCCCAAGTTATAACGGGTTTTAAGGGCATCAAAAGACAAGATACCTTCTGTTGAAAACAAAGTCCCCAACTTAAGAATACCCGAGTTCAGCCAGCTTTGAAGGTAAGATCTCCCGAATATAGCAGGTAGGTTAGGGTTATGATTAATAGGGGTATAATGATTCAACCTACCTAGTCCTAAAAGTTTCCGAACAGCGGTAAAGACTTTAAAAGTACCCATCAGAGACTTAAATCTGACCTTTTTATAGTAGCCATATTCCATCTGACGCCACAGGCAACCCCAGGTCTCTGGTCCAAGCAATAATTCGAACGGGGATGGGAGTGAAGTTGTTATGGTCAAAGATTGTTCTTGTAGTAATATTGAGCAATTCTGCAGGACCGTAGCCCAATAGTATAGTTTTATGTTAGGGAGTGCCCAGCCCCCTCTTTCTCGAGGAAGGGATAAAAACTTAAACGCTCTCCTCGGCTGGGAGTATGCCCAAACAAATTGCGAATATAGACGTTCAAAATCCTGCAGTAGTATGTTTGGGAACTCCAAAGGAATGGCTCTAACGAAATAAAGTAACTTAGGAAAGAATAGCATTTTTAACACGTTACATCGTCCTACTATAGTTAGGTGCAAATTGTTCAATCTAGTTAGTGCTCTTCTTGTCTCAGCTGCCAAAGGTACCAAGTTTTCTGAGACAATTGATTCAGTGTCAGCGACTATATTTACACCTAGATATTTTGCCCTAGGTACGTTTCTGCTATCAGTCCATTTGACTTTCTCGTTGACAATAATCTGAGTTTTGTTTCTATTTAGAGCATATCCAGAAATTTTTCCAAAAGCTTGTGTTTCTAATTCAATAGCTGCGATGGCTTTTTCCGGGTCAGACGTCACCAGGGCTAAATCATCGGCATAAGCCATAACCTTTGTTTCTAAGCCAAATCGATTGATAGCCCTAATGTCAGGATTGTTTTGAAGCCTTTTTATTAAGGGGTCTATGTATAATGCGAAGAGCAGCGGGGAGCAGGGACAGCCCTGCCGTATCCCGCGTGTGATCACAACCGGCTATGTTGGCTGCCCATTTATCGACACACTCACTGTAGGGCTACGATATAGGGCTTTTATGGCTTGAATAGCCTTGGGCCCCAAGCACATCTTCTCCATAACCTTCCACAGAAACTGCCAGGAGACCCGATCAAATGCTTTTTCAGCGTCGAGCAGTATTAACGCGATCGTTTCCCCTGTAGTTTGGGTGGCATCAAACAAAGTAATGGTTCGACGTATATGGTCTATAGTGCCTTTTCCTGGGATAAACCTGTGCTGCCATTTTGAAACCAAATGCTCGATAATTGAAGAGAGTCTGGTCGAAAAAATCTTAGCATAGATTTTAGAGTCCCCATTTATGAGGGTAATAGGGCGATAGGAACCCATAAGTAGGGGTGATTTATCCTTCTTAGGAAAAATAACAATTTTCGCTGTTGCCCAAGACATAGGTGGAGTAGCGCCATTAAAAATTAACTTAATTAGGTTCACAAAGAGATCTTTAACTTGTGGAAAAAATATTTTATAAAATTCCACCGGAATACAGTCAGGGCCAGCCGCTTTGCCATCAGGCAAGTTAAACAAAGCCGTGGTGATTTCTTCCAGAGAAGGAGGATCTTCCAAAACTTCCCGGTCCTCGGCAGTAAGCTGTTCTAAAAAGACCGTATCTAGGAACTTATCCGTCTCCTCAAGGCTCAATGCCTGAGGTCCGGCTTCTTCTTCGGTATATAATTTCTGGTAGAATTCGTGAAAGGCAAATCGTATTTTATTGGGATCACTTGTAGTTTCCCCTGAGGAAGTCTGTATTAACCGAATTTCATTAAGGGTTACCTTTTGTCTTGTTCTGACGGCAAGTTGGTGGCCGATCAGCTCGCTAAATTCGTACATTTTTTCCCTTGAGGCAGCCCATTTAGCCGCAGCTTTCTCAGCCAATATCGTGCCGATTTTTGCTTTTATGGCGAGAGCTCCCAGCAGCGCCTCCTCAACTTCCATACCCTTTTGAACTGCTTCAGTTAATTTTTCTTCAGCCTTTGCAAGCTTACCTTGAAGCTCCAGGATTTGTGTTTTTTCTTGTTTGTTTTTCCTTAAGGAGTATTGCAGAGTTTCCCCTCTGACACAAGATTTCAGAGTGTCCCAAACAATCATTACGGGGGCAGACTCAATATTTACCGCTAAAAACTCCTCAATCCATCTCCTCATGTAAGTTTGATACCCATTATCATAAAGGAGCGCTCGCTCAAAACTCCATGACGAGGCCTCCTTGCAGGAAGCTAGCCCTGTTATGTTTAAAATAAGTGGGTTATGATCTGATAAAAAACGAGGAGCAATATCTATATCACATTCCCCTATCAGAGAGGATGAAACAAAAAAATAATCAAGCCTTGCTAAAGAACAATGGGGGGCAGAATAGTAAGTAAATCCTGGCTGACTCGGTTTCAAATAGGCCCATACATCAATGAGTCCATGTGTAGCCATTAAGCTCCTGATAGCTTGAAATACCTTAGGTTTTCGGCCTGTATATTTCCAAGGATTACTCCCCCCCCCAGTCACTAGGCAGGTTGATGTTAAGATCTCCACTTAGAACCACCGGAAGGGGCCAGTGAGCTAGTTCACCATTGACCCAGTTGATTGCATCAGGATCATCTGCCCTGCTCCAATAAATGGAGCATAGTGTAAATGAAGAGCCAGATGATAGCCGGCATTCAGCCAAGACCCATCGTCCACAGGGATCCCCCTTGACACGTATGGGCTGTAGTGAAGATCGATTCTGAGCTAAAATCCCCACTCCTCTTGTTCGTGCCCCTTGAGATGTCCCCCCGATTAGTTTATAACCAAGTGTGTCTAAGAGGTGCAGCTGGGAACCCTCTATGTGCGTCTCCTGGAGGCAGACAACGTCACCCCCCATTAGACGCAGTCCCTGGGCCACCCTTTGTCTTTTCCGGAGATCGTTTAAGCCACAGATATTGACACTAACGAGTCTAAAATTAGTTGCCATAAGCTGAGAAAAATTTTACACAGAAGAGGGAACAAGAAAAAGCTGATTCCTCCAACTGCCCAGAGTTCTATAAAAGGTATGCCATGGTTCAAGACTGGTCATAGCTTTGTCTGCATAGACGGCCTTCAAACAAATTATAGGTATATTTTTTTGTTTTATGATTTCCTTGCTCATTATTTGCTTTTTTTTCCCTTTTTTCCCCCTCATTTCTTTGTTCCAAAACATAGTTGAAAAAATATAAGTGGCAAGACAGAAACCAGTGCCCCCCCGCCCCCACGCCAGCCCCGCCCCCTTCAGCCCCCCCACCCCCCCCCCTGTCTTAGAGCAATCAGGAAAGGCCTGAATGATGGCTGCCCGTGATGGATTCCAGCCGCCCACCCCGCCGTGTTCAAAAACCAAAGCAGATCTTAGACCGAAATGGCCTACATATAGCCCAAAGAGAACAGCGTCAGCACAGCAAAGCATAATTCAACTCCTAATGGCCGTTACCCTCAACCCCGGAGTAAGAATTTAATTTTAAAAAGCAGCATTTCTGACAAGGTCTCTGGCATGTCCCCAGGGATTTGCACACCCTTCAATGTTGTTTTTAGATTGTTAATTGGCCTTTTCTAGAAATTTCAAGATACTCTTGGGCTTTGATTTCAGAGGTGAAGGTGCGAGTGGACCCTTTAAAAATGATCTTAAGTCTAGCCGGGTTCATCAAATACACTTGGACCCCCAGCTGTTGAAAGGGTACGAACAGTTGACGAAGACGCCACCTTCGCTCCACTGTGGAGTGGCAAAAGTCAGGTTTCGCAAAAAAGGACACCCCATCAAAGCACTTAAGAGAGTTAGGTCGGGCCTGGTCATACACTAGTTGTCTTAGTAGGAAGTTTCCGAAAAACACCAGGAAAGCCCTGGGTTTCTCTCCGCTGCTATTGCTGCCATCAAAGCGCTTTTTCATATTGAGAGGAAAGCGATGGGCCCGCTGTATTTCATGATCCCAGTTCCATTCAGGGTGATCTGGAAAGGCCCCCCGAAGGAGTTTCACAATATAGCGCCGAGGGTCGTCCCCTTCCACTCCTTCGGGAATTCCTAGGAGGCGGAGATTATTCCTGCGCTGACGATTCTCCTGATCCTCCAGCTTCCACATCACGTCTGTCATAAGGGTACTTTGAGATGACCCAAGATCTTTTAGGGTAGTGACCTCTGTTTCCAAGCTTTCTGTACGGCTTTCAACCTGGGTAACCCGGTCCCCTATATCAGCACAGAATTTGTTCAGTTTCCTCAAACCACCCTGCAGTTTTTTAGCGGCCCCCTTAGCGATACGGCTGTCAGATCTAACCTCCCCCTGAAATTGTTTGATTGAGGCTAGAATGGCCTGCAAAGAGGGCTCTTCGGTGGTTCCAGCAGTGGGGGTCACGGAAATTCCTGGTTGGTCTGAGTTTAAAGTAGACCCTTCACCAAAGGAGAGCGCAATTTGGGAGTCTGAGTAATCCCATTTAAGTTGACTGCGCTGTTTAGCTTTGCTGCGCCTACTTTTCGACCGCCGCACAGTCCCGGTTTCTTTGGAAAGGCTTTTACCACTAATGTCTGAAAGAGCGCCGTCAGTAGAATAGGAGGAGCATTCTTCCTCAGCTGATTCAGACCCGTCCGAGACCGAAAAGAAGGGGTCCCCAATCGACTCTGGGGAAAGGGTGGGTAGAGTCACTGGAATGCCCCTAGGATCTGGGGGAAAGGTTGTCGGACCGGTAGCCCCTCCCTCCAAATTCATAATAAGCGTTGAGTCAATGTTATTGCCCCGCGTGGTGGTTTGTAGGGTGACTACAGGTTGCATAGGGTCCATCGGGCAGCCTGGTCCCCCAGCTTCTGGTGGCAGCTCAATGGGTGTGGTTCCTTGTGTCCCTTGGACTAAAATTTGGGCCAGACTATCAGCGCTTTTGGTACTGCATGTTTCCACAATTGAAGTTTCTATATTAGGGGCCGGAGGTATGGTGGCAGCAAACATTTTAGCGATAGATGGCTGTGAAATCAGTCCCTCCTTGGGGACTCCGTTTCCTCCCGTTTTCCCCATATTCTTTCTAGCAGTGCCAGTCTCCCTTTTACCTTTTTGAGCCGGCTCCTGTAATGGCCCTTCCGAGTCTCCATGTCCAGCGTTAAGGGAAGCACTGGTGTTGCCAACTCCGGGTTTTGGTTTGGTTCCTCGGGCTCCGCGGGAGGTCATATTCAGCTCAATCACACAAAATATACTGTGCTCCTTTCCTCCTCTTTCACTTAATGAGACCGAATCTCTTTTTTTGAAAATAAAATCAGGTTCTCCAGCTGATCCTTTAAGACCAGCTCAAATTCGTCTATTTCAAAATCCTGTTCTTCCAGTGGCGAGTGAACTGATCAATCTATCCTTGTCATCCGCTTCTGTTCCCTCTTCTTGGAAGCATGCTAAAGTCATACCCCTTTTAAAGAAACCATCTTTGGAACCCTCGGAGCCAGGTAATTACCGTCCTATCTCTCAGCTGCCCTTCTTGGCTAAAATCACGGAATGCCATGTTAACTGCATTCTTACCGAGTTTGTAGAGCAAAATGATATCTTGGACTCTTCACAAAATGGCTTCCGATCTCGTCATAGTACTGAGTCTGCTCTGCTGGCAGTGATTGAAGAGATTCGCAGTAGCCTGGATGCTGGTAACTCTACGGCCTTGGTTCTTTTAGATCTAAGCGCCGCTTTTGATACCGTTTCCCATGAGTTACTGTTACGGCGGCTGCAGGCGATTGGGGTCGGAGGTTTGGCTCTAGCCTGGTTTCGCTCTTTCCTGGAAGGCAGATCTTTCCAGGTTATGGTACCTCCCTACCATTCCCGGGAGCATGCTATTGGATTTGGGGTACCTCAGGGCTCGATATTGAGCCCTATGCTTTTAATATCTACGTTCAACCCTTGGCTGTGGTAGCTAAAAGCAGAGGGTTGTCGTTGGTGTCTTATGCCGACGACACCCAATTGGTCATCACATTCTCTAAGGAGCGTCTTAATAATCTTGTTAAATTTAAAGATGATATGCAGGTGATATCGGACTGGATGACAATAAATTGCCTTCAGCTTAATGCAGGCAAGTCTGAGATACTGTTGCTTGGGAAAGATAGTGACATGTGGTCAGAACAATGGTGGCCTGACAAATTAAAACCTGCACCACTGCCTAAAGAGGCGGTCAAAAACCTAGGCTTTTGGATCGATAATGGCCTGTCTTTTGACACTCAATCTAAACTTGTTGCAGGGTCCTGTTTTGGACTCCTGAGGGGCTAAAACCCCTATTGGGGTTTTTGACCCTAAAATTCGTCAAACCATTCTCCAGGCCACAATCTTGTCTAGGTTAGACTATGGCAATTCTCTATATTTGGGTGCCAATAAATCCTGTGTTCAGCGCCTTCAAAGAATCCAGAACGCTGCAGCCCGCGCAGTGTTGGCCCTCCCAAAATCATGCTCAGTGTCCAAACTTCTACCTAAACTACATTGGTTACCTGTAGAAAAACGAATCCAGTTTAAAACACTGTGTGTTGCCCATAAAATTATGACTCAACAAGCACCTCCGGTCCTGGCAGCTTTACTTGTGCCGTATGTTCCGAGTCGTTCTCTACGCTCAGCTAACCAGGGACTCATTTGTACCCCCCGAATCTTAAGAGCACGAGCGGGTGGTCGATCTTTCAAAGTTTTGGCAGCTAAACTCTGGAACTCCCTCCCAGTTTCCATCAGAGGGCTCCAGAATCATCTGGCTTTCCGTAAAGCCGTAAAGACCTGGCTTTTCCCGGCTTAATTTTTCTTTTCCATGTGGGCTGGGCGTTATTTATTTATTCTTTTTAAGCCACCTGTACTTTGGGTAGCGCTGGGACGCCCCGTTGCTGGGGCAGCTACGCGCTGTATAAATCTAAACTAAACTAAACTAAACTAAACTTGCGAGAGCGCCGAGCCCCCGCACAATCCGGAGCGCTTTTCGCTTTAGTTGGCGGTGAAAAGTTCCTGACAAAAACGGCCGCGATCAGCAGCCCACCTAGGTCAAAGGATCCTCGGATGAGTGAGGCAATCAGTGGCCAACCCGTAAAGCTGCAAATAGCACCAATACCACGGCAGCAGCAGCGTCCTCCGGTCAGTTTCGCGGGAGTGTAATGCTGCACACGTCCTCCAGGCAGCATAATCGAGGGCCGAATTCTCTTACGGTGTGGACGGCAGGGCGGCTGAAAGTTACACGAGCGCCATCTTGCTCTCTCGGCAATCTACCCTGTGATGGTATCCAATTGTAGTGAGTAGCAATTTTGTGGAATGACTTATAACTACAAAAATTGGTTCACAGAATTCTTTTCCATTTTCCAAAAGTCCGTGCGCAATTTGCAACCACTTTTTTTCAAATGGAAATTTCATACACCAGGCCAGGCCTTAATTTCCTTATTTAGATATTTGCTGATAATTGTTAGAGAACTGGCCTTTTAGCGGGTTTATCTCTAGACTTTTTGCTTTTTGGCCTCCCGTTTTTTATCCATTTTTCATTGACATTAGGACTCTGGGCACTTTACCACTGCAGCTCAATGCTAAAGTGCATATGCTCTCTGTGTAAATTGTGATTCTGATTTGTTGTCCATGATTGGCATATTTGATTTACTGGTAAGTCCCTAGTAAAGTGCACCAGGGCCTGTAAATCAAATGGTACTAGTTCGCCTGCACACTGATTGTGCCACCCACACCAGTAGTCTTTCAAATGTGTCTCAGACCTGCCATTGCAGTGTCTGCACACGCAATCTCAGACTGCCATGTTGACCTGGCAAGTGCACCCACTTGCCAGGCCCTAACCTTCCCTTTTCTTACATGTAATGCAACCCTAAGGTAGGGCCAAGAAGCTCCCATTGGCATGGTGCTGTGTATGTGAAAGGTAGGACATGTACTGGTGTTACATGTCCTGATAGTGAAGTACTGTGTATTTTGTTTTTCACTGTTCAAAGGCTGTGTGTCCCATAGGCTATCATTGGAGCTGCACTGTAACATTTTACATGTGTAACTTTCAATTGGGAACAGCTAGAGATTTGGAGTTTAGGCTCTCTGAACTCAGAATTCAATAACACACCTTTTGGTAAAGGTGTTTTTTAAACTGTGTGTTTGAAAATTCCACTTTTAGAAAGTGGGTATTTTCTTGATTAACCATCCTGTGTGCCTCTGCCTGTTTGTTTATTCACTGTCTGGTTTTGGAGTGACAGAAGCTGGGGATGTGCATTCTCTCTAGACAGTAACAAGGGGGGTTGAGGTGTGTCCTGCCTTTCCTGGGCAACTCATAACCAAGCTGAATAGTCCTTTCTGCATTTAGAGTGCTGAAAGGAGTTTTCACTAGCACCTGAATAGGCTGTGTCTGCTCTGCACAATGCTGTGTCCACCTCCTGTAGTGACGCTGGACCAGAGAGGACAGAAGTGGTTTTTACTGAGCTCAGAGACTCTTGCAAAAAAGACTACAAAGAGAAAATGGGGTATAAATATTAGACCTTGATAGAGCAGAAATTTGTATCCTACTTGGGGTACCTGTTAGGAGTGCAATGTAAACCGCCTGTAGTATGCACTCACATATTATTCAGTGCTATTGGTGAGACTAGATTTTAGAGGAAATGTGAACCAAGTAACATGTTCTTGTGAAATTAACACTGATTCAATGTGAAGCTTAACAAATGATTCATATAATTGTACTGACCACGTATGAATGATGTAACACACTAATATAGGGCTCATTAGTGATGTGACGCATTGACAGATTAAATATATTTTGAATGTTTATTAGGCCAATGATGTATTTGCTATAGACGTACTAATATAGTTTAGTGAACATTTCTATTGAACATGTTAATGACTTTATGGAAATACTAAATGGGAATTACATGGTACATTTATTATTTTAGCCTAAGTTGTAGGCCAAAATCGGCAGCATGTTTGGAATGTTCTCATTTCTGAAATTAATGCTTAGATTCCCATGCGAGTCTTGTACAATGTTACTAGTTTCCATATTTTGCATTGCAACTTGACAAACCCTTTGTTAGTGAAGAGTAAGTGTATTGTTTTCATTAGAGAGTAGAGGAATGAAGGAGTTACAGTTAGCTAGGCCTGGCAAAGATAAGGTGATGGGAGGTGCGTTCACACAAGAGAAGGAGGAGAGACCAAGGACGAACTGTTGCAGAGGGGCTTACATGAAGGAGGCCGTGAAAGGAATCGACGTCATGGAAAATTTTGTGGCTGAAGCCTACTGTAGAGTATGTGTGAGGAAAGCATTATGGGACATTTGCTGAATACAATTTTGAATATATGATTCATTGGAGAGAAAGACAGATGCCCATTTTCCATCTTGCCTTTCCAACAGATAGAACCTGAGTGCTAGCTTGCTTCTTTCCTGCTTGTGGCTTTATGCTGCTTGACCCATCTGAATGGTGGAGTGACTTCTTAGGAAGGCTCTCACTGCTGACACCTTTTCCTCTTTCAAACCTTTTTCTTAAATGCTAAATTAGGGATGCCACTTCTAGAGTTAGAGTACGGATAGATAGAACTAAGGGGCATATCAACAAAGAACAGCGATAAACATCGCTGAGCAGGCATAGCGCGGATTAGCTTAACGCCGGCTATCGCCGGATTTAATCGCCGAGATATCGCGTTATTAACAACGCATATCTCCACAGCGATATTAAATCCGGCGATAGCGGTGAAATCCGCGCACATCGCAGGAAATCCAGCGCTACAACGGAAGCGATCAGGTAATCCTTGCTAATAGGGAGATGTGGATTCAGCCATAGAATCCACCTCCCATCATATGTATAGCTAAGTCTGCTTTTTAGCAGACGTTAGCTTTCGGCGTTATCCGCGATTAGCGCGGATTCTAACGTCGGAATTGGTGTCCTGGGCCAGCTTGTTGATAGGGAGTAGTGCTGTAACTCCTTGATTCCCGTGTTGTGCTAGTAGGACACGCCCACTTTGCATCTCATTAGAGATGCAAAGCGAGGCGTCGGTAATAAGGCTGCTAACATGCGCTAATGCATGTTAGCACTGCCTTGTAAATAGGGCGAAAGCATTATCTCTGCTTTTTTGGCTTTTAAAGCCAAAAAAGCGGAGATAAAGCCCTTGATAATATGCCCCCTAAATGTTTTTCTCCAAAAAAGTGCTGATGAAGGGGAACCTTAAATCTTGCTCTCTGATTATATGCATAATAGTCATAGAACTAGTTGTTCTTTTCTTACTGCACCGAGTGAATCTCTTCAGGAGATTTGGATTTCTTCTGTTTCCTCTGTATCTTCATACTCTAATGCTGAGATTCGTATATGTCCAACTATTTTTGAATTTTTAATAAATCTTGACTAACCTTCATTTGGTTGTTGACCTGAGTTATTGTGTAGCCATATTGAGCTACACTGTATATTAAACTGATTTACAAATTTTTGCTCCCCTTTACCCTTTCATGCTGCTGAAAAGAACCATCGGAGGATCGACATCGGAGGAGTACTGAGCAAATGCGCCCAGGCCCTTTCAACCTGAAACCCCAGAACTTTAGATCACTTCTGGAATGAAGAGGGACCTCTGCCAAGGAGAAGAGCTGAAGAGCTGTATGGAGGAGTACTGCCCCTTTGCTGTGTGCTGCATAGGGGCTGTGGGACCGAGGATATGGCGTCTGCAAATTTAGTAGGAAGGCAGTGGGGCTTTGGGGCTGGGCCAGTGACTGAAGATTAAACAACTGTATGGCTGTGTGGGTCGGAGGCAGCAGCTGAAAGCCAGAAGAGTGAGAAACGTATTATTAGTGGGCAACGGGCCAGTGAGAGGTCTGAGCAATTGTGGGTCTCGGGACAGGGCCTGTATATTAAAGGTTTTTTAGGCTGAGGACCTTGCATCAGACAGCAGAGGACAACAGTTTAGAGAACTATGTACGAATATCTGGTCACAAAATACTGGTCATAAATTGCCACTAGTGCTTTTGTGAGCAGTAAATATTTTTAAGGACTGACCTATGTATTAAGGAGTCGGTTCTTAAAAACGGAATTGTAGTGGGTCGCAATCTGACCTACCTCATTAATAGGTCGCAAAAAGTGACTCCCTACAATTGCAGGCCATCACAGGGATGATGGCCTGCTGGGGCTAAAAGACCACCATGACTGTGATTGGTTTTAAATAAAGCAAACTTTTTTATTAATGCAGCCCATTTTCTCTAAAGGAAATGGGTCTACATTTAAAAAGAAAGTGTTTTTTGTTTTGTAAAAAGTTTAAGAGTTGGCAGAGGTCCCATGTACCACTGTCGACATCTAAAGAAACTTTTTTAATACACAAAGGGGTGCCTTGGAACCACTTCCCTTTTGTGAATGCATTAACACCTCCTTTGAGGTGTCGGTAAATGTTCAATGTTTTGAAACTCGCAAAACTTTAATAGACAGGATACCGAATTGGTTTTTGGAAAGAACGCCTGCAAAACGTCCCTTCAATATCCATTCGGAATCCTATTTTAGTAATCACCTTTGTGACTCATAAAATGGAATTAGTACATAGGAAAAAGCATTTTCATGATGACTAATATGAATTTGAATGTTTACGACTGCTAAAATTCTTTGTTAATCTGGCCCTATGTGCCTTGGTACAAAGGGCTGTGGGCTTTAGGTTGAAGGACTAAGGTGATGTATGTCAAGATGCAACAGGACATAGGTTAGAGAACTAGGGGTCATATTTATGAGAAAATGTCAGAGCGCAGAGCTGCGCCAAATTTGGCAGTGCCACGCTCTGACGTTTTCAAAACTCAGGGATGCGCCATATTCACAAGAATATGGCGCACCTCTGTGTTTTCCCTAGCGCTGGTGCTAAATTTAGCTGCCTAGCCCCAAAGCAGGAAACTTGCACCATAGTGCAAGGGTGCCTGCATTGCAGGGAATGATTGTTATGTGCAGGAAGGAGTCCCTTCCTGCACATAACCAATCACTAATGGCGATTTATTACTTCTATGTGTGTTGCATTCTGCAGCACACATAGAAGTAGCAAATCATCATTATTTAATGATTGTTTAAGTGCAGGAAGGGATACCTTCCTGCACATAAACAACCATTAATGGCATTTTGCTATTTCTATGTGTGCTGCAGAATGCAGCACACATAGAAAAGCAAAAACGAGGAGAAATAAAAGTATTTCTCCTCGTTTTGCCATTCTAACATCTGCTGTTGTGTGGCATTAGTTTTTGGCGCTGCCTCAGATTTACACCTCCTTGTAAATCTGGGGCAGCGTCAAAAGCAATGGGTGTTGCGGTGGAACGCCCACAGCAACACCCATTGCACGCCCCTTTCATGCTAAGTGATGCATGTAAATGGGCCTTATTTACAAGGAGTCGTTAAGCCATGAAAAGTGGCTTAACACTACTTTGTAAATATGGAGAAGGGCGTATCGCCTCCAGAATGTCACTAAAAGTGACGTTCTGGTGGCAATAGCCCCTTGTAAATATGCCAATATGTGTCAAGAGGCAGGGGATGCAGATTAAATGAAGGCTATCAGTATGGGGCCCTTAAAGATACATATTAGAGAGTCACAGTCACACAAATACCTTCAAGTAGTATGGATACCCCATGTTCATATTTTCTATAACATGAGAGGTTAATCTGTAGAATGCCAAGGAGCCTTAAGTATTACATCTCTTGAGGAAAACAGAAAGGTGATGGGTGGAATGCCTGAATTCACCCCAGCCACTGGTAATTACTCAGGGCCACATTCTAGTCCATTGTTTTACTTGCTCACCATGTCACTCCAGACAAAGTCTATCCAATCACTGTTGGCCCTGCTCCAACAGAAACAGTCCAGCATGAACTGCCATGCCAGATTCCCTCTAGACAAGAGTACAAGCAACCTCAGACTGATTTCGTCCAACACAGACACCCCTGGCAAAAGTCATCCCTTTTCACTCTCTCCCCTTAAAAAGTGGAGGCCATACTGGCTCTAAAACCATGGCTGAGGTTCTCACCACATGCAATCCTCCGTGTTGTATGGCTTCTTGTAAATGTAGATGGACTCCCACGTGTGGGGCTTGACTGAGTGGTCGTTGAACTTCCAGAGCTCGTGAAAGAAATACGTCAGTTTCCTGGCTGGGGTCATGACTCGGGTGAGGTTGGTATAGAAGTCACAGGACAATCCGAAGCTTCCGGCTGAGATCATGTGCACGCCTTTGTTAGCGTTAAGCCTAATGAGAGGAAGGACAGAAAAGATTAGAGAACTTGATGGTAATGAAATGGCTGTCACAGAACCTGACATCACAGAAGGAAGCAGAGTATTGAGAGAAAGAACGAACTTGGTTGGCCCCTGAGTCACAACAGCAACAGGATTCTGAAGGACCAACCTCCAGAGGTTGAAGAATCATCACTGTGCATCGCCTCATTGAAATGATCCCCATGCTTTCACTGTCCCCATCTCAGAAGCATGGGGTTTATTACCTTAATGCCACTCTCCATAGAACAGTAATATTACAAATGAGGTCCCAACCCTTGCCCCACACTGCTTCGAGATCCCATGGTTGACCTTCAAATTCTCTAAGCTGACTCAGCACCACAAATGTTTTTATTTTATTTTCTTGCTTGCTGTGATTCTATAGCTGGAAGAAGTCAGCTCCTAGGCACATGAGGCGGGGTGAGCAGATCTACAGCCTTATGCCAATCCAATTGAATCTTACAGCCCAACATCTGTGTAAAGCTATGCCACCCTATCAAATCAAACAGTCATACAGGTATTTAACAGTATGTCCCTTACAAGATGGTTAAGGGGATCTGTGTAAGAGGCCACCTTACTGTCGGAGGGAGTGGGCACCAGTTTTGCAGTTATTCCAGCACCTCTGCCTGCCCCAAAACCTATGGTGGTTTGCAGCTTCTTGGGGTGCCATGGGGTATCAGGAAGGTCAAACACTCTCTTCCCTTGCAGGCCTCGCCCGCGAACGGGAAACCCTTAGGTTTGTCCAGAAGGGACGCTGCAGTTCTCCAAACCTGACATACCAGGTTCCTGCTATTTTCCAGTCCTACACCCAGCGCTGGAAGGCATTCCTTCCCATCCGGTCAGCAGCACTTCAGCTCCTAAGACAAAATGGAGGTGCAGCAGGCCAGCGCTGGCACTTTTAAGCCAGTGTGCTGCTCCTGCGTTGCATGTACACAAGACTCCAACTCCCTTGCACGCGCGCATGTCCAGGCATGCTGGGTGGCTGGGAGCGAAGGGAGTGTCATGTGTTTGTGATCTTACTGCTAACTGGTGTTGCAAAAACATCCTGCACTGCCCCCATAGTGCCTCCTATAGAGGAGCACGCACAGGGCCTTATTTACAAGAAAGTAACGCAGCACGGTGCCTCAAGCCCTTTGGATGCGCCGTGCTGCAGAACTTTCAAAGCACAGGGATGTTTCATATTTCCAACAATATGATGGATCCCTGTGCTCTCCCCTGCACTGGCGCACAATTGTCTGCCATGCACCAACGTAGGCACCCTTGCACCATGGTGCAAGGGTGCCTGCATTGAGGGGATGATTGTTTTTGTGCAGGAAAGGACACCTTCCTGTGCAAAAACAATTACGAGAGGTGTTTTCCTCTTTCTATGTGTTTTGCAGAATGCAGCATGCATAGAAAGAGGAAAAACCGAGGAGAAATAAAAGTATTTCTCCTCGTTTTGCCTCCTTACTCCTCCCCTGGGGTGGCATAGGATTCTGACTCATTCCCAGGTTTACAAAACGTTGTAAATCTGGAAATGCAGCAGAATCCATGGGTGTTGCATGGGAACACCCACAGCAACATCCATGGCACACCCCTTTCACGTGAAGTGCTGCGTGAAAAGGGGCCGTGTTTACAAGCCCATGAAAAGCCACGCATCGTGGGCTTTACGTGACCTTGTAAATATGGAGCACCAAATTGCGCCACCGGTGCGTCAAAAAAGTGATACACCAGCTGCGCAAGGGGCTTGTAAATATGCCCCACAGTCCGATGTGCCATGGCCCCACCTTGTTTCATTGGGTGCTGGCACAGAGAAGAATAATGCTACTGCTGCCTGCCAATACCATATGAAAACAAGGGAACCAAATGAAGCTGGGCCCTCCTATCGGTGCTGTCAGTTTTACGCCAGATGCACGCGGCACAGAGAGTCCGGCCTGATGACCTCACAATGCCAATACTACAAACAAATTATCAAGCTCTGACATTCCTGTCACAGCCGCCTGGCTACAGCAGCGCAGGCTCTAGCCTCTGCCCAACACTGCAGCCTCCAGCCCTCCCTGCCTGCCCCGACATTGACGCTGTCTCATAATGAGAGTCTCGGACCGCCCTGCTGCAGTGTGACCGTGGCGCCGCGGTCACTTTGTACTACCTGTTTTTAGTTCACCCAGGCTCAGGGCGCAGCCGTCAAGGTGCTGAAAATTTGTGATAATGTATTTTAATGCAGTGATGCAGACCGCCACATTAAAATGCGTTAGGCTAACGCCTGATGCGTGGTACTTGCCATCCAGGCATAAGCAGAACACAGAATTATATACTGCTATATGACTCCACAGGATGGTTATCGCCAGACAGGTGTGCACCTGAACATTATTGCAGCCACTGTACATCATTGCAGCCAAAAGTAAACTCAGGTCACTTCCCTTGGAGGACGGGAGGCCCTGACGCAAGTCAAGGAAGCTCTGCGTAGTTAGGTTTTTAGACTGAGAACTGGCCTCGAGCAGGCCCAGATTCGGGCATCACCAGTGCTTAGTTTATAAACGATTAAGTGCAGGGGCCCAAAGCTTTCCTCAGAAGCCCACGGCTGACGCTGCCGAATGCTGGGGTTGCTAATCCCAAGGGTGCCTAGTCTGGATTCCACCTCATACCTTTTTCATTCGCCACCATACATTCTCTGCCTATTTTCTCACCTTTCATTTTCATCCATGCGTTCTCCTTTTGCTATCGTTTTCTGTCTTTCTCTTCCTCCTCCTTACCCAATGTTCTGCCTCTCCTCTCTTTCCTGTTCTGGGTCAAAGTGTGATAATGAAAAATAATTGCAGGTCCCAAAAAAATAGTGCCGGACCTGCAACCACCCGCTCCAATTAAGCCCTGGGCAGCCCTCACAGTTAGAAACAGACACTTGGACGGGGAAACGGAGAAAAGTAAGTATAGTCCCTGAATGGTTTCAAGATTCCGGTGACTGTGATGACATAATGAGACTGTTCCACGGGGAGGAGTTGAGCTCGTGCCCACTGGACTGAACCACTTAGTACACCAGGGGATCTGTCTTAGTAGTTGCCCAGGTAACAGAAGCGCCCACAGATGCTTTAAAGTATCCTTTAAAGAGAAAGGAAATGCTGCTCTCTGTTCCTTCTATAGGCCTGGAGACCACGCTCGTGCTACGACCAAGAAGTCTGAAGGGTGCCTGGAACTGAACCTTTCTGGGTTTTAGGTTGGCTTCTTTCCACTGCACCCCCGCCGTGCAGCCTTCAAATGTGGCTTTAGGGCGCCCAGCATGTATAACAGTGTCTGACTGGATCACTCCATTTCTGTTTAGTATTGTTGCCTCCTATCAGGAGCCGAATCCAGCTCTAGTGTTTCTGAAACCCCTATGCAAACTCTCCAAGAGGCACACTGATAACCCCATTAGCAGAACTCCGCCCTCCCTGGGTCAGACACCTCCCAGTGAGGACAGGGAACAGAAAGGTCATGTTTACTAGCCTGCCTTAGCATATATTGCCCTAGAGATGAAAAGCGTGTATGTTTGTACAAATACCAGAAGTTACCTAAACCCTTCACCAACACTGGATGTGAAAAGATGGCTCAACAAAGGACACATATTAACTCTCAAATAAAATCCATTGAAGAAGGTTGAATTTAGCAAAGAGGAAACGTATTATGGAGGTATAACATCCTACTGCATTTTGGGTTGTGCACTTTCATCTTCTCCAGAAGGGTACACTGTATGACGGGTGCTCTGTCCATCTTTGTTTACGTACTAGTGACTGACGTCCAAAATATACTCTGGTACTTACGTCAGCATCTGAAAAGTGGCAAATGAACAGGTGGGACCCAGGATGGTGCAGCCCAGCTTGTCAGACCTCTGTGAAAGGAAAAAATAAAAATAAAAATTCTCGGAAATTGCATTTGCGTGTTACGAAAAGTGCACAGTGTCAGCAAGTTCAATCTATGTATTTTATTTTTATTTATATGTGGCTTCATGTATCACGGGCTATGCCCCCATAGGCATCAGAGTGCCAAAGAGCGAGAGAAGGTAGTATTTTGAACCCAGGTGCAATTTTTACATTGCTGTTGTTATATTATAGCCGCCTTAGTGGGCCATTAAAGGCCTGCTCCAGTGTTAAAGGGCGAGGACCTTTAACAAGGGAGCAGGACTTTAATGCGGTATAGCCCAGCTACAGAGGGCTGTAAGTCTATTAGAAAATTCTGCAACTAGAGAGCAGAATGTTCTAACAAATAAAACAAAGGCCCAAAAGGAGGGAATTGAAATCCCAGCAGGCTCCGTGAGGCCTTTTGTTCACAGCAACAGCTGTGAACGAGCCATTAGAAGCCTGTAGCACTCTACTGTCTTCAGTGGAGCGCCCAACATTCCAATGTTCTAATACATATTACAAAATGAATATTTCGAACATGAGGACAATGTTGAGTGGCAGGTCCACAGAGGAGAGAGAGGGTAAAGATCTGTAGGTCTGGCTCTCAGTAGCATGATATGGTTTCAACAGCAGTCACTCTTGCAGAATGTATTTAGCATTATGACATGTATGCGACAGGTCACTCTTCTGTCACTCCTAAGTGGACCCTAGCAAGCAAAGTCTGAAACCTGGGTGGCACTTCCAACTCTAGATAACAATGGGAATATGCCATTTACAAGCTGGATATTAGGCTATTATCTTATCTCAACTTAATTTGTATGACAAATGTCTACAATATTGTAAGTATCCCACGTAGGAGTGTGCTATCTGTCCACAAACCACATCAGCATGTAGAAACATCCCATGTAAACTCAAAACACACAACAAATGTAACCTCCATATATAAGGAATTGCACAATAAATGTGCATGAGATGCTGTAGGAAAGTAGGATCTGCTTTCATGGTTACCCCCATTTTTAGGTCTCGCATAGGCAGCGCATGCGCTGCCTCTACGAGGCATCAAGTAATCTGTATATGTAGGCAAGCGGCCGGTAGTTTCTCCTGCCACATGCCATTTGCTGAATGTTGGCACAGCTCCTGTTAGCTGGCTTTTTACTGGCTGTTGGTGTCAAACTGACTTCTGTGTAGTCCGGAAGCAGCGGCCACTGACTACAGTTTTCGTCCGCCACATCGCACTTTTTTTTTTGTCCCGCTTCTCTGCCTGACTGAAACATGGCAGCGGCGCATGCACAAGGCTGCGGGAGGAGCCGGTGTGCGCGAGGGGCGGGCCAGTGCATGCTGATGGTTCATGTTTCTTGCCACTTTCCCGTACATGTGCCTTTCATTTTCCTTGTTTTCCCGGTGATCAGATGAAGTTGACTGGCCCGAAGCGTGCCCTTTCGGATCATGCCTGTTCGGGTGTCAGCTCTGCAGACCGAGATGGTGCTCAGTGCCGGGCACCTTCAAAATGCCCTCTCTCCAGTGAACAACAGGAGCTACCAGCTGTCCGGGGCTGCCACCGCCATCCAAAATGATTCTGCTGCCATCGGAGAAGAAGGCAAGGGGGTTCGGACAGCTGGAAAGGAGTTTTGTGTATATATCCCACACGGTTCAGTTGAGGAACTAGTCGAAGCCATGGCATTGAATAAACTCGAGCATTCCCCCTCGGAGGAGATTTCAAAGCTGATGACTGAGAAACCGGCAGCGGAGGAGCCTGCAAATGGAAGTGCAAAGGGCAAACGGGCAAGACGCACACTCCCTGCAACTCAGGGATAAGCAGAGCTGTGGGAATCCTGCGTCTCATGTAAACACTGCACACTCCCTGCAGCCCTTGGGAGGGCAGTGCAGTGGAAGGCTGCATCCCGTAATACAAATGCCGCACACTGTTTAGGGATAAGCGGCGGAGTGCAGGCTTGTGTCGCGTTATGAAAATACTGCACACCCCCTGCAGCTCAAAGATAAGCAGTGCAAATACAGAAAACCTCTTCAGTTTAGGGACAAGCAGAGCGGCGGAATCTTTCATCTCATAATGTAAACACCGCACACCCCTTTGGGTAAACAACTACCGGGGCAGCCGGCATCTCATGGTGCAAATACCGCATACGTTCTGCAGCTGGAGATAAGCAGCGCTGTGGAATCCGGTGGCTTCTCACAATAGTGTGATCACCCCCTCCTGCTTGTGGACTCCTGGAACCTCCGGCTTCTACTGTGGCCTCCTTCCAGCTCATCCCGCCCTTCAGACAAGCCAGAGGCGTGCTGTTCTGTCTCCCGGTACCGAAACCCCCTTAACTTCACACTACCCGTGTAACGCACAACAAAGAGAAATCCGGAGTGTCAGGATAAAAAACACACTCGGTCACTGGTCTGTTGTTGCTTCCCCAGCACTGCAGTGCCCTTTTTATGGGCTATTTATTTTGCAACACCTCCGTTTTAATAGACTCATAAATCTCTCTCTAATAAACACTTGCTTGCCATTATTCTGTTGTCTGGTTGCACACAGCGCCCTTTCTAATGCTATCATTTTTGGAAATGTGAGTGTATAGTAAAATATAGAAAAAGTATCCAGTGGAATAAGATCACCTCGAAAGGTTTTGCCTGGTTGAGCACTTTTTCGGACTTTTCACACAGGACAGGGGGCAGTGTGTATTGGGTTCAGGGCCGCGCTGGCCGTTTCGCCGGGCAGTTTCCCATGTAGACTACAGGCCAGGGGGCTGCCAGGACCAGCCGAGCCACCATGGCGCCATTCAAGTCTCAGCCTCCTGCACCGCAGGGCTGGTATTGGCGTCCAGTCCTGCCCTGGTTACTGGGGATTCACCTACATTTCTTGAACTGTCTCTGCTCAGGCCATGAGGATGGCATAGTCAAACTTAGAAACCAGGAAACATTACTTTACTTTTCAGTTGGAAAAATGGAGGTATTCCTTTGTGACGTAGCTAAGGACAAGATGGCATTTCGACCCATTGGCTCGCACTGTCCCTTCATGAAAAATAATTATAATCTCGCTAGATATGTACGAGGAGTTCCCTTGCTGTAGGAACAAGGAAGGCAGATCATTCAATATGGGCACTGCCCTAAATCCCCTACTTTCCATCCTTTCCGCTCTGTTTAGTGCCCACTGCTCAGTGCCCACTGCCCACACTCACTGCCCACTACTCACTGCACACAACTCATTGCCCACATCTCACTGCAAACTACTCACTGCCCACTACTCACTGCTCGCACTCACTGCCCACTACTCACTGCCCACCACTCCCTGCCCACTACTCACTGCCCACTACTCCCTACCCGCACTCACTGCCCACTACTCACTGCCCACTACTCACTGCACACCGCTCCCTGCTCCTTGACATTCCTGGCCCGGCTTCGGTGGCGTCTGGAGTCCAGGCTAGTGAACTGGGGTGAGACTGGTTGATGTGAGTTAAAGAACCGCACAAGGCCCTCATTATGAGTAGCCCCCTAATTCCACGGGCTTGTAGCAGCAGTTACACACACATTCACTCATGCACACACACTCTCTTACTTAAGCACACTCTCACCCGCAAGCATGCACACCACATACATTTAAAGGCATGTTTACATACCTCAGCTGCTAGATAGGGTCATATTCCAGATAACTGTATTTTTAGGTCGAGCCTGGACAGTGTATGCGCTGCTCTGCGAGGCATGCTGTATTCGAGAATGGACTTTAAGCTCCGCCACTCTCCGCCCATATTTTTCATTAGCTTGTGTCATTGTAAATGCTGGCTTTGGATTTCTTAATAGGCTTGTTAGTCCCTCCTTAGTATCGCCTTGTCTTCATTTGTAACCTCCACGAGGACTGGCCCTTTTACTTCTGTTGTTACACGGTATGCCTTATTTAGTCTGTAAGCAAATAGGTTTCGCATTTAC
Organism: Calotriton arnoldi; assembly: GCA_963921515.1. Classification (NCBI taxonomy): domain Eukaryota; kingdom Metazoa; phylum Chordata; class Amphibia; order Caudata; family Salamandridae; genus Calotriton; species Calotriton arnoldi. The sequence goes on from CAWUFW010015935.1 coordinate 330,610, forward strand.
AAGAGTTTGAGCTATTTGTATTGTAAATGACAATGCCTTTTATTTATGTGTTTATTATCAAAACAGATAAATAAAAGGCTTTGTCATTTACAATGCCAATAGCTTAAACTCTTGCAAATGCGAGACCTATTGCATTGCAAATGCTTGTTTTGCCTGCTGTAATGCGGTTTCTGACTAGTCTGACTGGGATCCTGCTAATCAGGACCCCAGTCTATGTGCTTTCTCCCCTAAATTGGATGGTAAGTGCCTAGGTACATCCTAGATTGGTTACTAGTGCACCCTTGTAAGTACCTAGTACATGGTACTGAGGTACCCAGGGCATAAGTGCACCAGGGGTTCCCTATGGACTGAAGCATGTATTATGCCACCCCTGGGAGACCACTCAAACTGTAACTACAGGCCTGCCAAATGCTGCCTGTGTAAGCTGGTGCTAGCACCACTTAAGACAGATATAGGTTTTCCTATATCTGAGGTCACTGCACTTAAAACCTATAAGTCACCCCTAAAGTAGGCCTTTTCAATCCTGAAGGCATGGTGCTCGGTTCTAAGTGTGAGGGTGCCCCTGCATGAGCGGGACACCCCTACAACCTTCGGAGTCCATTCTCCCGGGTGGTAAGTGCCTCCGCCATAACGATATATAGAGTGGCCATGCGTCATTACGCAATGACCATCTCTAAACTGGCTGTAATGAACCCTGTCATTTTTGGTATCAAACATGTTGAAATCATACCCCCACACCGTAGCCGGTGAGGGAGGTATGATTCCATGCACTGTAAATGTCCTCCGGGAGGCCCTCAGTGCTCCCGGTACCAGTCTTCCAGAACCGGACAGCGAGCTAGGGCTGCTGCTGACCAGAGACATGATTCTGCCCTTGTGCTGCTGAGCCAACCTCGAGCAGGGTAAGGTAGGACAATAGATATCCTGTCACAGGGAGGTGTGACCACCTCCCAGACAGGGTTTAGTTTATTGGGGCAGGGTGGGGGTGCTTGCCAGTGCCACTGAGACTGCTTGAAGGGCACACTTGGTGCCCTCCTTGCATACTCCAGTTCAAACCAGTTCAGGTAGCTATGGCGCGAAACTGGACAAAGGATATGGGAGTATCCTCCCCACTGTCCAGCCCCTCCTCTGGGAGGGACCCCTGAATCATCCCAACCCTTTCCTTAGGGTACTTAAGGGATTACCTGTGGGTAGGTCCCTAGATTCGTTGTGGGATTCGATTCAGATTCACCTCCGCGTCATCTTCAACCGTCTGGACACTCTGACCGCGTCGTGCTGACCGAGTCAGACTGACAGCATCGAACTTTGCTTTGGGAAACCGAGACTGCAACCGGGAAGACTCCGTCTGCTCCGAGTCTCATCGTTCTGCAAGTCAGCTGCATCAACCATGCCCGTGCTCCATACAGGTCTCTCACAGGGTCTGTGGACATCCAAGACATCCGAAGGAATCTCCCTTGGAGTGAAGGAGTCACTCCCCTGCATCTGCAGGCACCACAACGTAGCTGAACGGTTTGCTGATCCTGGGCTCCTACGGACTACAGGTTCAGTAACATAGGTGATGGTTCTGCAACTCCCTCGAGGCCTGCCCTGTCTTCAGACCGAGTCTGAAGCCAGTATCCCTCATCGACAATGACGAAATCGAGCCCCTATGCACTGCGTCGGATGGCCGTTGCTAAGGCTGGGCGACTCTTGCCTCCAGAGATCTTCAGGTCCTTTCAAGGGACTTCTTTGAATCCAGTGGGCTCCCCTGTTTGCTTGGAGTCTGCTCCGACTCACCTGCACTTGGTGAGTCCCTTGGACCTTGCTGGTCCCACCTTTGCACCTTTTTCGCTTGCCATGTCGTTTGTAGTTGCCAAGGCTTGTTGGTGCTCCCGACAGACACCGACCCCTCAGACTCTCGACATCCGATGTGGGAAAGCTCATAATCGGTTCCTGGTCTTCCACAGCGTCGCCTGGTCCGCACAGCTGCAGTTCCAGGGTCATCGTCAACTCTCCTGAATCTCCTGACATCGGTGGGCCTTCGTCTCCTGTGCCTCCTGGGCACTCTTGGGTGGTATAGACTGTCCCCTCTGCTTGCAGGTATTTCTCCTCCTGAAACCACCTTTGGGTTCCACGGGACATTTTCACCTTCTTTAACAGCGGCATCTTCCTGAAGTCCTCCATTAAGTTTGACGGCAGTTTCCGACGCCACTTCACACCCGTGCACCCAGTTTCCCTGGTGTAGGAATCCTGGTTCCTAGGGTATCCGCGGGAGGGGTGGTTCTCCAAACTTCTGTCTTCCACGGGGTCTCTTCAGGGTCCACTGGGAAGGGTCCTTCTTCTTTAAAATTGCAACCGCGACTTACCCATTGACTTGAACGAAGCACGCAGCCGTGTTCCCACTCTGCACACAGCCTCCGTGGGGTTCCTGGTTACTTACCTTGGGTGGTCCCTTGGGTCCCCAGCACTTCTACGCCTTCTGAGTATAGTCTTGACTTGGGTTGTGGGTTCTCAACCCACTTTTTTAGTATATGGATTGGTCCCCCCCAGGTGACCACTGTGTATATCGTGCTGCTTACCTGTTTTCTTCGCAAAGTATTGTGTCTATCTCCAGTTAGGAGATATTTGCATTTGTTAGTGAGTGTCTTATAATAAATACCTATTTTTATAAATATACTATGTGGTTCCTTTTCACTTAATCTAGACCAATAAGATTACGTTCTGGTAAAACAAGCTGCTTTACACTCCTTTTGGTCTAAGCCTGAAGGCTGCTCTCCACAGCTACCACTTAAAGAGCTTTCTAAGGTTGTCTAAGACCTCTTAAATCACCATAAGGGTTGTCTGAATTAGTGCAGAGTGCTACACTTACATAAGTGAGATCCATATACTAAGCCAGCTTCTCACAGATGCATGTTGTAAAATGCATGACTGATTGAAAACAACATGATAAACTGTAACTCTTGTGTATGACTAAATCATTTTGGCTTCCATGGAGTAGCGTGACACCTGTCCACAAAGTGCTTCAACTCCGCATCAGGAATAGTAAGAGCTATATAAATACTCATACCATACCATACTATACATATCATACCATATTTTAAATATTACGTTCACAAGTTCCAATGGAAAGCAGGTTACTTGAGACCCCTAACAAGTTTCCCACTGGAACTAGTGGCTTTCAGTAGGTGGAGCAGCCCCTTTGCATAGGGCATGACTCTACAAAGCCATCGAAAGTGTTTCCCCAACTCTCCATGTGAGGCATAAGGGGCAGTTACCCACCAATCATCAAACCCTTTGCCAATCGGGAAAGAAAAATGGCAGTCCCAAGGGCAGCAGAAGAGGTGCTTCTTCCACCGCATATCAAGTGGGGTACTATTTTTAGCATTAGAGGTGTGAGAACACTGTGTGGTAGGAATTTTGAACATTCTCACAGATTCTGGAACTTTCCTCAAAGAAACACGAGGAACATGTGTGATTTTGGCCAAAGTTTGAGGTTTACAATGCATTGTGGGCAAGAAAAGGTAGTGGGATCAAAGCAAGTTACACCACCCTGGACTCTCCTGGGTGTCACACTTGATTCACTCAATCCTATCAATGGACTTTATACACTCCATACTGGAACCACTCAATATCATCTTGGGGC